>CP054671.1:13666266-14266266 GCA_013348765.1 Carpinus viminea | reverse complement strand
AAATTGAGTTTCGTATCTGTCCGCTGCCAATAACTGGAGCCAAAAACAAAACGTTGTGGAACTTTCTCCCACATTGCTTTGGCACAAAGATTTTCTGGTGCTTAAAAGGAGTAGCTGGGAGAGGTAAGTCTAATTCTCGGGGGTGTGGGGCAGGATGTGCACGTGATTTGTTTAAACCCTAAACAAATCCGTTAGGTACTATTGTTGGGGTCTTTGCCCGGTTGTTTCCCCCGTGTGGTTAAAAAAGAAACATCGACGCACTGCGCGTGTGCATCCCATGTCGACATTGCCCAATGAGAGGTTCGAAGGTGGGGCTGCCTGCACCTATTCAGGTGTTCTCGCGGCTACTAGATGTTCCTCACCTCTCGTGCACCCTCACTTTTTTCTTTTTCTGGAATTTCTAGGACTTTTAAATAGATTTACTCTTTTAATTGGGAAAAATATAAAAGGAGAATTGTACTCACATTTACCATTCTAATTATAGACAATAAATAAATATGATTTTAAATCAAATTGTAAAAAATTCATTATTTGAAATTACGTTTTTAAAAAATTACGATTTAAAAATCCATAATTTTGAAAGGCTATAAATTGTGATTTTAAAAATCAAACTGTAATTTTGTCAAGCGCTTCACTTTTTATTTTATTTTTTAAAAAATCACATTTTCAAATCGTATATTTTAAATCATTATTTCTAAATCGCACTTTTTAAATTCGAACACCCAAACAAAACCTATGATTGTTTGTATTTTGTTAATGTCATACTTGGTTTGAGGTAACATCTTTAAATATTTGTAGTTGTCTGTCAATACACCATGAAATATTTACTTTCCCATACTCTCTTCAATTTTTATTTTTTGGTAAGCAACATTCTAGCTGTCCAGCAGTCATTGGGCATTTCCCTTTTTGCAGTTTTAGGTAATTTTTTTTGGCTGTCCAAAAGACCTGGGAGATCTTTTCTGTTTACTAAGTTGAAATTTCTTTGTTTTCAGGTTAGTTTCATTCCATCACCTAGGCTGCACCCTTCCCTTCCTGCGAGGAGCTTTAAGCACTTGGACTTCTTGTTTCTTTCTTTAATTTATTACCATTCCTCTATGAAAAAAAAAAAAAAAAAAAAAGAAAAGAAGGAAGCTTGGGTACCTTTTTATTTTTTCAACAATACTACAGGCTTCTATAAAGAATGTATCTAATAGTGACAATCCCCACTAGGATCCTTGCATACATGAGAATATCCCCCGGAGAGAAATTCCATTGAGGGCAATCAAAATCAATCATGGTCCCCGAGAGAAAAGAATCCATTTCATTTTGCTAAGGTCAGCAATTAACTGACCGTTCCCTGGGTTTAACAAATAAATAGTGGTCGTCACTATCTGCAGTATCAATATTGTACCTGAAATCATAACTTGTAATATTTAATATAATCCTGTCATGTCCACCCTACTCAACTAAGCGTCTTGACTTTAAGCAATGCAAACTTAATAACTGTATACCCAAAAAAAATCAACTTAATAATTCCAATCTTGTGTTGAGCATTTACAAAAAGTCAAAATTTCATGCATTAACAAATTATGGATGTGATAAGTTGTCAAAAAAATTCTATACAAAAATGTTTTATTTCACTTCATCTAGACATCCCAAAACAAAGAGACACATTTAGATAGATATAAAAATGTCAAAAGCAGATTAGATAGAGACTGTTGATTCACCAATCTAAACTGTACACGTAAACTTTCAATAAAACTGAACACTCATTTTGGTGTGGATGATGCCCGGTGTTCCAGAAATTTCCAAGGATTCTGGACAGTATTTGACAGAGGTCTTCTAAGTTCCAAGAAACCCCTAATCCATTTAACTCGGTTCACAAGTTCCTCCAGGTCCATAACTGCAGCTTCTATTGTATCAGAACACATGGAATTTAAAGAAATACTTCCATCAGCTTTCAGCTTCTTTGAAGACCCAGAGCTATCATTTTTTCCCTTCCCAGCCGTATTTCCCAATATATTAGCTGATGCATCTCTGACATGGGAGCTTGAAACACTATCTGAGCAACTGGCTTTTCCAATGCCATTATCTCCCATATCTAATTCCAATTTTGATTCTGACATCCGTATCTCCTTAGATGCCGTAATGATCAAAGGTAGCCTTGGCATTTGTTCTGATCCATCTGGTTGTTGTAATGAGCTTGTTGAAGTATGAGAGGAAAAAGATGCATTACGCTCAGATGCTCTATCAGCAGCCTGAACTCCATTTCTTCCTTCGCCTTCAGTGTTGACCATCAAATTTGGAGGCCCCCCCACAACTATCCCATGCCAATCAAATTCAAATGTGAAACCAAGTCATTAAATAAATCAAAAAAGCATGGCAGGAGTGGATACAAGATCAAGTGGTAACATGATGAAAGTAACCAATCACATGAGTACAATATGAAGCAATACAAATCCAGTTCCATCCTACAGGCCAACTGTTATACTCCACCGCAAAATAGGTTTTTGGGTTCCAAAAAGCAAGATTGTTAATGAAATGCAGAAAAGTTTAGTAACCTTCCTAAAGCCTTCACTTTGAATTAGAAGTCAGCACAGCTTTAGGAAAAATGAGAATAGTCTAAGAAAATGACAGTGTGCTTATACTTTTTTGGAAAGCAAGAGCCGTCCAAAAAGAAAAGGAAGACATTTATTTTGGAAGGAGAGTAATAAAGAGAACTCTCACTAACCATAAGTGACATGAGCCTTGGGTTAAGTAAAGATTCAAATTACACGTTTGTATGATTTTTGATGATTAGTTGTTATAAAAGAACTTAAATTTTCATTTGGCATCTTATAAAACCAAATTTGAGAACCAAAATATTCATTGAAAATAATTTACAAATGAAAACCATTAAAGTTAGTATTTTGCTTTTAAATTTTTTATGAAACATAAGTTTCTAATGGAGAGTTTTGGCTTTCCTTACTTGAAGTTCCTTCCCCTTCAATGAACTATTTATGGAAACTTAAATAAAGTAGTTTTCTTGGGGTATGTGGGGTCTTCAAATGGACTGCTAATGGATGAAAACAAAGCCAAAGCACTAGTATATTGGCCTACACCTTCTAGTATCCAAGTAAGGAGTTTCCAAGGCCTTGGTACTTACTATAGACGGTTTATTAGGCATTTCAACACTATTACAACATCTCTTACTGATTGATTTTTGATATTATAATATCGCAGTCTATTTATTTGCAATTATAATTGACTATTAACATCACCACCAGGCCTCGACCGACCCAGTCTTCTAAACTCTCAACCTATTACTCTCTCAACAGTCCAGTTTTGAGCAAGGACTATAACAATAGTGATAGAGGTATCGCCCATGTCTGACATTGTCCAGCTCATAGGATCCCCCCTCAGCAAGATGAAAGACCTATCTAAAATGGAATAACAAGAGTTCAGAGAGAGATTAATCCAAAAAAAAAAAAATTGATGCCACCAAAGACCTACAAGCTGGATTTTGGATGTTAGAACACGGACATTAATTATGAAATGTGGAGTTCCAATAATTCAACTAAAAAATTAAGAAAAAAAATCTGAACTTGGCAACAATTTAATTCAGTTAGTTCTCAAACTGCAATCTTCTTACCTTCATTAAATGGCTTAATAAGCCGTGCACAAGGACGGCCATTTCCATTTTCCTGCAACCACGAGGCACAGCAAATGTAAATGATACAAGAAAAAAATAAGTATCTATCCACCAGGCACAGCAAATGCAATATATTCATCTACAAACAACACGGTATCAGAACCTACAGAACAATTGAAGATAGAATTACATGGATGACACAATTATTTTAATTAAGTCAAGGACCATCTGACTGGAATATATTGTGAGTCTGGATTCAATAATGTCAAGATACAGCTAATACACAGCATAAAAAATAATAGATTTACAGGATGTGTAGTCATAAATGCATATACTGCAATTAAAATCCATTACAGTAAAATGCATATGATTCCATCGTAAATGCATATGATGACTCCAAGAAGTATCATTGGGAGGTGGAGTTGATCACTTCGTTTTTTAATACTCTCAAGTTGACACGAGGTGGCGAGGATAAGATTTGTTGGATTCTTTCAAAAGGAGGGTGTTTGAGGTTAAATCTTTCTATCATGTGCTTTGTCCACCTGCTATTTCTTCATTTCCTTGAAAGAGAATATGGAGAACTAAGGCACCTTCAAGAGTGACATTCTTTGTGTACGGCGATGCTAGGGAAAAATTTGACTATGGATAACCTAAGAAAAAGGCATATTATAATGATGGATTGGTACTACATGTTTAAGAAGAGTGGGGGGAAATCATAGATCATCTTCTACTCCATTGCAAAGTGGCTAGAGAGTTATGGGTACCAGTTTTCTGTCTTTTTGGGTTAGAGTGGGTCATGCCCCAAAAGGTGGTGAAGTTATGGGCTAGTTGGAAAGGTCAGATTTAGGGGTGGGTATCGGTCAAAATGGTGATAGTAGGGCGGGTATTTTGGCTACTGTCCCACCAAAGTCGGTGACATCAATAATTTTGCTGACTTCATAGTGGCAGGACTAATTTCCAACAATTACTGTTACCAACTAGTCGGTACAGTTAGTTAATTGTGGGCTTTTTTGGCCGTGTCCACCGAAGAGTGGAAAGTGGTTGTATCCACCAGAGAGAGAGAGAGAGAGAGAGAGAGAGAAGTGCTCAAAGTGGTCACTAACTCACTGGTCTGAGTGGAGAGGGAGAGGTGGTAGTGGAGCGCTGAGTTTCCATATTTTAGGCTATGGTGGTGGAGCGTTGACTCACCAGTGGAGCCCTGCTTCGTGGGGCAGCGAGGTTGTGGCTGTGGTGGTGGAGATAGCGATGGGCTCGCCGAAACTCAAAGAAACGGAGAAAGAGAGTTAAGCGCAAAAAAGGAATAGAAAAGAAGAAGAGTTGGGCTGCATTTGGTAAACGATTTCATTTCAATACTATTCATTTCACTTTTTCATTTTTTCAATATTCTCTTACTTTTTATATCACATCAATCACTATTTATTACTATTCAAATAAAAAAGTCACTACAAAACAAAAAAAAATTATTTTCCATACCAAACATTTTTACTTTTTCACTTTTTTTTTAAAAAAGCATTCATACCTTTTTTTACATCAATCAATTTTTGCTACAGTGTCAAACCACTAAAACCCCAAAACCCTTTACCAACGGACTCTTGGCTTCTTTGAGGGAGCCTCCTCCAAACACAAATCACTTGGCAAATATCTCATAACCTTTTCATTAATGCAGTAGAGTTAAAACAATCTAAATAATCCAACAATTACAAAAGCCCACTAACATCTAATAATTAACACACTATAAAAGGCTAAAAGCAAACTACTCAATGAGTCAATGTACTCATCTGACACATAGTGACGTAAAGACACGCTGATAGTAAGTTAGAGGACTCCACTAACAGCTGGCAAACCTCATAAGCCAGGACAATTTCCTCCACATACTCTTCAGACAACACACACACCTAGACTTAATGCGCATGACAGGGAGAGAAAGATAAACGAGTTCAAGTCTTTTTCTTTTCTTTTTTTCTTTTTTTAAATTTTATTCAACTAGTTCAAGACTTCAAGTTGCAGAGTAAATACTTTTCTCATCATCGGTTCGGTTCAAAAACTGACTCCAAACTGTTCATACCAACTACCAAACCAAACCAATGTCAGTATTGATTTTCTCTACCGCCCACCAGCCACTAAAAGTCAGCAGGTGGCCGGTGACGGTTTGGCAACAGCAGGTAGGTGGTGTGTGGTCAATTTGCCCACCCCTAGTCAGTGTGGAAGCTGTTAGAATTTATAAGTTTGATTGATGGTCCCTTTGTGCGTAATGTGGTGAATTTGGAGAGAACCTAATGCGCATAACTTTAAAGATTGTGAGAGACCGGTGCTAGAGCTAAAAACTATTATGTTAAAATCTCCTTATGTTTGGAGGGCGGTTTACAATAGTTCTCATTTATCTAATCTTCTAGAATTTCTGGATTTGTTCTCTTATACTTCTACCTAATTAGGGGGTCTCTCTTGTATGCTTCTTGTTTACTTGGGTTGCACCCTTTGTACTTTTTAATAAGATTGATTTACTTATCAAAAATAAAGTCCATGCCAGAATATCAAATTTCCAGAACAGGATAATAAATCAAAGAGTCATACCTCAAGTACAAAATTAAAATGATAGTCACAAGTTCTAAAACGATCAAATATGATATAAGATGTCTTTCATGAATCACAATTAAACAATGGAATGTTGGATAGAAGAGCAGCTAACAAAATAGATTTTTTGTGGTGGGCAAAAGAGCATGGAAGACAGTGACTCTAATTGATCCCTTTACTTCATGAATTTTACTTTTATGGTTGGGGAGAGATGGAGATGGAAGCCGTGGAAGTCCCCCTGACTTCCACCAACTCTTCAAAAATATTTAGATTAAACAATACAATTAAACATCTAAAAAAGCTGCAATTAAAGAATACATATTAGCATTTATTGACTTATACAAAGAACACATTAATCATAGCAACAGGTGTGAAATGTTGATATTTCCAATTATTGCCATGGTACAATGAAGGACCTAAATTGACAATGTTACAGGCAAACATTCTTGCTTAGATTGTCCAGCTAATGATGATATGTTGGGTAATCAAAACACTCAACACGCAAATAAGCCAGCCTAAATGTTTGTTTCATCCAAGGTAACCATCTCCTCGGTTTGGTGGATAAGAAGTCAACCGTTTTGCCATTTACCATATAACTTTTATAAAAAATCTTATAACAATCGGTAAAGATTCTAGAACTTAGGAAAGTCTTGAAAGACATATCAAACGGTAATATAGAGCAAGCTTTCTTGGTAAATACAATTGAGAATACGGGAGTTCAAGAAAGCTACCACAGGAATAGGCACTGCCCAGCCATATTCTGGTGTCCAATCTAATGAAGGGCGTAGGTCCTTGCAGGGGACTTCATATGATAATCCTTCACCCGCAGGAGGAGGAAACAACTCGATCTAGAAAAGCAACAAAATCCAACATAAGAACAGAAAAATAAACATAATGTTTCTGCTGTAGCAAAGTGCCAAGTGCTCAGCATTATCTAGAAAATTCATATGAGCAGAGGAGAGAAGATAGCATTCCCTTGAAAAATTAGATTTATTAAAGATGATTTTCTTTATCTTATCTCTTTTTTTTTTTTTTTTTCTTTGGCTAACAACGACTTATCATTAAAATGTAGTTTGTAAACTTAGTTTCTTGATAGCGGGGACCCACATTTTCAAATTCATCAATTAAGGACCTCCATTATGGCCTCTGCTGAAATTGGTCCTTTCGTCCAACCTTTTTTTTTATAAGCAATTTTGTATCCCAATGTATTATTGTTTTTCCACATTATACCAACAGCATGAGAGCACGTGTAATGAGTAACATACTACATTTAAAACACATAGAAAAAAAAAAAAGAATGTGCTTTAAAAATAATATCATTTGTATCAAAAAAAAAAAAAAGAACCAAAGGGTGGGGGGGTGAAGATTCATCCTGCCCCCCACCCAAAATGGGGGTCTTAGATCCCACCCCTGCTTCTGCGAAGGTGGATCTCCACCCCCCACCCATCCCTTTCATTGACTCTCTTTTTAGGTCTTTTTCTCTCTTTTGGGTCTTTTAAAAGGACCTTTTTTTAGATAAGTAATAAAAGTTTAATTGAAAAGCGTAAGGCGCCCCTACGTATACAAGACATATACACAGGAATCACCAACCAAAAACCCAAAGGAAAAAAAACAAAAAAAACAAAAACCATAAAGCCTGACAAGCACACCAAACCGAAGCCCACAAAAAACCAAAAGAGCCTTGCCTTTTGGTTTTAGCAAATGCACCCCAAACCCGACACCCACACGAAGCACTCAAACGCTACAGCACATGAGCCTTGCCTTTCCCTCGTTGAGAGGACTCACAAGCCTTACCATGGTTGACAAAACTTTCTAAATTCAACAGCTCCCTACTACCTCTATTCTTAGGGCAGGCAGCCTATACCTTCCAAAGAAAGTACTCTTCAGTGACATCCAGGAGCACCAAGGATGGATCCTCATCCTATTCACAATCCCACACCCAATCCAAGGGCATGGCGGGAGGAAAAACGCCCAAAGGATAAGTGGAAGTCTCCATCCTCCCCGTCCCAAACTTCATCTCCCTGATCCCACACAACAATCTCCCCAGACGGACCAAAACCTACAGGCCACTTCTGATATTGGATCAAGCCAGTCAACCTGAAATCTTCACCCTTATCATCGACGAAGTGCCTAAGGAGTAGCCACCCAATTCTTCATCCACTCCATCTTCCTTAACAACCAGAGACAATGAAGTTACAACCAACACCTTAGGCGAGGGATGAGAAGAAACCTGCACTGTGGGACTTGGACCAAGAAACCCCCACCAAGGAACGCCCTTTGCCAGAGGAGATCTCCAAACATTAGCCTTCACAATAGCTTCCTCTTCGAGAAGTTTGAAATTCTCCGCTGAGGATGACACATTCGAGGAGATGAGAGAAATTTCGTGCTTGGATGGCATTGAAATCTCTCCTAACAAGCAACCCAAGGAGGAGACCAGACCTACCGCGCTGGAGAAGGACCATCAGCTGACTCCTCAGATAGAGAAAAGCCATCCATGGCTGCCGAAGACGTCACACCCGCACCCTGACCCAAGACCCACCCAAGACCCTTCAGCGGGAACACCGAGCCCGAGTCCACAGAATTGTACCCTCCTTTTAAAAGGACTCAATCCAAGGGCACAAAGAAATGAAGGGAAAGCCTGCGGTTATTCTAAGGCTGGGTTTGGACATAAATGATATTATGTCTAAAATTTGTTTTTAAATCTAACATGTAACTCATTACACATGTGGCTTCACACTATTGGGCTAATGTGGAGAAATGACACATGACAGAAGTCCCGTTAAAAATTGAGCCAAAAGTTGGACGGAATGACAAATTTGAAAGGAGACCATAAAGGGCCTTAATTGGAGAGATTGAAAATGTAAGTCATGATTTGGAAAAAGTTACTAAATTCAAGGACTTTTTTGGTGTATTTCCCTATTTAAATAAATAAATAAATAAAAACCCATAATATGGACTTCCTGAAACATTAATCAGATGTCACTGTAAGGTCACACACAGAAATTTGACAAGGAATAACATAGAACCGGACCAAAATACCTCAGGAAGGTCACCAACTGTTTGTTTCTGTTAGCAAGAAATCATTTTTAGTCTTCAGAATCCAAAGCAATTAGTGCAAAACTAAGTCTAAAGAAAATATATATATATATATATATATATATATATATATATATACTTTGAAGACAATCCATTTTCAGAGAAAGACAAACCTTGTTTCCTGTCTAATATAATAAAAAAATAACCAAAAACAAACCCTTTTTCAAAACTGATGTCTGAGAATGGAACCAAAGAGACTCCTGATTATTAAAACCAAATTTCAATGAACTTGATGAGAAGTTGATACTTGATTTTGAAGATATCACTAGATTAGTTGTTGCATTAAACACATAATAGACTTTAAGCAAATTATTAACATCAAGGCAGCTAAAGCAATCAAGTGATCAGACTAAATGGTAAGGACTGTCCATCTGATACATGTTTCAGCAAACAAAATAAGAAAGCAACTGGTTATACATAAAAAGGGGAGTATGATTAACAGGATAGACTAAAAACACATATGCAGAAACCATCTCCCAATGAAAAAAAAATGATAACAAGCAAACAAAATTCAGCATTCAATACCAAGTAGAGGATATAAATGGATAGGCACATAAATATTACCTTTACGTGCTCATCCCCCAACAATTCAGTTACTCTTCCAGACCAATAACAATGATCCATCAACCAATCCACCAAATCCCCCACTTTCCAAACATCGTCAACAATGACTACCACTTCTAAGATGCTATTGATGTCAGGCATTTGACTTTCACAATAGATAGGAGGAAATTGAGGGCGAACCATCAATTGCCTTTTTGCCTCCTTCCAGTTTCTACGCTTTTGATATAATTGAGTCCATTTTGTTTCTGTAAATAAAGTACAACGGAAGAATGATGCTATTTCAAAAACACAAGTATAACATCAGACCAAGTGAATGTATTTTTAGGTTTTCAATTCTAGAAACAAACTAAATTTGTAGATTTTCCATCTATTTGTTTATAAATATAAAAAAATCTCACACCTACAAATGCTCTAGTAGTTGTCTATCAAAAACGCTAACAAGGAGTCCATTGATTTGTTTGACTTTCATATCTATCACTTGTTTATACATATATATATATATATATATATATATATGGTAAATATATTATAAGTCCCTGAGTCAATCCGTCAAAATTGAAAACTCCTTAAGTTTTTTTTAAAAAAAATTTACACTCTAGGTCAATCAAAATGCCAAGAAAATTCCTACAATCAAATTTTTTTAACTGCCGTTAGATTGGTTGAAACGCATTGTTTTGCCATGTTAGCATAGCTAATTTTTTATTAATTTAATTTAAAAATTAAATCTAAAAAAAAAAAAAAAAAATCAACGTTGATAGCGAGGAAGCAACCATTTCTAACTTACATCTCCAGCTTACAGGGGAAGCTCGAAAGCTGGTATTAACCCACTTGCCCAGATCCATCTCCTTCTGTCCCTTTCTTTGCGTTTTCTTTGTGTTGTTGTGGGTTGGTCTCTGGGGTTTTGCTGCGGAGCGGTGATTGTTTTTTTCTGGGAAATTCCATTTTTTGTCTTTTGGGTTTTCCTTGATTTTTGTTTATTGTTTGATTTTTCTTGGTTAATTTCACCTGGACACACGCACATCTCAATCTGTTTGATCTTTCGATCTTGGGTTGTTTCTTGTTTGATGACAAACAAAAATCAAGGACTCAGTGAAGAGTGTGAGAGAAAAAAGGGTGAATTTCAAAATCCAATCAAATTTCTTAATCCACAAAGTTTTTCTAGAAACAGGGTTGTAAAGAACCTAAGTGGATGTTAACGTGTTTGAAGTGCTTTTTCCGCGAATCTGGTAGGCCTTTGTCTGCAATTTCCTTCTTCAGCAAAAGAAGTTACTGTTTTTGTGTGTATAATCCACACTACATCATGTTTTAGCTTTCCCAAATATTCCTCTTCCATGTTCTTTTAAGTATGGTGCTTAAGGCCAAGAAATGTGATATTCATAGACTCAAACTGAATATCTTTAGATCGATTTTTCATAGGCTGAGAGAGAAAGAAACCCTTAGCAGAAAAATAGATTTCATAACCAGATTTTAAGATATGGTGCTCAGATAGGTACCTTATTAATGATCATCATCAGACAAGTAAAATCTCAAGGAGGTAAATCAGCTTTCTTGGGTTGCTTAGGGAAACCCAAAAATCAAGGAAAACCCAAAAGACAAAAAATGTAATTTCCCATAAAAAAAATCACCGCTCTGCAACAAAACCCCATAGACCAACCCACAACACAAAGAAAACGCAAAGAAAGGGACAAAAGAATATTTTTTTTTTGATAAGTAAAGTTGTATATCAAAAAAAGCGCTGAGCGCCTAAGTACACAAAAAGTATACATAGGACCCAAACAAAACCCAAACACAAAACACCCCAACAAAACCCAAAAACTAAACCAAGAGAACCCACAAAAACCCCACAATAAACCTAAGAACCAAAAGAGCATACAAAGAAATCCAACCAAAAAACCCAATAACCCAAAAACCAACCCTACATCCCCTAATGGATTTCTGGGGGAAATGAAAGCGCATTTTTAGACCCAACAACCCCCCTCCTACGTTGGCACTTCACCGGGGAAATGGTACAGTCTAAGCTCTTAAGTTCCCTCAACCCTTAACCTTAGAATCCTTATTTTCCATGGCAGAAAACAAGTCCAACAGCTTTTTGTCATCCCCTCCCCAGGTCATCCCCACCACGGGGGCAAGATTCATTGCACCGAGCACCTTATTGGAGTAGCCCTCTTCCCCGACCACCGGAACATCAACAAGACTCTCGGCCAGCAGCTCCTTATTCTTATTCAACTGCTTGGCAACCTTTTCCTTCACCCTCTTAGCGTACCGCTGAGACTTGGATACAGGGAGGTGGTAAGAAAAGATTGGCTAAGACCCTTCCCAATTCAGCCGCCCTATCACAAGACCCTCCACCACCGGCAGAGGGAGGATCGGAGCACGCCTGAGCAGGTTTCTCATCACCTTACCGGAGCAGGCAGCTCGGACCCAAAAACCCCGTTTAATCAAACCCAACGCCGGAGAAGGATTCAGAGCAGACTTAGTCTGTGGGAGAACACGAGCATCCTTGGCTAATAAATCCTCCGATACCGGCTCGATTACAGAGTCTACCCCACCAGAATCAAGCCTCCTTCGAGTTTGGAGTGTCATCCTCCCAAGGAGACGGAAAGCGTCTAGAATGGCGGATTACTGGCAAGTCTCGGGTCCGACAACTTAGTAGCCCCAGACGAAGTTGAGTAGCCGACACCGGAGGAGGTTCCGGTCTAACAGCAGTGACCTCCTCCAACACCAATTGAGAAGCAGGAAAACCAGAAAAACTCACCGACACAGGCCCAACATCAGCCACTGGTGTTGCCGAAGAAAGACCATAACCCGGTAACAGCACTCCCGGTGACAAACCGTCACCGCAGACCCATTAATCTCGTCTACAGGTCGCACCGGAATGAGAGAGAGCTCCGCGGCGGAGTTCAGCACATCCTCCAGCGTAGAACACGATCGCACAATCGCAAGAGACCTATCCGAAGGAGAAGACCGATGCGTCGGATGACAGAAGGAGAGCCCAGCTTTTCTATCGAATCCGGATTCATATTCGGCCCAACTCAACCCAGATCCGAAGTAGACCGAGCCCGCTTGAAACCGCCCATTCCGCAGCTTTGTCCAGATAGCCAACCTTTTCCTCCTTCGAATGGGCGAAAAAATGAGGACCCTTTTCCTCCTTCTATTGGGCTTCATGTGAAGCCCAGAGAGAATCCGTCCATCTTAGCATTAAAAACCCTAACACCCTCATCAACCCATCATTGCCGAAAATATCCCTCGCTTCTTCTTCAACCTCACAGAACCAGTCGCCGCCTCGTGAGCCTAGGCAGCCACTCCAACGCCGAGCAATCCACGGCAGAACGGAACCCACATCATCGGCTTCCGCCTCAAAGCACGACGACACCGGAAATAAGTCGAGAGCCCTGGGACCCACATCAACGCTTCCGCCTCAAAGCATGACGACCTCGCCTCAACACTCGGAGAGGATCTAAGGACATCCACGAACGACCTTCCGATCGTACCACCCAACAAGGAGCACCCGAGAGAAACCTCACCGGAGCAGAACCCCATCTTTCTCCAACCCAGCGTCTTGAATCGAGCCTCCAAAACTTTCGAGTTCTCCAAAACGCTTCCATCCCTCCCAAATCGACCCTCCGGAGCCATATGACTCCTTACGACCACCCTCGGTCGAGAAACCTCCAGAAACCTACCACCTTGTTGCCTCCCCATGAACCATTGTAGCCTTATCTCCCTCACGGAAGGATTTGGCAAACTCCTCCTTAGCCTGAGATTGGATCGCCGTTTCCACCATATTCGCCAACCACGACGAGCACTGGGCGCTCGCGAATATATAACCCAAGAATCCTTTCCTCCTTTCCTCTAACCGCAAATTAGGATACCCTACCTTTGCCGAGAGGCAAAAGGTTTTAGCCTCCACAGTGAAGCTACGTTCCATGACGAGAACCGCCGAGTCCTAGCGCGAGTCGCCTGCTACGCCACCGCTAGGGTTGAAGACATCGATGCCGGATACAGTGAGAAGCAGAGGCTTGTTGAAAAATTTGAAATTTGAAAAAAGACTGAGGAGGTGGGTAAGTGGGTTAATACCAGCTTCCTCACCATCAACGTTGCCGGAGAAGGTGTTTTTTTTTTAAAAAAAATTAAATTAAATTAATAAAAAATTAGCTATGTTGATGTGGCAAAACGGTGTGTTTCAACAAATTTATTGGCAATTAAAAAATTTTGACGGTAGGGATTGTCTTGGCATTTCGATTGACCCAGGGAGTAAATTTTTGAAAGAAAAAATTAAGGAGTTTTTAATTTTGACGGATTAACTCGGGGACTTATAATATAATTATTAGGATAAGAAAAGTCAATATTACAATTATTTGATTATGACTACTACTATTACTTAATTCCATAACATATGAGGCGTTTGTTTAGAGGTGGAGATCCTGGTTGGGAGGTGGAGATCTTGGCTTCGTTCTATAGAGGCCATCTGGAGGACAAGTTATGATGGATTCCCTTGAGCAAAGGCTCCTTTGAGGTGAGCACGTTCTATCGGGTTCTCTCTCCGCCTGGGTCCATTCCCTTTCCTTGGAAAAGCATTTAGAGGACCGAGGCCCCGCCTAGAGTGGCATTCTTTTCTTGGACGGCTGCTAGGAGCAAGATTCCTACCATTGACAACCTTCGTCGGAGAGGTATGATCGTGGTTAATAGATGTTGGTTAAGCAAGTCAGATGAGGAGTCAGTGGATCATCTCCTTATTCATTGCGGAGTGGCGAATGCTTTGTGGAACGTCATTTTTAGCTGGTTTGGGTTGTGTTGGGTTATGCCTGGCTCGGTTAGGGAGCTTTTCGCCTGCTGGTGGGCGGGGGGTCGTACGAGGAGTGCTGTGATTTGGAAGATGGTCCCCTTATGTCTGATGTGGTGAATTTGGAGGGAACGTAATGCTAGATGCTTTGAAGACACGTCGCGGTCTTTTGAGGAAATTCTTCATTACTTTCTTTTTACTCTCTATACTTGGGCTGCAGGTTGGCTTGCCCCGCTTGTTATTAGTTTTCATGATTTTCTTTCACATTTCTCCCTTCCCTCTTAGGCTCTCCCTTGTATACTCCCTGTGTACTTAAGGTTGCGCCCCTCTATGCTTTTTATATATATATATTTTGACTTATCAAAAAAAAAATGAGGCGTTTGTTTCCACTATTTGGACTCCCAAAAGTGCCTTCCAGCTCGGGCCTAACAACCTAAGTAGCAAGTGAGCATTTGGTAATATATCCTAGAAAGTGAATTTTGGACCCATTCATTTGACATAAAAAAAAAACATTTCACAAGGGTGCCAATTTGACCCTTCTAAATTGCTTTTTGAAACCCAAAATCACATTCTGTAAGTAAAACAGACAGGCCTTAAGAAGAAGAAGAAGAAAAATCATTTCATGAGGATTAATGGGGAGGGATGAATGATGACTTTAAGTATCATCTAGTAAAGTGGGATAAGGTTTGTACTCCCATCGATGAGGGTGGCTTAGGGATAAGAAATATTCGAAGGTTTAATCAAGCTCTCTTGGGGAAGTGGTTGTGGCGGTTTGCTCATGAGGAAGGAGCTTGGTGGAGATCGGTGTTGGTGGCTAAGTATGGGTTGGATTGGGGAGGTTGGCGTTCGGGAGTTATTTCAGGCTCGCATGGGGTGGGCTTGTGGAAATATATTTGCATGGGATGGCAGAATTTTAGGAGATTTTTTAAGTATGATGTCGGTGAGGGCTCTAAAGTTCGTTTTTGGGATGATGTTTGGTGTGGTGAGAGGGCTCTTAAGGAGGAGTATCCCGGTCTTTTCAGCATTGCTAGTCTCAAGGGAGCGACCATAGCGGACAATATGGAGCATGCTAGCAATTCCACTCTGGAATATTCAATTCACCGGTTGTTTCATGATTGGGAGGTGGGGAGTTGGCCTCTTTTATAAAAGCTTATATGAGTGTAAGCTTGAGGTGTGGGAAAGACAAGTTATGGTGGATGCCTTCCCAAGGGTCTTTTTGAGGTTAAATCCTTCTATCGAGCCCTTTCGCCTCAAGGGTCGGTCTCTTTTCCTTGGAAGGGTGTTTGGAAGTCCAAAGCCCCTCCTAGAGTGGCCTTCTTTGTTTGGACGGCGGTTCATAGCAAGATTCTTACTCTTGACAATCTTGGGAGGAGAGGTCTAGTGGTGGTAAACAGATGTTGGTTATGTGAAATGGAAGGGGAATCGGTTGATCATCTTCTCCTTCATTGTGTGGCAGCGAGGAACCTGTGGAATGCTTTCTTTGCTCGGTTTGGGCTTTGTTGGGTTATGCCCCGTTCCGTCAAAGAGGTTCTTGCGAGTTGGTGGACGGTGGGTCGTTCGAGAAGCGCGGTTGTTTGGAAAATGGTTCCTCATTGTATTTTGTGGTGCATTTGGAGGGAGCGAAATAATAGATGTTTCGAGGACTCGCCGAGGACTCAAGAGGAGCTCCTCCATTTCTTTCTTGTTACTCTTTATTCTTGGACTACAAGCTGGCTCGCCCCGCGGGTCATTAGCTTTGTAGATTTTTTTTCCCTTTTTTCTCTTTCCCTCTAGTCCCTTTTGTATACTCCCGGTGTACTAAGGGTTGCGCCCCTTTGCGCTTTTTGATATAATATTTGACTTATCAAAAAAAAAATTTCATGAGGATTAATTTTTAATGTGCATAACCTTGAGACGATAAATTATAATAGCCAATGGTAGATTGACTGACATGAACTGCAATAGAATACTTACTTTCATCTGGAAAGTCAACAAATTCTAAGGCATGCCCCATCAGACCTTTTCTTGAGCCAATCTCCTTTATCTAATGGAAAGTACAGGGAAATTAAATGGCATGAAATATTTATCTACTAGATGGTCAAACTCAGGAAAAAAAAAAATAAGGGAATAACTTGAGCAAAGAGACAAGCTTCAATGTAAATTTTAAAATAGGACTATATCATTAAACATAATGCATAGGCAAAGAAGTAGACACTATGGGCCTAGTAGGTGGTAAACAAAGTTTTCTTCTAGGTCTCAAGTAGTCTGTTCATCAATGTATCTTATAGTATAAGAAGATCAATCAAGGCATTAAATAACCAAAGTAATTGAAAATTATTAAGTGCGAAAGGGCACAACCTGAATACATTAAGTATGCAAAAGAATCACCTAATCCAAAACAAAACAAAACAAAAACTCAAGACAATTAGACAAAATGGAAATATGAAAACAATCATAGGCAATTGTTCTTCCACATGATATTTCATCTCCATCCATTTCATCCATATTAATGGATGAAATATCTTGTGGAAGAACATATATAGAAAAGCAAACTTCATATAAGAATATTTTGAAACACATGCTCAATTTGTCCAAACATGAACAATAATAGGTGGAGATTGCGCTTCTTACTAACAAAAAAATAAAAATAAGTGGAGAGGCTGCCCCTTCACCTTCCCACCTTCAGTGTCCACCTCTACCCCATGGAGTTTCACCCATACCGAACTCTGCAACGTGGGTGGAACTCCACACCGTCACCACCCTCTGTAATGGGGGTGAAACTCCACCCCTCTTGTGCAAGTGGACACTGCAATAAGGATGGAGACCCACACCATCTGCGCATCTCGCGCGGGGGGTGACCCACCCCTCACGCCTCCACAAGAGGCATCCACCCCCACAACCCCCCCCCCCCCTCCTCTACCGATTCCAATCCATATTTCTTTTGTTAGTAGAGATGTGTGGAAGGACCTCACATATTCTTAATGTGAAATGAGAAATTGGTGAGTGGTCTGAGGTTGTCAACCACAAAAAGACAAGTCAAAGAAAGCAACTTTTGACTCCAAACATTGGCTATAAGAGACTCTTCATTTTGACAGTTTGGGGAGGATATTAATGAAAGTTATGCATGCTGGTCCACAAATTGTTCTTTGATCAAACCTTTAAAATTGAGAAAGTGTATTGAGAATGCAGGTAGACATACTTTTCTAGTAGCAGATTTGTAAAAACTTGGCTAAACTACAAATTGGTCCATCTAAGTCTGGGTTTCTTGCCATTTTGGTCAAGTTCCAATTTCATCTACCCCTCATACTTTCAAATTTCGTCTAAGTTTGGGTTTCTTGTCATTTTTGTCAAGTTTCAATTTGATCACTCCCTCATACTTTCAAATTTCACTCAACATGGTTCATCCACATCTATTAACTAAGCATTTGTTTAAGTGTCACATCAAACTTCAAGATCTAACATGATATCATATTAACTTATACTTTGAACTTCCAAATTTTCTAGTAGAAAAAGAAATGGTAAAAGGCACGTATTTATCTGAAACGCTTCATCTGTCAGATTTCGTTAGTGTGACACTAACTTAAATAAGATATGCGAGCTCATTTTGATATCACAAGGAGCTACTTGCAAATCAAGTAAATCACAGGGACTGATTTTTCATTTATTTCCCAAAAACAAAACAAACCTATCACATTATTTTTTTTCATTCCCATTGAAAAGTGAGCATAGTCATAAACAACAAATCATGGATGTAGAAATGAAAAGATAGGACCTAAATTAAATAGAATGAAATAATATTAATTATCAATGAATGGTCCTGCAGTGTCAAAAATAATCAATAGAAGAAAACTGATCAGGGTGCATAAAAACGATAGACACCTTGCATCGAAACCATGCGCCACGAAAACCTTGGAGAAATGATCTTGACTCTGCCATTTGGCCAACTTTAAAAGGTAGATCAACATATTCTTCATGGTCCATCATACAATGTAGCTGCAACATAAACACTTCCAGCTTATAAGCAGCGTCTAGGAAAGATATATAAATATAATGATCCAAGCCATAAAACATTTCATAATTACATCAAGTCCTTGCTAAATTTCCTCAACTTGTGTTTTTACTACAGCTTCTAGATAGAGGATGAATTTTACCACTAAAAAGAGAGAGGATGCAAGCATGCCACCAAAAAAATCAACAACTTGTTTGATTGGCTGCTTAAATAGCATTTTCAGTGTTTAAACGCACAAAATATTTTTAAGATTGGAAAACATAGAAAACTCTATACAAATTTTATTGCATATTCCAAACTCCAATTGCGTGACGGCTATAGTGTAGTTATTATAGAAAAACCTGTAAAACCTTAAAAAAAACACACAAAATATAATAGTACTCTTGTGCTACGACACAAAACCCCCGAGAAAAGCAAGCAAAATCATAACAAAACGCGTAAAAACAACTCTCGCTGTGCAGTGCCGTGTGACCTGGAAGATTGCGGTGCCGTGTGTGGTTCTGATTGTGGGACAGTGGGCTGTTGCTCAACCGTTACCTGTAGTACTGCGTGTGATGGTTGGGTGGCTTTGAGCCTGTGTGGATCGCCGTCGACGTGGGCGGTAGACGATCGGCGCTGCTCCAGGGGTTCTGGTGACGACCCAAGCGACTTACAGTGTGCTCCGGTGGTCCGGTGGCTGTTGATTTCTACAGTGTCCAACTGACGTGGAGGTGAGCGGCTGTGGGAGTTGCAAAATTTTCTCACTTTTTGCTTGTGCGTAAGGTGGGGAAGACACTGCCGCTTGGTTGCAGCACTCGGTGGAAATACCTATTCCAACGCACGGATAGGCTTATTCTCGTGTAAGTATTTTCTTATTCTGGTTTTAGTGTTGGAACTTTGGCTGTTTGGTAACAGGATTAAGTTAGAACTTATTCCAGCCTACTATAGTGTGACTATACCCTGTTCAGACTAAAAGCATTAACAACAGATAAACTGTATGTCATTTCCTTCTTTATGTTTAGGAAAAATTTTAAAAAAATTATAAAAACTTATTCATATCAGATTCTCTATATTTAACCAACACTCAAGAGTTGTTACAGTATTTTCCAACATGTAAGGAACTACTTACGGTACCCTATACATTATTTTAAGGAAAATGATAGGGGTTCTCCTTATAATATTTTCCTAGATTCTCCTAAACTTACGTAAAACATGATTTAAGAAAAAAATAAAATTATAGTGGCCTCCACCACCTATTTTTTTAGGCATTTGCATCAAATTTAATATATTAGCATCAAATTTGAAGCATTAGCACTAAATTTAAGATGATTAAATCCATTTTTGGCGATATCATCCCTAAAGGGTTAACCTTCCACCATTAGGTTTTAGTTTTGAATAAAAAAAAAAGTTTTAAAGCATTAGAATCTAAATATTAACTCATAAAAATTAATTTGTTAGCAAAAAAAGGTATTACAATTTTATTTTTTCTTAAATCATGTTTTACGTAAGTTTGGGAGAATTCAGGAGAACACTATGGGGAGAACCCATAGCAAATCCCTTATTCTGATATGAAAAACGCTTTAGTGTAATATAATGCCCATATTTAGTGACGTGGCACATGAACAATCACATAAAAATATGGATTGAAATTTGAAATTTGAATTTCAATCATTTCTTTCACTAAATATGAGCATTATATTGCATTATAGTATATCTCTTTCAGTATAAACATTTATCTTTATTATCTCTTCTTTCAAATCTTTTTGTCTTTAATTGGGGTTATGATTTTGTGAAGAAAAAAAAAAGGGATAGGTAGGGAATTTGTATTTTGTAAAGATGCACTAGCAACAGCTACTATTTGATTTTCCTTAAGTTTTGTGTACAAAACTATTTTTTGCTTCTCTATGAAAATTATTTAACTTATAACCGATAATCTTCTTAATCTCTAGCATCTTAGCCACTAACCGCTATAACCGCATAGTGGTTATCGGTTATTTGATTTACTAACCATGACTGCTAACCGCCTTTTTATATGATATATTTTTATAATTATTATTATAATTATAATTATATTTGTACATATAATATAGTCAATTGATCATTGAATCACAAATTTTTTTTAGATAATTAAATCACAATTTGAATATTAATATATTATCACTATAATTTATATGATTATAGTGATAATATATATAATAACAAATTATACATATATAGTATGATATAACTCATAAGTTATAAGTATGCAAGTTCATAGTAATATATCAATTAAGTATCTAAAAACATAGTTTCAATGTATTTTATCAACTTATTAGTCAATATATGTTATAAATTATAATTATACGTTATTATTTTTTTTTTTGACATGTCCACACAAGGATAGGGGGAGGGGGGATTCGAACTTGTAACCTCCGCTTCATAAGGCGTGGTTCACAGCCAATTGAACTACCTCTTGGAGACTATAATTATACATTATACATATATACAATTATGCATATTAAATAATATAAATGTATAAGATTAACGCTTAATCATATAATGTACAATGATAATGTGATTCATATAATATCAAATTAAGTAATTGACATTGAATTAAATAATGTGTTACTTATAACCACAATTGGAGTATTAATGTATTATCATTCTAATTTATATGATTATATAATAACAAATAATACATATATAATATGATATAAATCATAAGTATATCAATTCATACTAATACAATAATCAAGTACTTATAGACTTAGTTTTAATGTATGTTATAAATTTATAAGTCTATATATGTTATAAATTATAATTATACATATATGCATATTGAATAGGAAAAATTACAGTTTACCCCCCAAAGTTGACTGTGTTTTTCAATTCGAACATCAAAGTTTCAATTTTTGCAATCTACCCCCAAAGTTTCAATTTTTTTTTTTTTTTTCAATTTGACCAATTATATCAAAAACTTCACATATTGTCCATAATTTTTATTTTATTTTTTATTTTTTATAAAAAAAATTTAAAACCCTTTGGCCATCTGGCCATTTTTACACCATCAAATTTGTTTTTTTTTTTATTTATAAAAAATAAAAAAATAGGGGTAATATGAAAATTTTAAGATAATATTGGTCGAATTGAAAAAAATTAGAACTTTGTGGGAATGGATTGCAAAAATTGAAACTTTGGTGTTCGAAATGAAAAAGGCTGTCAACTTTAGGCGTAAACTATAATTTTTTCTATTGAATAATATAAATGTATAAAATCAATACTTAATCATATGATTCAATGACAAAAAATGTGAGGGATTAGGAAAAGCCGTAGCCTTTTTTCTCTTTAGCCTTTTCGCTCCAGGCCCCCCCCACCAAAGCGTCGTCACCCCTGGGGAGGAGGGTTGGCCTCCGGCCATCCCTCCTTCCCACGTTTCCTTCACATCGGGTTCTAGTTATTTACTTGATGCCCTAGTTCTGGTCTCCCTCCCTTTCTTTTTCCTCTTTCCTCTCCCTTTCTTTTTTCTTGTTGTCGGTTTTTTTTCCCTAATTTGGTCTTCCGAATCTCGGTGTTTTCATAGCCCGCCGTCTGTGGTAGGTCATCTGCGTGTCTCCACCCCGCCTTTCTCCCATCGCCACCTTCCTCAGCAGTGCTTTCGGCCAGATCTTGTCTGACCCTCTCTGGTTGATCATTTGGTGTTTTATTTCATTGTTCTTGCTTTGTTTCCCGTTGTTTTTTGTTTTTGTTTGTTCTACTTGTTTTTTGGTTTTGGTTTTTCCCTGTATTGTTCTTTCTCTGTTTGTTTTGTGTGTGTTTTATTTTTACAGTTCTACCGATCTCCTCCGCGTTAGTTTCACCACCCTCCACCTATTGCCGGGCTTTATTTCGCACCCCTCCGTGACAAACTTCAAATGCACCTATTAGTGGTCGAGGTCTGCTTGAACGTAATCGGTTTTCCTTGTATTTTCTTTTTTCTTGTATTTGTTTTTTCCTTGTATTTCTGTTGTGTTTTTGCTTGTAATAATGCTCTCGCCTTGTTGATTTGATTGGATCTCCTTTGGTCTTGACCTATGTGTCGTGGATATGTATGTTACCCTGGCTTTCGGGTCGAGGAGGAAGATTGGTCCAGACTTGTAATGCCCCAAAATTAACTTTGGCTAATCTGGTAGAGTCATTGACAATTCACCCAGTTGAACCAACGTGTGGTCAAATAGGTAATCGCCCTTATAAAACTTGTCAGAGTAAATGTAAGAAAGGTGAATAAATCTGAGAGTATTACAATTTATCAAGTAAGAACATGGAGCTGCTAAACAAATAAGACAAACTTGTAGCTATAGGTGAGGCATAGCCAGCCAAGCAATGGCAACTTTAGCTACCTCCTTATCAATGAATCGGATTTCCTAAAGAATAATAACCATGCAAGTCTAATGACTTAGTAAGTAAACCCCACACGTAAGCATGACATGAGCTCAATTAATAAAAGTAAACATGCAATTCGAGTAATAACCAAAAGAGGGCATTATGATGTGACCAAATTTTGGTACTCGCAATTGAACGAACCGAAGTTCGTATAGTGGTTGCACAAGTACCGAGTCGAATCCCACAAGGAACTGTAAATTGCTAGTGCGCAAAATAACCTTGAGTCTAGGTTAATGCTATTTTAACCTAGCTCCGCAGTGAGTGTTCGTGACAACTTGAAAGTAAAACAAAACAGAAATGTAAACAACGTAAAAGCACCAAGGTTGAGGTTTTCACCTCACCATTTCAACTACATTAATCAAAATACGCTAAGCTAAAACATCCGTCTATCGGTTTGAAACAAAACTAAATCTATTGCACCTATCGAAGGATTAAAGGAATCCGTTCATGTGACGAAAGACAAACCATAAACGGTTTAAGGCTCAAAGGATCCAAAGTGAATGTGTTAAAACACAAACTACTATGGATAAATGAGGCGTAAACCAAGGATGGAATGTATCCATCGAACGAAACACCAAAAATAAACGATTACGGTGCAATCTCACTTGGTTTTGTCACCAAACCAAGTGAGAAACGATTTAAGTAAATAAAGAATAACGGAATGAAATGACTTAAACGTAAATAATTAACATAGCATTCATGGTGAGGCTACATCCTCAACCTTAGTTGGGATCTAGCCTCCCATAAGTAAAGGAAACATAAATAAGGAAAATAAATGCATTAAATTAAAATTAATGTAAAAACTACAAGGAAAAGGGCGAGTAGGGCCAAGAGGCAAACCACTCTAAAAACACGCCAAAAGTCTAACCTCGAACAAATGGACCTAGGGTCCTATTTATAGGCAAACAAGTCAACAGTGCGTTCAAACGCGATAAGTGCGTTGACGCATCAGTTATTTGTGGTCGAACTGAGCAGGCATGTTCGACCGCAAATAATCGCTGGCGGCTAAGGCTAAATCATGCGTGCGTTCAACGCAGAGAGCACTGCGTTCGAACACGATAATCGCTAGGGCCGCGCAGTCGTCGGCGAACGTGGTGTGCTGCGTGCGACCGTGATGCTGCAGGCTGCGTGCGTCCGTGGTGCTGCAAGGCTGCGCATGCGATCGCGGTGATCTTCACTTTAAGTCCACATTCTTGCCCTTTTGCACGCCATGTTTGTTTGTTGCAATGACCTGCAACACTAAATACCAAAAACTATACAAAAATGTTAGTAATTAATGCAGCTAAGAGTCTAACAAATATAAGTAAAGGGGGTCTAATAAACAATATTTGACACCTATCAAATACCCCCAAACTTACATTTTGCTAGTCCCTTAGCAAAACAAAATGAAAAACATAATAAAACATAAGTCCGCTTTCGTGGGAGAACGATTGCATTGAGCGTATGCAACAAGCCTTTTAAACCTCTAGGAGTTCCCTAGAGGACGAGTGAAGTCTCGTGAGGGTTTTTCAGGAATGATACCCACAAACATCTGTGTACGCATTTTATTCTCAATTATGCAAAAAATATATCAACCATGGTTTAAATTCAAAAGCAAACTTAATCAAACAAACACCATCTTCACAAGATTCAGGGAATTTTTAATCAGGCTACAAACATGGCAAACTGAGATATCACAATAATCAATTCTAGTGAAAGTGAATTTAACACATAATCATGGGATTTCAACACTAAACTTTTTCATGCATGCTTTGACACTCAAATTCATCAGACCACTCATCGGAAACAATAACCAAGGTTTATTTCTTTTTTTTTTTTTTTATTGCATAGCTCCCTTAAGCTGTCTAGTTGACCCATGTATCAAGCGTTAGGTCAATGACTCCCAAACCAGACGGTTTTAGGGCATTAGGTGTAAAGACACCCCTAAGGACCTACTAACTCGAGTCAAAAAGGCTACGAAGCTTGCTAATCAAGTTTAACTTCTCACTTTTTTACACAAATGCTCAATGCTTACTGAGGCATGAGATACTGTTACTCGGTGGAAAGCTTAAAATGATCAAAGATTTTTTTTTTTTTGACATAAACCATGGTTATTTCTCAACAAGTTATCCAACTGTATTTAAGCTTACAAAACTAGCATGACCAAACTCAACATTTAATCCCACAGACTACGTGCCAAATGTGCTCGTGAAAATCAAATTGAAATGCAATATCTCAAGTTTTGCCAAAGAAAGTAACATAATCAAAATTCCATTCACAAAGTAATCATGTGTTCATAAAATTAAGCTCACAAAAGAAAATAAACCATAATCAACATAAACGCATAATAGAAAATAAAATGTGCACAACATGATAAAAATACCCCAAACTCAAAATCAGACCTCATAACAGGCCGATATAGGAAATAAAAACAAAGTGCAAGGGGTGTGAAAATAAACCAAGACATCACAAAGACGTCACGGGGCCGGTGGTGCTAGTGGTGGTGCAGAAGGTCCTGCTGCTGGAGGCAGTCGATCCATGATGGCTTGAAACATCTCCGACCTCGAGCTTCATGACGAGCATCCTCTCGCAATTGCAAAATGAAATCGACGTCCCCCGATCCGGATCGTATGTCCACGAGGGTGTCCTGGAAGTGCAATAAGTCGGAGCGTCTAAGCGTGATACACTCCTCATCCTCCTCAAGCTGCTTCTCCTCGTACTCCTCAGGCTGGTCCTGTGGCTCAAAAGCCATCTCATGCTCGCCTACCAACTGGAATGTCCATGGGCTCGCCCGGCGGGCTCCGTCAGAGCCGTGGTGTGGTGCAGCGGCTCGGCATGTGGGATAGACTCGACACCACCGAATGGAGCCAAAGTGTGGGCTCTCGAATCGGCCCGTCATTGATGTGCCTTTTTGATCCCCATCTTTCTCAGAATATGTGTGATGAGAAAGGGGAAAGGCAATCCCCACGTCTTCGTGTGCTCCGCCCCTCGATGATGTACTCCCTCATAGAATTTCTGGATCTGACGCCAGATAATTTCTGGAATAGAACACCAGAATCCTCTGTGGAATGAGTAGAGGGCATTGAGAAATAGGTCCCGTCTCTGAGTCTTGTGTCCCAGTGGACACACATTGTGGTACAGCACCATATCAATGAAAAGAAGATTCCGAGGAATCTTCGTCTTGCTGGCTGCATTCCGGCGGTCATCCGCATACTGCCCCTCACACATATCGGAAACAATGTCCTCGAGTGTGAGCATGGAGGGGCACTCAATCCATGGGGTGTCTGACTCAGGCGGCTCATAGCTGCACTTCAACACAGCCGCTATATCTCCAATGGTCACCTCCACTTCTCTCCCGTCAATGGAGGAGAAAAGACTGTCCGGCTGGTCACCGTCAATCCTCAGATGAGTGTAAAACTCTCTGACCAGCTGCTCATATGCAGTGGAGGTGACGGGTTTGAAAAGCCTTTTCAAACCCCGGCGCTTCAAATCCGCGACGGCCCAACTTGTGGCTTCATTGTTGGAGAACACCTCTTTTACGGCAAAAGTGTTCTCCAACAAGAGCTTGCGGCTCTCCATTGATGGCCTGGCTGTACTAGCATGGGACCCCGAAGACCGGGATGATGAACCTCGGCCTCTAGGCATGACGAAGGTTCGTTGGGGACTTTCGTCGAGCACCTGGTGTGCGCCCCAAAAATAAAGGGTTTAAGAACCCTCTTGAAAAATGCCCAACCCCCTGCAAAAACAAACAAAAACCAACACAGAATCAAAGGGGCACAATCCAAGAGTGGATTTGTGCCCTTTGATTTGAACAAAAAGTGAAAAAAAATGGGGGATTTTTGGAGACTTTGGTTTCGGGTTGTGTTTGGGAAGAACGGCAAATCGGGGTGTTTGGGCAGCCGGCGGTGGGTGGGCACGGTGGAGAATGGCCAGGTGGTGTTCTGGTGGTGGGTGAGGTGGTGGGTGGTCGGTGTGGGTGATTTTGGATTTGGGGAGGAGAGGGACGGAGGTGCGGGGATGGGAGAGTGTACTGGCTGGTGGGGAAAATGGGGAAAGAAGGAAGAGGCGTGACCTTAAAGCTGGTCACAAAAGACAGAAACCGAGTAATGCTCAAACGTCATGATGTGCGTTCGACCGTACTCGTGCAGGTGAGTGTGTGTCATGCAGCGGCATGCGTTCAAACTTATGAAAGCACGTTCGAATGCACGCGTGCAGTGCAGTGGGTGAGAGCAGGCGCTACGGTCGAACTTCACCAAGGCAAAGTCGAACTAGAAGGTATCGCTCAACGCAGAGTACGCTCAACGCCTAGTGTAACAAAACAAACATAAAATAAAATTTTTACAAACAAAACAAAATAAAATAAAATAAAAACACAAAGCACAACAAAGCAAAAATATTTACACAAATAAAATAAACACAAAATGAAACATTTACAAAAACACAAAATAAAATATTTACAAAACACCCCAAACTTAAAACGCCACATTGCCCATAATGTGACCGAATCAACTCTAGGGACAAGTCAATTTAGGTACAGATAAAAGAATGCTTCCCCAAATTTGACTAAAACAAAAAGCAATAACATAATGAGGGTGCCTCCCACAAGCGCTTAAGTTTAACGCCTTCACCAGACTCTGATAAGGAACAAACTACCTATGATACTAGGTAGACACAAAATTGATGTATCGAGTATGGTGGGCACTATCTTGCCCGTCAAACGGGTGATGGTTGCAGTGGGATAATCAATAAGCAAAGATAGATGTCCAGCTACTACCGACCTCAAATGATCAAAAAATGGGGAAGGAAAATAGTCGCTCTTCCTCGGTCCATCTCGCCTCCTTGGTCAAGATATGAATGAGAGCAAAAGCTTGCTCTCAAAGAATATCGATGACTCAAATGTGGAGGAATAAATAGTGGGGAGAATCTGAATCCATGGTTTTCCCACACTCCATCGTAACTCGAGATATGGGATCGATCAAGAAATGAAGTTGCTCACCTACCGTCAAAGCATCGGGTCATCTCCCAGCTGAGCAAATAGTTCTAGCTCAATGTCCTCCAAACCTGGCTCAACCACTTCATCAGTTGGCTCAAGTATCCTACCAAAATCCATGTTTCCTCCATCCTGAGCGAAACATTCCAACTCCGGGTGCTCCAGACTGAGCTCATACCTCGGCTCATCAAGCTGTAGTGTCTCACTCAAATGACCTCCAGATAGTGCAAAGCACTCCATATCAGGGTCCTCCAAGCTAGGCTCATGGCTTAACCTAATCACTGTCTAAATCCTAGGTCCCGAGTAAAACACTCAATCTGGTCCTCAAAATCAAAATCACCAGTGATTTCTTCAATAAAGCACATAGGATGGGTCTCATCGTACTCCAATGGTTGGCTATTGATATTGAAAATATTGAGCTCAACCGTCATGTTTCCAAATGAGATCTTCATTACTCCCGTCCTACAGTTGATTAGGACGTTAGCCATAGCTAAAAATGGTCGCCCTAGAATCACTGGAATTTGATTTGCCACATCGTGAATCGGCTCGATCTATCACTATAAAGTCCACAGGAAATAAAACTTGTCAACCTTGATCAACACATCCTCAAGTATTCCGTGGTCTCTTAAGTGACCTATCTCGCCAACCGAGCGCCACAGGGTTGGCTTCAACTCTCCCAGTCCCAACTTCAAATACATCGAGTAGGGAAGGAGATTCACACTTGCCCCCAAGTCCAACAATGCCCTATTGATCTGACTTTCTCCAATCATGCAAGCAATTGTTGGACATCCAGGGTCCTTATACTTGATGGGTAGCTTGCATTGGAGGATGGAGCTCACTTGTTCACGATAAGCCTTCTTAGGGACATTGGTTTTTCTCTTAATTGTCACCAGATCCTTCAAGAATTTCACAGATGTCGGCACTTCTGAATTGCATCCAAAACGGATGTTTATCCGGACTTGCTTAAACACCTCTAATATTTCAGCAAACTGCGCATTTTTCTTTGGCGCTTTCAATCTTTCCGGATAAGGGGCTTTTGGGACAAATGACCTCGTAAGGTCCTTCTTAGGGGGAATGACAATAGATGGCTCAGCATCTTTCTTCTCTTTGTTGTCACTCTTTGTCTCCTCTTCCTCAGCAAGGTCTGCTGTAATCGCTTCATCAACTACTTCTGGCTTGTCCACTCGGTTGTCCACTTGTTTCCCTGACCTCAGTGTGACAATCGCATGGGCATGTTCTTGATTTGGAGCACTTCCGATATTACATGCCTTAGGATTGTTCACTGGTTGGCTGGGAAACTTACCTTTGTCTCTCTCACCCATGTGATTTGCCAATTGTCCCACTTGGGTCTCCAACTTGGAGATCGCCTGGGTGTTCACCATGGTAGAGTTTCTAATATCACTAATGGCGACTACCATCTTCATGAATTCTTTCATTGACTCTTCTAATGACTGAGTTGATGATGTTGGGAGTTGAGTGGGGGCTTGATAGGAAGATGACGCTGGCTGGGCCAAGCGTCCAGGGTTTTGGTAAGTAGGAGGGAAACCTCCTTGATTTGTGGGCTGGTTTTGCTTCCATGAAAAATTTGGGTGGTTCCTCCACCCGGTTATAAGTTTCGAGTATGGGCCATTGATCGCTTTTGGAAGTTGTTAAAAGCGCTCACTTGTTCCATCTCGTAGAAATCGCCATAGATGGACAATTGCTAGGTGCATAGGACTAGCATGCATGTAACAACTTTCAACGGAATTGTGTTCAGCTTTAATGTGCTTTTCCATACTCATGGTATCCAGCCTCTTGACAATGGCGCCCATTCTCCGAGTCAATTCTTGCTCAAGATTCAGCTCCAGTGACGCCTCCTTTCTTTCGTGGACTTGTCTCTACCGGTGAAATCCCAGATTTGGGTGTTGGCAGAATCTTCTCCAAGGCTTTGTAAGCCAAATCTCCACAAATTGTGGAATGCCCCACCATTCAATAGTTCGATCATGCTACGGTTGGGCTGGGACATGCTTGGTAGAAAAATTGAACTAGACGCCATTTCTCAGATCCGTGGGTGGACACTTCATCAACATGTCCTTAAATCGTCCAACATTCCGTGAATTTCGTCCTCCCGAGAAAAGGAACTAATTTCCTTTCTCGCATCATTCACTGGACATTGGATAGAATCTGTGATAGAATTGCTTCAGCCTGTCCCATGTCGTAATAGATCGAGGGGCTATGAATCCAACCACCAAAGGGCTCACATGAAGGGAGAAAGGAAAAGTCAAGATTGATGATTCTCGAGAAGTTTTGAAATTTGGTTGTGGCGTTATACTCCTAAACTTCTTAACATGTGAATAAGGGTTTTCATGATCTAAGCCATAGAAAGATGGTAGCATCTGAATCACATGTGGCTTAAGATCATAATGAGTGGCATTAGTTGGTGGTAATACTATGCATGAGTGGGTACCGACCGCAGAGGATTCAACAGTTCATGCAATGTCACGTCAGAAAATCCAACTCATACATTCTTCAGGCTCCTGCTCCCACTTGCATCTTCAATTCCTCGTCTCTTCTTCATCCTGTGATCTTCTTCGTGTTGCTCCATCCTTGGTTCTCTTTGATTGTCCCCATCTCGCTTGAGCTCGACACGCCTCCTAATGTTTCTTTTCTAAGTCGGGATCTAATGGTGTTAACTCTAGGTTCAACGATCACCATGCATAAACTAAAAGAAATTTAACTATACACTAAGGAAAAACAGCAAGCTAGAAAACAAATATGCAGGAAAAATAAAGAAAATAATTGAGCAAAACAGAACTAAAAGATGACAAAATAACTAAGAACAAAACAACTTAACAATATACTAAAAGCAACATAACAACAAAAATAAATCAAAGCAATTATAAAATGATGCAAGAAAAACAGAGCGTAAACAAGAATAAAAACAGAGAGTAAAATTAACTAAATTAACCAAACAGAGAAAAATAAACTAATTTAAACAACTAACAATTTAAACTAACAAAATTATTAACTAAACACATGCAAAAAATATAAACAACTAAAAATAAAACTAAACACTAAACTCAAAGAAACAAAATACTCAAAACAGTAATTTAAAAAAAAATACGCCTAACAATTAATCAAAATTCAAAGGGTATGTTGGTGCAGCGAGCGCAGTCAAGACGCTCGCTCGCGACAGATGCCAAAATGTTGTAGTCACACGGCGTCAACGAATGCATATATACGCTCGCTCAAAGGTCGCATCGCCTCTCCTGTGGGCCACGAAGTTCGCACGCAGCGCGCAAGGTCGACGCAGTAAAGCGCACGCCCGAATAGTATGCGCTCGACGTAGAATGTACGCTCGAATCGCAATGCCGATGATTTTCTGGAGCTCAAAGTAAAGCTAAAAACTAGTTAAAACTAAACTAAAAATTAACACAAATGAATTGAAACATAAAATAAACTATGAACAATATTTACAACGCAGAAAATAAAAACTAGTAGAAAATAACATAAATCTAAAACAAAGTTAAATGCAAAACAATTTAGACGGTTCTCTAAGAACGGCGCCAAAATTTGATGTGACCAAATTTTGGTATCAGAATTGAACGAACCAAGTTCATAGTGGTTGCAATAAGTACCGAGTCGAATCCACAAGGAATCGTAAATTGCTAGTGCAAAATAACCTTGAGTCTAGGTTAATGCTATTTTAACCTAGCTCAAAGGGTGTTCGTGACAACTTGAAAGTAAAACAAAGCGGAAATGTAAACAACGTAAGCACCAAGGTTGAGGTTTTCACCTCACCATTTCAACTACATTAATCAAAATACGCTAAGCTAAAACATCCGCTCATCGGTTTGAAACAAAACTAAATCTATTGCACCTATCGAAGGATTAAAGGAATCTGCTCATGTGACGAAGACAAACCATAAACGGTTTAAGGCTCAAAGGATCCAAAGTGAATGTGTTAAAACACAAACTACTATGGATAAATGAGCGTAAACCAAGGATGGAATGTATCCATTGAACGTAAACACCAAAAATAAACGATGGTAATCTCACTTGGTTTTGTCACCAAACCAAGTGAGAAACGAGTAAATAAAGAATAACGGAATGAAATGACTTAAACGTAAATAATTAACATAAGATTCATGGTGAGGCTACATCCTCAACCTTAGTTGGGATCTAGCCTCCCATAAGCAAAGGAAACATAAATAAGGAAAATAAATGCATTAAATTAAAATTAATGTAAAAACTACAAGGAAAAGGGCGAGTAGGGCCAACAGAGGCAAACCACTCTAAAAAACACGCCCAAAAGTCTAACCTCGAACAAATGGACCTAGGGTCTAGGGTCAATCATGCGGCGTCAACGCAGATAATCGCGCTAGGGCCGGCTGCAGGTGTCGCCGCGCGTGGTGTGTCTGCGTGGACCGTGATCGCAGGTGCGTCGCGTCGTGGAGGCTGCAAGGCTGCGCGTGCGACCGTGGTCATTGCATGCGTGGGTGCGTTCGAACGCACCAAGTGCGGTCGAACGCATTATGGCAGGATCTTCACTTTAAGTTCACATTCTTGGCCTTTTTGCATGCCATGTTTGTTGCAATGACCTGCACAACACTAAATACCAAAAACTATACAAAAATGTTAGTAATTAATGCAGCTAAGAGTCTAACAAACATAAGTAAAGGGGGTCTAATAAACAATATTTGACACCTATCACATTACCTCCGCTAATACACCATTTCATAGGTTTTAGGGTTTTTAAAGCTCTATGGTGTAGAACTGGCGATAACTGCCTAATTGTTTTGATGCAGAAAATGATATTGTTTTATAGGTCATAACTCCCATACATGGTCTACCCAAGATATTACCCCTTCTCAACAGGGTTGATGCTGTCCCGAGGGACCTATAATACAATGCCAGTGTCCCAACCATTGCATAACATACCGTACGTAACATTAGTGGAACGATCGGATCCGACCCTGAGTGGCTCACACCAACTAATGACGTCCGTCCTGTAGTGACCGAACCATTGGGAATGGTTACATCAAGGTCACAAAACCAATGGATTCACAGCCCTCATATAATGCACACATTTGACCATAATACGTAGTCTATATAATAAGCCCATGGCCGTTCATACCGCACGTACCGGCGTACCATGTCTTATGATGCATCTTGGTGGTTATTTAATCGTGCAATTACCAGGTAACTACGGAAAGTAAACATGCTTATATCATACACGTGGTCAGTCAGCTGACATATCCCACGATTTACGAAAAAGGATATAAGTGTTTACTTACCTCGCACATTTGAGCAAATCCTCCGACCAAGCTATTTCCTGTTATAACGGATACAAAACACCGTCATTCTAAGTTTTATAAAACCTAGGGTTAAGGCTAAGCTAAAGCATACACGTATGAAGCTTAAGAACAAGTGCCCCGCCATCGATCAGACGTACCGAGAAAGCGTCCTGCTCAGGTGTTAAGCACACTATTTTAAGGTTCAGATAGTGCACGTTTCCAACAGTATTTACAGACCTCTAACCCCTTTTGAAGCTAACAAAACAGGACATGCAACGCAGGAAATCATAGATTTACAATCCTTTTGAGGAAACTCTTTGAAAATGTTGGTAATTCTAAAAGAATGCACAATTAACAATCTGAAGTCGGTATTAAAGCATAACCACAAGATAACAAGATGATAATAATAAAAGGAACAGATCTTACCCCGAAGCTTAGCACAGACATGTTTCCCTTTTCTCGGAACTCTCTGTCGACGCTCTTTCTTACAGATTTCTCTCTCAAAACACCAAGGAATGGTTTTGGCAGCCTAGGGGCATACCAGAGGAAGAAGAAGGCATGAGGAATGAAGGGGAGGTGCGAGTTATTTATAGAGAAAATTTGCCACCAACTCCTTGACAGAGCAGCTGACGTCCGGCAACCCTAGCTTACATCCAGTAGTCTTTGTACATTGGTCCAGAAGGTGTCTCGTACGTCCAGGTATTATCCAAAGGGTTTACCAAAAAGTAGCATACGTCTGGTGGTCCCACGTACATCCGTTGGTACGGTTTACAGAGCGTACATCTGGTGGTCCCCCCGCGTACGTCCGCACTACAGACACAAGCGTACGTCCACCACCTGAGGGTCAGTTTTCAGCTTTTATTCCCTAAAGGTTCGAGGCGCACTTAGGTCAACCCTAAGGGTCTTAGGCTTTTGTCGAAGCGGCTCTACTAAAGGTTCAGGCTAAGCATTCAATTAAAAAGGGAATCTCCTAAATAAAAGGTTACTTTTATTGGGCTATTACAAGACTTCTATGTCGTGGATGAATGTGTATCCTAACTTAACTGTTGAGGAGGATGAGTTGCGAATTAAAAGGTTTTTACCTCTTAAGGTCATAGAAATAACGCTTCCTATGCAGCTGATGGTGTCTGCTTGGTGCAGATTTGAATGTTTAAACTGTTGGTTAGTCATAGGGTAGCGGGTGTACTTGGATTGGGTTGATTGGTTGACCATTGGTGCCTGTATTTTAGAATTCTGCTTGTGACTATGTAGCTTTAGCTATGGTTACTTCAGGGCTTGCCTTGTGATTGTAAGAGCTTTTGTTATTAATTTCTTTAGAATGAGAATGAGTTCTTTCCCTTCAAAAAAAAAAAAAAATGACAATTCAAATATTTTATTCAAGTTAATCATATTATTAATATACAATAACAATATGATTCGTATAATATCAAATTAAGTAATTGACATTTGATTAAACAATATGTTACTTATAACTACAATTGAAGTATTAATGTATTATTATTATTTTTTGGAAATAATGTATTATTATTATAATTTATATGATTTTATCACATGATTAATTAATGATTAAATCATATAATATCAAATTAAGTAATTGTCATTTGATTAAATAATGTGTTACTTATAAATTTATAACCACAATTGAAGTATTAGTATCTTATCATTATAATTTACATGAATTGTGAGATAATATGTTATTATGTTATATAATCATATAATTTAAGTATGAGAGTATGACTATTAGATCATGAGAAATTTATGACTTAGAGTTTGAGCATTACCATTACATGATTAATAATTAAGTAACTAATATGTTTCTTATCATTTATACATTATAATCACAATTTGCAGTTAATGAAAAACAATTTGAATTTAAATCATATGTTGTGAGAAAGCCCAAAATTCACATGTTTATCTTGAGAAAGCCCAAAAAAGTCCAAAAAGGCCTAATATTAAAAAAGCGGTTGCAGCAAGCGGTTATATGTTTTACTAACTACTAACCGGCGGTTAACTACTAGGCGGTTATGGTTAGTGAAATTTAATAACAGTTAAGGCGGTTATGGTTAGTAGTTTTTGCCAATAACTGCTATACGTAACCGCATTAATACCCCTAATGAAAATATATTTCACAATACCTTCAATTACATTTTCCTATACTATTAAAATATTATTCATTTACAAAATACAAGTTCCCTACCTACTCTTACATTTTTTATAAAATGCCAACACAATCCTTAGTGAAAGACAAAATGATGAAAGAGGAGAGAGGAAAAAGACTTTGCAAAACTCATTGTCACTATATCTATACCAACAACTATGGCCATCTAATCGTACATTTCAAATTTTTTATTTAAATATTGCTCATGCTTAGGATTCGCCTGTTAAAAGAAAGAATATAATTTCAATAAAACTTCAAGACTATATAATTGCTATAATATATAAAAGAAAGAAAGAATAGAATTTCAATAAACTTCAAGACTAATATAATTGCTATAATAAATAAAATATGTCTCATACCACCACTTCCTTATCATACACCTTCTTGTCACAAGTTATCATCCTCAAATTTTCATCTCATCCAAAGCCACTCTTTTTACGGAGGGTGCCGATGATATTCCATATGCTCTTGATGGTTTGAAGGCTGTTGTCAATATGGTCAGGTACACATTCAACTCCGAATTTCTCGCTAGTTGACTTGGCAACTAGTGCAAATGATGTAGGTTTGAATATGTTTGAAGGCTTATTTCCTTTAGCAGCCTCATCAGCAAGAATTTCAAGTATCAAAGTATGCATAGGTTTTGACCACCGAAATTGCTTGTTTGCAATGTTCTTCTCCTTATCTTTGCTCATTGCTACAATCACAAACATATGAATGGTAATGCAAGATAACAACATAAAATATCTCATAAAAGATAAAGACATAATGCAATATAGAAACAAACTCATATCATAAGCTGAATTAAATATCAAATGTATATCATACAATCAAATCATTAAAAATATAACCATAGTTGTATTTAAACATGACTAGTTCAAAAATTATACATTACAACATCAACCATATGAGAAAAAAAGAAATCTACATATTTTTCCTATTTTTATAATCTTCCCACATTGCACATATTACATCCCTTTTGATTGTCCATTCTCTACTTTCCTTTTGAACTTCCCTTCATGTTTGGTAGACTTTACCACTTTGATTTTGAGATTCAGTATCACAAACTTCTTCTTCCATAACTAAGTCATTATGATCAACACCCATAATGTGATTGTGAATGACACAACATGCTAAAATTATTTCTACTTGTGTTTCGAACGACAAAAATGGTTTTGCATCCAACACACGGAAACGTCTCTTCAAAATTCGAAAACCTCATTTAATTGTGGTTCTTAAGGACGAATGACGAAGATTGAATAATTCTTTTTCATTTTCAGGTGGATGATCACTAAACTCTTTCAAATGGTATCAAATACCATGATAGGAGAAGAGAATTCCATTTTGATTTCCATAACCAGCATCACCAAGATAAGACTTACCTTCAGGAATTTTGAATCCCTCTGGTCTAATGAGAGCATCATTTAAAACACGAGAATCATTTGCACTTCCTTCCCAACCAGCTAACACATATGTGAATTTTACATCAAAAGTAATGCCAGCTAACACATTTTGTGTTGTTTGATCTTTTCGACCACGCAACCTTCCTTGGATTTCAACTGGAACAGATGCCTGAATATGAGTTCGATCTATTGCTCCAAAACAATCCTAATGATGACCAATACAAGTTACATTAATTTGACAAATTACTTGAATAAAAAAAAAAAAAATCTAATTTTAAAACTTACCTTAAAGTATGGGTAAAACCTTTGGCTATTCCTTATTTCCAACGGAGTAGAGTTATCAGGTTGTTTAATTAAATGTTTATATAGCGTCAAGATTCCTCTAAGTACAACCTTAAAATATCGATGAATAGATCTAATCGATCTATAGAACCTTCCACCAACCACTCGAAACCTCACATTATGCCCAATAATGTGTAAAAATATCAACACTTGTTTCTTAATAGACGTGTTAATGGTCTCACGTATAAGGTTGTTCTCAGTAAGAATTTTACATAATTCAAAGATAGGACTCATTCTTATTTGGTCAATATAATATTATCTACTTCCATAGAGAATACTATCCATAGAAATCCATCTTTCATACTCTCGATTAATATGAGGTTCCCTACATAATACTCTCATAGATTTAATATCTTTTAAGATTACAAGCCCAACATCAAGACCAGATGTAACTGTGGTCGTAGTTGTCGAAAGAATTGTTTTATCCATCTATAAACAACATAAAAACGCAACTAGTTTGGATGCCTATTGTGGCCCTTAATATTAATAACCCAAGATGAACACAAACTAGCTCATCGACACAACAAAGATAAACACCAAGTGACATGGTTTTGTTTATAAACACAACAAAGATAAATTAGCTCTAGCCTATGGTATTGGTCATATCGGTCCGGTTAATAAGGTTACTGATTAACCGACCAATAACCTATCAGTTAATTGATTTTTAACCGTTAATCAACCGATAAGCTGTTATAAAAAATTATCGGTCATATCGATAACCGGTTAAACCGGATTTTGTGGGCTTTTTCGCTTTTGGGCTTTTTTTGGGCTTCTTATTGGGCTTTTCCGCTTTTGGGCTTTTTTTTTTTCTTTTTCTTTAATTGCAAATTCAAGTTTAAGCTTGAAACTTATTGGGCGTTTCCGCTTTTGGGCTTTTTTCTTTAATTGCAAAGTTAGGTTTAAGCTGAAAACTTATTGGGCTTTTCACTTTTGGGCTTTTTTCTTTAATTGCAAAGTCATTAGACTCATCATGGATCCATGCCCATTTGGATTTGGTTCATGTTTGTACAAGTAGTTAGTTTTGGGGGTAGGAGGCTAGGGGCGCAGGGGAATGGGAAACAATCTTCTTCTTCTTTGTTCCCAGAACAAAAATTACCCACCTAGGTCTCTCTCTCTCTCTCTCTTTTTTTTCTTTTCTTTTTTTTGCAGTAATGTTGATAATTATCATTACCCAACCAAATATTATTGATTTTCATCTGATTAAGTAATATATCACTTTAATGAATTTAAAATTCTAAAACAATTTTATTTTCTAACAAGGTTGGCAAGCTGACCCAAGGTGCTGGATTATGAATAAAAACAGCACGGTACAAAAGTACATCCAACTATCCCAACAAAAAGAACAGAAGAAGCTTTAAATATCTTATACGAAAATATTACCCATCAACCGCATAGGATTATGACTAATTAATCAGGTTACTTCCAAACAATCATTTGATTCATTTCATGAATTTAATATACAAGTACATCAAGTAAATACCTTTGGAACATTTTGAAAAGGAAATAAAATAATCAATAGTTACTAATCATATAAGCAACTGACTAAGTTGCAGATGCATGATGTCTGCAAATCCAACCACATTTTGACATTCCCATTCAACCAAAAGAACCACAATTCTCAAAGACGACCAAATCTAAGTTTTTTCAAAAACAAATATTTCAATGAAGCTCAACCAAATCCATGTACCACAACAAAAACCAAAAATTTACCTACTGTGCAGGTGCGAGAGGAAAGGATGGCACGGAGTTAGGGGTGTCAATGCGGTTACAATTAGCAGTTAGTGGCAATAACTGCTAATTGCTAATTGCCGGTTAGTGATTAACTGTTCGGTTAGTGGTCAGTGAAATAGGTAACCGCCCGCTAACTGCTTTTTAAAAATTGAGCTTTTTTTTGGGCTTTTTGGGCGCTTTTGGGCTTTTATTACTACAGTATCATACACTTATACTATGATACTAAGATGGGTAAGTTTATAAATGATCTCACTCCTTATGAAGTTATTATCATATTTACTTATAAGCTTTATTTTAATTGAACTTATTATCTAATGGTAATGCTCAAACTCCTAAATCCTAAATTCTTAATGATCTAATGGTTATACATTCATACTTAAATTATATAATCATATTATCTCACAAATCATAATTCATATTAATATAATAAAATTATCTTAGATCTATGAATCGAAGATCATGTGATATATGTTTTATAAGTATAAAGTAGCTAATAATGTTTTGATTCAATTGTGGTTATAAGTAACACATTGTTTAATGAATCCAATATTAATTATTTAATTTAATATTATACGAATCACATTATCATTATACATTAATAATATGATTAACTTAAATAAAATATTTAAATTGTCATTGAATCATATGATTAAGTATTGATCGTATACATGTATATTATTCAATATGCATGATTGTATATATGTATAATTACTTAATATATACCCAATTACAAAATATTAGAGTAAGAATATATAATAAATACTTACAAAGTTAGTTAATATGTAACTACAAACTAATTAATAATTATGTTACTTATGTAGTTTATGTTATTTGTTGCTAACATAACATATATATATATAATTACATAACATATCATATATTATTACAAAGTTACAAACATTTCATATATATAAATAAATAAATGTTAGGGGTTCTCCCCATAGCTAGTGTTCTCCTAGCGTTTTCCCGGTCTTACGTGAAAAATGATTTAAGAAAAAGTAAAACTATAGTGGCCCCCATCACCATTTTTTTTAGGCATTACCACCAAATTTGAGGCATTAGCATCAAAATTAATGCATTAGTACTAAATTTAGGATGATCAAATCCATTTTGGATAATACCATCTCTAAAGGGTTAACCTTTCACCCCTAAGTTTTAGTTTTGAATAAAAAAAACAAGTTTTAAAGTATTAGAACCTAAATATTAACTCATAAAAATTAATTTGTTGGCAAAAAAAAAAAGGGTGGTGGGGGCCACTACAATTTTAGTTTTTTTTTTTTTTTAAATTATGTTTTACGTATGATTGGGAGAATGCTAAGAGAACACTAGGGGGAGAACCCCTATCAAACCCAATATAAATATTATATATGAATAATTTGTTATTATATAATCATATAAATTATAATGATAACACATTAATACTTCAATTGTGGTTATAAGTAACATATTATTTAATCCAATATCAATTAATTAATTTGATATTATATGAATCACATTATCATTGTATATTAATAATATTATTAACTTTAAAAATTATTTGAATTGTTATTAAATCATATGATTAAGTATTGATCTTTTACATTTATATTATTCAATATGCATAATTGCATATATGTATAATGCATAATTATAATTTATAACATATAGACTTATAAGTTGATAACATACATTGAAACTAAGTCTATGGATACTTAATTGTTCATTGTTGTATTAATATGAACTTGCATATTTATAACTTATGACTTATATATGTATAATTTGTTATTATATAATCAAATGATTTTATGATTAATTGATCATGTAATATAATCATATAAATTATAGTGATAATATATTAATACTTAAATTATGATTTAATTATCTAAAACAAAAATGTAATTTAATTATTAATGATAAATTGATTATGTTATATGTATAATTATAATTATAATTACAAAAATATAATATATAAAAAGCAGTTAGCGGTTACGGTTAGTAAATCTTATAACTGCTAACTGTTAGGCTGTTATAGCGGTTAGGTGGTTATAGCAGTTAGGCGGTTGGCAGTTATAATGGTTAGCGGTTGGCAGACGGTTAATAACCACCTGCATTGATACCCCTGCGCGGAGTTGGGGGAATTAGCAAAGAGCCAGGAGAGTTGGGAGTTAGGGGAATTAGTGGAGGTGACCCGAGAAGGGGAAGACAAGGAGGAGCTGCCAAGGCCTACGATGGTGGATGTGGTGGATGGGAGATTGAGACTTGGGAAGCGACGGCTGCTGCGGGTTGCAAGGAGGGAGGGATGGAGAGGGATGGGAGATTGGGACTTGGGAGGCAACGGCTGGTTGCAAGGAGGGATGGAGATGGAGTTTTAGGGTTAGGACATAAGAGAGATTTATATAGTAAAACCATTAAACCAAAACGGCGTAGTTTTGGTTTCAACCAAAACGATGTCGTTTTGCTTTCAATAAGAATAAGTTATATATAACTATAAAAATTAAAAAATTAAAAATTAAAAATATTTATCGGTCATATTGGCTAACCGATAATAAATTTTTGACCGACCGATGAACTTATCGGTATAAATTTTTTAACCGATTACTGATCGATAACTATCAGTTACGGTTAATATCAGTAATTGGTCGGTAATTGGTAACCGGTTAATCTACCCACCCCTAATTAGCTCTGCATTTTTGTCACTAGATTGAAAATGAAACAAAAGAAACTTTATAGATTAAATCACTTTCACTCTACAAAATAGCAGAGGCCACATGCGATGACAAAATAATGGGTGTGTTTTTCCCATGTTCAAATTTCTAATATAGATATCATACAAATAGGTAGTACTATAGGAAAACCTCAAATTCAGAGTTCAAGATTGGCTTTAGACATTTGAGCTTTTGATTAAGAAGACTAGTTTTAGATCAAGGACAGTAAAATCGAACTAAAACAATAACTTGGAATCATGGGAATTGCTCTGACATGAAGAGCACATATGAACTATTTTGTAGGGGCTACTTTAACGACTTTCATCTTATTTCATAATGGGTTTATATGGATATTTTGCAATATGATTAATGAGGATCAAAATGGGCTGGAAATGGTTAGGTTGGTAGTATATAGAATTGCTCACGCCATTATATGTATAAACAATATCCAGTAAACAATAAACAACAGCTTCTTTTCTGAGTTTGGTGTATTCTGGTGTGCATATAAAGGAGTCTAATATGTGCATATAAACTATTAGAATTGCTCAGGAAGACACGCCATTCTAATAGTTGCCCAGAAGGATTTTAAAGGAGTCTACATCCACCTAGAATTGATTTTACCTGAGTCCCACAGTTTGAAAAATGCATAACAAGTTGAGAATTCCATCAATTGAAGCTCTTAATCTATGTCCTTTACAAGACTTGCTTATATGGATGAATCACAACGCAAAACACAGAAAAAAGAGAGAATAGTATTCAGAAAAGGACACAACTATTGTTAATAATTAAATATACCCATAGTGAAGTTGGTCCATATAATACCAAAAGTTGTATCTCTTAACCAAGAGTTGTGTCTCTTGGTTAGTTATAAATACCCCTAAGATAGAAGTTAAATCAAAAAGATTTCATTCCATCATTTTAGAATTAGAAATTCTGAATCTCTCTCAAATTCTCTCTTCTATTTTTCATCAAAAAAAGCATTTAAGTTGTGGGCATATGTGTTTTGTTCTTATAATAAAACACTACCGTTAAGTTCTTTCAAATCTGAAACATGAGAGGTGTTACTATACATTGTAGAACACTTACCAACAATCTTTATTTGTGAGTTCATGATGAAAGGTACACACTATAGAACTCTATGTTTTTATATTTATGTTTTTCCAACATTGGTATCAAAGCCAGGTTGAGTGTTTCTCATTGTATGTATGCTTGTATAAATATTTTTTATATATGAGAAATTGCAATGAAACCAAGTTTCTAATTCATATTCAATTTTCGTTAATATATGGCCTTTAATGGCAAATTTCAAAAATGAATGAATTAGACCACCAAATTTATACATGTTGTAGAGAACATTCATATGAACATGTCCACAAATTTTGGTGATGATTGGACATGTATGTTGAGAGATATACACATTCTTAGTTGAAGAACTTGAAATTTTTGTTTTTCTTATTTTTTTGATAATTGTTTGTCATCAAGTGCGTTAATTTTTCATATGGTTAGATTATACTTGTCATAAGGTTTAATTTGACATGTGGAATGCGTAAAATGGACCTATAATGAGGGAGATATGAAGGATTTAAGTTAAAAGGTGAGTCTGAAAAAAGGGTAACATTTGGGTTTTTAGAGGTTGAAGAAGGGCTGGTCGGATCTGTAAATAACCGTTTACATATTTGAATGGTCACACCTTTCAAGTAGTAGGCCTTGGCTTAATGACCAAGTGGTGCCTCTTTAGGGAGAGTGGCCACGTTTCAAATCCCCTTGCATGCTAGATTTTTTTGTAAATTTTTTTTTTACTAAAGTTTAGTCCATGCGTTCCCCTTGGGCATTTTCAGTAGAAGATAAGGCATGAGGTTTGAATCCATGCCGTGTGGCTACTGAATCTTTTAAGAAATAGATTTCCTTTGTTATAAACTTATATATAATACAATAATATATAAATACACAAAATGAATGAAAATTTATTTGTTGAAGAGATTGCATGTTAAATATTTTTTGTCAATATGTTTAATATTGGCATGCATGAAAATTTTTTTGGGGTGGTAGTAATTTTTTTTGGATTTATTTTTATATAAAAATTGTATATCTAAATCCATAATTATTTCTTAGAAGAAATAAAATGCATGGTTACTCTTTTAAATTTGTTGAGATAATTTTTTAGAGTACGTGTAGCCCCTAATATGATGACATTAAATTTGTTCTTGGCATGATATTATCTATGTTTGTTGCCTAGAATTAATTTAAATAGTGGGAGTTAGGTTGAGTTGAATTTATTTCTCCTCCCTTACGTAGTTTTGCGCAGAAATCAAATTAAATATGATAATAAGTACTTGTGGCGCAAGAGATGATTAAGAGCTTAGCGAATTTTCGATCTTGTGACTTGTGCATAAATTATTTTATTTAATTTGGATTAATGCAGCAAAATTTTGTAAATGTGTGTACATATTAATAATATTCCTCTCATTTTAAATGTAGTGAAAATGGCCTCTAAGAGTATTATTGCTGACCTAAATAAAGGAGAGAAATTGGATGGGGATAATTATGACATTTGGCATCTAAAGATCCGATATGTCTTGAACGAACAAGAGGCCTTGGAGACCATAACCCAATCCATGACTGCTCCTCAACAAGGGGACACTCCTCAACACCAACGCGATCTTGAAGCCTATGAGAGTTGGCTCAAGAAAGATTGTTCTGCACACTTCACATTGTTAAGCAACATGAGCAATGATCTTATAGGCGAGTTTGAAGAGTGTCAGACTGCCCATGACATGTGGGAAGCCCTCAAGTTGAGATATGGAGGCACTTCGGCTACTAGGCTGTGCGGATTAACAATGAAGTTTGACTCATACTCAATGCGCTATAACCATACAATGAAGCAGCATTTGAGGGTGATGTCTTCTATGATTCGTGAGCTTAAAGTCGCTGGAAACAATCTCACTGATGAACAATAGGTCCAAGCTATCATTCGGTCTCTTCCCAAATCTTGGGAAAATATGAGCTAAAACATAATGCACAATGAAAATATTAAAATATTTGAGGATGTAACGTGTCATCTTGAGCTTGAGGCTGAGCGCCTAGAGGCTGCTAAACCTGAAGCATTTGTTAATATGGCTAAATGTAGTTTGCGTAGGGCATTTAGGCCCAAGCATTGGAACCAAAGGAAGGGTCCCATGCAAGGAATGACTGGAAGACCTGCGCCTAAGAAGGCTAAATCCACCAAACACTGGAGAGGTAAGCGTGGTGGGAAGAAAGACAAATCTAAGTTGAACTGTTTCAATTGTGGCAAGGAAGGACACTTCGCTCGTGAATGCACTGAGCTGAAGAAGGTACTCCCTAATTTCATGTCTCGTGGTATTTATGTTACTAGTCATGTTATGGTTGCTGATTCTTCTTCTAAATGGACTGTAGATTCAGCAACAACCGAACATGTAGCGAGAGAACGTACAAGATACATGGAGTATCGTCACCTACCAGTTGGGAGCCAAAAATTATACATGGGGAACGAATCTAGTGTGGATGTACTAGGCATTGGTACTTACAAACTGGATTTGCGACGTGGGTGCACTTTGTTACTCCATGATGTCTTGTATGCTCTTGAAGTTCGGCAAAACCTGCTATTAGTTAATCAGTTGCTTAGATTAGGGTTTGAGATTGCTTTTAAGAATATGGGTATAAAGATATTTTTAGATACACAGTATTATGGTTGTGGCTTTGTTTCTAATGGTTTTATGGTTTTAGACATCAATAATTTATGTTATAATAGTACAATTACTTTGTTGACTTCTAGTGATAATGTTTATAATGATTCTATATTATGGTATACTAGATTAGGCCATATAGGGCAAGATAGAATGAAAATATTGGCTAGAGAAGGTCTTATAGACCCACTCGCTAAAATGTCATTGCCCACATGTGAACATTGTCTTATGGGAAAGTAAAAAAGAAAACCATTTGGAAAAGTCATTAGGGCATCTTTCCCATTGCAACTAATTCACTTAGACATTAGTGGCCCAATGAATATAAGGGCAAGGCATGGTGGTTCCTACTTCATCAGATTTATTGATGATTACACGCGGTATGGTCATGTCTACTTAATCTCCCATAAGTCTGAAGCTTTGAATTGCTTTAGGTGTTGTATGATTTTGGTTGAGAACCAATTAGACAAGAGCATCAAAGCTCTTAGAACTGACCGTGGACACGAGTATCTATCTAAGCAATTTAAAGAGCTATGTGAAGGAAAAGGAATCAAAAGGCAGCTAACGATGCCTCATATGCCACAACAAAATGGTGTGGTGGAGAGGTGATGTAGGTCAGGACAACCTATCTTATTTTCAGTCTTTTATTTGAATTAGGTTTATTTGTTAGTCTTTTATTTTATCTTATCTTTTAGTCTTTTATTTGAATTAGGTTTCTTTGTTAGTCTTTTAAACTAACTTTATTTCATTGGTATCTTAAGACTAGGAATCTTGGGGCTATAAATAAATGCTTAGAGCCCTGAGAATGGAGTTGTTATTGATTATTGATTTTTATTGATGAGAATACTCAGAGTTGAGTTTATTCATCTTTTTTCTTCAAAATGTTAGAGAGTATTTAGATTTTCAAGAAGAGTTCTTAGATTATTGATAGTCTCAAGATCTATAATTATCTATCCGCTGCGTATTTGTTGTTTTTTGCTGCAGCCCACTAAGTCGTGCTACATCAGTTGGTATCAAAGTTCAGGTTACTTTCCATGAATGGGGAGGAGTGACCGTCTGGCAGGCATGAATGAAGTGTATGTGCATACGAAGACAGCACGTAAAGAGCAACATGCGATTTGTTTGCGGCACATGGATGAAAGGTTTGGTGGTCTAACCCTGCCTAAGAAGGGGCGTGTGTGCACTTAACATAGGGTCCCTACTGATCACTTAGCCGACATGGATGGTCCAAACATTCATCGTCGTCAACCAAGATCGTGGTACACGAGGGCGGGAGACAAATTTATCGCTGAATATTGACAATACATGGAGGAGCAATTCACTGTTTTTGGGGATCAAATCAAAGCCCTCGTTACCCAAATATCCAACTTGTATGGTCACAATGGGATTGGATCTAGAAACTCGTTTACAGAGTGCCGAATGCAGGGACATCAACACCTTGCGCAAGCTCATGCCAATTGGCGGGTGAGTAGGTTCAAACTCGATACACAGGAATTCCAAGGTTGCTTGCAGCCCAAAGAGTTCAAGGTAATAGAGAAAAATAGAAAATTTTCACAAAAAGAAGTACCTAGGAAGATGGCGGAGAAGGTGCCTAGAAAGGCGGCAAAGATTATGAGTCAATCGGTTGTGGAGGAGGAAGATGGCTTTATTGCGGAATATTGCTCAGTAGATTGGACCTCCCTACCAATCTATGACATCTATCTCGATGAAGAAAAGTCGTTAGAAAAGATAAATCTCTCAGATACACACTATGTGCTTGATAAAAGCCCCAAAGATTAAAGCCTTTGATTCAAGTGTAGCACCAATTAACTATGTCGATTTCATTGGGGTGGATGCTATTTTGTCAAATTCTTCTAACCAAATTGGTGATAAGATCTATATGGCGGGAGAGAGATGAGAAGAACACAACAACATCAACAAGCTTGACTTTTGGCAAGCTGATGTGTGGAGCATTCAAGATTATCATCACCGTCTCCCAATGATGAGGGGCGTCAAGTGTATTTTGGGGTGTTACCTTGTTGTGATCTTGAGGAATGGAGAATGAAATGAGTTGACTGGACACCCGAAGGATCGTGGAAAAGACTGTTTGAATTGGGGGCGAATTCTCTCTAACCTGAGGAGGATGATGTAGATCAGGACAACCTATCTTATTTTTCAGTCTTTTGTTTGAATTAGGTTTATTTGTTAGTCTTTTATTTTATCTTATCTTTTAGTCTTTTATTTGAATTAGGTTTCTTTGTCAGTCTTTTAAACTAACTTTATTTCATTGGTATCTTAGGACTAGGAATCTTGGGGCTATAAATAAATGCTTAGGGCCCTAAAAATGGAGTTGTTATTGATTATTGATTTGTATTAATGAGAATACTCAGAGTTGAGTTTATTCCTCTTTTTCCTTCAAAATGCTAGAGAATATCTAGATTTTCAAGAAGAGTTTTTAGATCATTGATAGTCTCAAGATCTAGAGACCCACTAAGATCCTGCAACTGCATCAAGAGGAGAAATCGAACTCTGCTAGAAATGATTAGGTCAATGATGGCACAAGCAAACCTACCAATATCCTATTGGGGGGATGCACTTATGACTACAACCTACATTCTTAATTGAGTGCCCTCAAAATCAGTACCTTCCATACCATACGAGTTATGGACCGGTGAAAAGCCCAATTTGGATAATCTACGACCATAGGGTTCGATAGGTTTTGTTCTATACTTCCAATAAGTATGGGCAGTTAGGCCCTAGAGGAAAGAAGTGTATCTTTATACGATACTCAGAACATTCTAAGGGCTATGTATTGATAGGAGAACAACCCGATGGAAGAGTGACTAAAATAGAGTCACGAGATGTCGATTTCATTGAGAATGAATACCCTAGCATGGGTGAGGTTTAGATTTGGCACTCTATAAATTAGTGGATCAGGAGGGAGACACTCCAAGTAGCCTCGTAGAGAATGAGGAAGAAATTTCTCAATCTCTTAGAGACAATGGGAGTGACTTGCCGCCTAGTGGGAGCACACCACTAGAAGAGGATTCACAAGAACCTTAATTGCGTAGAAGTGAACGTGGAAAAATCCATCGACGACACTTTGAGATTGAAGGGGATGTTTTCATGGTTACTCTGCAAAATGATGATAAGCCTAGGTCATACCATGAGGCTATCTCATCTCCAGCTAGTAATGAGGGGATGAAAGCAATGAATGAAGAAATAGAGTCAATGAGGACTAACCAGGTCTTGGATTTGGTAGACCTTCCACCAGGACGCAAAGCCATCGGAAACAAATGGGTCTTAAAGGTCAAACATAAGGAGGATGGTTCAATTGAAAGGTATACGGCACGCCTTGTAGTGAAGGGTTACACCCAAAAGGAGGTTGTAGACTATAAGGAAACCTTCTGTCCAGTAGTAAGGTTTGCCTTTATTCACATGATCCTTGCCATTGTCGCACATTTGGATTTAGAATTATTCCAAATGGATGTTAAAACTGCATTTCTCAACGGAGAACTAGATGAGGAAATATATATGGATCAACCTATTGGTTTTGTAGCTAAAGGAAAAGAGAGCAAATTTTGCAAGCTCAAATGATCCATTTATGGTTTAAAACAATCATCTAGGCAATGGTATCTAAGATTTCATCGAGCCATTATTTCTAATGGATTTAAGATGATTGAAGAAGATCATTGCGTGTATGTGAAACGATCCAAAGGAATTTTTGTAATCCTTTCTTTGTATGTTGATGACATTTTATTGGCAGGAAATGATAAAAACATGATTGTCACCACTAAAGGATGGTTGTCCTCTACTTTCGAGATGAAGGACATGGGTGAAGCAGATTATATTCTTAGAGTTAAAATTAGTAGGGATCATTCGAAGAAACTTTTGAGTTTGTCTCAACAGACTTACATCAAAAGAATTGTTGAACGCTTCAAAATGCATAATTGCAAACCCATTGACACTCCTATTTTTAGGGGCGAACCCTTAAATTTAGAAATAAGTCCTAAAACTCAAGAAGAAAAGGAAAAGATGTCTCGAGTTCCATATTCTAGTGCCATGGGTAGTCTGATGTACGCTATGATGTGTACTAGACCAGATATATGTTATGTTGTTGGGTTAGTTAGCAGATTCCAATCAAATCCAGGATTTGCTCATTGGAAAGCAGTGAAGAGAATACTCAGATACCTCAAGGGAACGATGGATTATGCACTTTGCTATCATGGCAAAGATTTGTGTTTAGTTGGTTATAGTGATGTTGATTGGGGTAGTGACCTAGACGAGCGCAAATCCACGACATGATATGCATTTTTGCTCAATAATGGAGCAATTACTTGGAGTAGCAAAAAGCGACCTTGTATAGCTTTATCTACTATGGAGGCAGAGTATATAGCATGCTCAGCTGCAGTATAAGAGGCGATTTGGTTAAGGCGATTCTTACAACATTTGAATGTAGTCACAACAATTAATGATCCTATGACAATTCATTGTGACAGTATGGCAGCACTTGCCTATGCTAAGGATCCTAAATATCATGGAAGAACCAAACACATAGACATCAGATATCACTACATACGAGATATGGTCGCTAAGAAAGAAGTGGTGCTTAAACATATTTCTACGAGTCAAATGATAGTTGATTTGTTGACAAAGCCTATAGTTCGAGATGCTCATATGGCTCATGTTAGGAGTTTAGGACTGCGTAGATTACGATTTTTTTTACTGACCATGTACACTGGATGTATTTTACTTGGAATATTATTATTTTTATATATGTGATGTTTTTCATTTTGTATGACATTAAATGAATCATATTTTTTTTACTGGTACACACACATAAGTCATGTTTAGTATTAGCAAAGAAAGTATGTCAACAAGTTTAAATCGGCTTTCTCACACGAGCGATCGCCTCTAATGCTGTGGTAGCAAGGTAGAGATGAGACATTGTGTCATTTGGTACTTTGATAGTGAGCAAATTAAAATAAGGTTACCTTAGTTGGTGCTAAGGTGAGACACATTTATAGATATGTTGCCTTAGTTGATGCTAAGATGAGGTCTATGATGAGATTTTTTTTTTTTTTTGGACCATGCATGGATATCCCACAATCCATTTAGCCTATGATTAGCCAGATGCAATACCTTAATTTGGTGCCTGAGGTGGCGAGCAAATAGAGGACTCGGGTTAGGAGCTTAGGTAGTGACTAGACCAAGATCTGTATGGTGTTTTTGAGTTTAGACGTACACTCTTTTGGAAAGAGAACTCCATCGTAGCATGTATTTCATACTACATGTGCTCGTACGACCAACAATGGAGGTGAGTGAATCGATCCCTTCTTCCTTATAGTAGTCTTATGGGTCATTATTAAGACCCCAATTATGCCCTATGTGACCTTTGACTATGTTGTGAGGCAAATGATTCAGCATTTGCTACTTTAGCATGTTGTCTATGACCATGAATGATGCGGTCTAAAGAGACATGACTAGGAAAGCGGTTGAACTTAAGCTAAGTAATATGAGGGTGAGGGAAGTTTATTTGGTAACACATTCATGTTTTGTATTTACAGTCGACAGGTTATGTCACTTTTTGAATGCTGCGGCATAATTGTAAATGCATAACAGCTAGTGGGGGTTTAACATGCTTATGAAAAAAAAAATTAAATTCATAAGGGATCCGAGATGTTTAATCCAATGTGACCAAATGAGTCTGAGGCATAACGAGACCTTGTTTTTGTTTTAGGGATGTTTCTATGCTAGTCTCTAACAAGACTTAGTGTAATGCTCCTGATATTTCTACAGGTATGCTTGACGGTCGCAGGACCTATTTGCAAGTATGAATGATGTTAGAGATTGATAAGAGAGACGCATCAATATGAGAGATGTATGGTTAGCCCGTGCTCACTATGTGTAAGTGGGAGATGTTAATAATTAAATATACCCATAGTGAAGCTGGTCCATATAATACCAAGAGTTGTGTCTCTTGGTTAGTTATAAATACCCTTGAGATAGAAGTTAAATAAAAAAGATTTCATTTCATCATTTCAGAATTAGAAATTCTGAATCTCTCTCAAATTCTCTCTTCTATTCTTCATCAAAAAGAGCATTTAGGTTGTAGGCATATGTGTTTTGTTCTTATAATAAAACACTACCGTTGAGTTCTTTAAAATTTGAAATGTGAGAGGCATCACTATATATTGTAGAATACTTACCAACGATCCTTATTTGTGAGTTCTTGATGAAAGGTACACACTATAGAACTCTATGTTTTTATATTTATGTTTTTCTAACAACTATCTAATAACTAATAAAGACTCAAAACTAAATCAAACAAGATTGAAGTAAACAAGGCTCAAGACCAAACATTTGCCATTTACAAAACCAAACAACCCACATTTGTAAAACCCTTGGAGATATTAACCTTCAGGAAAGTATTCATTTTGCAACCCTTTAGTTACAAATAGAAATGGATTTATTAAAAATCAACCCAATGTGACTGAGGTACTCCAATCCCCATCCCTATCTCACTTCCCTTCACTTTCAAGCTTTTCTACAACCAATGATGGCTCACACTTACATAGCAAAACACCAAGCAAAGAGTCAAGACATCATCCACCAAAAATCCACCCCAATCGGCCATCATACAACCAAAAAATCAAATGGAAACAAAAACCCATTTGGTTGAGGTTCATCTTAAACAAAAACTCAAAGCCAAAATTTCCAATAATCAACAACCAAAACAACAAAGATCATTATAACATTAAACTTCTAGTTTAAAATGAGAGTCGTGATCAATATCTAATCAATACAAATTCAACTATAAATAGAGCTAAGGCATTTATTCTTCAAAAAAATCAATAGCGCTACCAATCAAAAACCCCCCAAAATTAAACACCAAAACAACCCTAGAAGTTCTCATTTTCCAAAATCCACACCCTAGACCAAAAACCCAAATCAATCAATTCCGTGTTACGCTCAAGGGAAGGCAAGGACCCACTTCCTATAAGAAAGCGACTGGTTCAGTTTATTAAGAGATGAATACTCCTAACAAAGAAAACTCTGAAGTGAAGAACTACTCATGTCCACTCAAATAGCTCAACTCCGAGACTCTCAAAGCTTGTAATAACACTTTTCGTTCTCTTCCCACCGCAGGAGGCAAGGCTTTTTCTTTCTATCAGTTTCAAATCAAAATAGATATTGATCTGGGCTTATGCCCATTACCCAAGATTACTATTCATCTAAAATTTTCTTTATAAATAAGATCTATAAAGCCTAACAATTTTATCTTGAAAAGCTTCAGAAAAAATCACAAATTTGATACATTAATAAGGAAAGAAACCAAAATCAAAATCGTTCCATGATTTTCAATTGTCTAACAGAGAAAGAAGCCAAAATCAATCGAAAATTATCAAGAGAAATTCACAGATTTGAATCGCTCCATACACACGGTTCAACAAAGAAAGAGATATGAGCACCTGTGTCGAGTTTTAAGAGTGAAGCTCAGCCGAGAGAGAGAGGAGTTGTGCAAGTGAAGGAGAAGCTACAACTGCAGCTGTGTGTGAAGGTAAGGAGTCAAGTTTTTTTTTTTTTCTAATCAAAAGAGTGTTGGGTTTTTTTTTTGGGTGGAGCGGGGAAAATGGTTTACGAAATTAAAAAGTGTAAACCATTTTTCCTAAAAATGTAAAGGTTTTTTTGGTCAAACCGAAATTATTTTCGGTTTCTTCAATTTGATCACTATTTTACATTGTAGTAAACAGTGTAAAATGAGGAAATTATTTTACGTCAAAGTAAACAGAGTAGTTTCCATTGACCTTATGTACTCATTTCTATCCTCACACTTGATCATCAAAACTTCTTTCATTCTCCAAACCTCATAGGGTACTCACTACCAGATACAATATTGGTTTCATCATTGAAAACTGACAAAATCTGGTACACATTATCCACCATTTCTTATTATTCTGAACTTACAACCCACTGAAATGTTTTCTCAACTCTATGGTACCTAAGGAACACTTCTTTGAACCGAATTATAGTGTCCAACATCATATAAGTGTTGTTCCAACGTGTGAGGACATCTAAAATCAGCTTCTTATAACGTAAATCCAATTTTTTTGCTATCCCACTAAAGACATTCAACCTACCTTCAAAAGCCACTATAAATTTTATGCCCTATCTAATATTATCTATAATATCCCTAATTTGTGCAAGTCCAGCTTGAACTAAGTTTATAATGTGTGCACAACACTTAACATGAAACAACTTACCCCCAACCAACAAAGTATTCTTCAACTCAAAGTCATCTTTTGTATTTTTAATTACATAAGCATTAGCTGACGCATTATCAACAATAATTGTATGAATTTTATTCTTAACTCCTCTATCAGAAAAACAATCATTTAATGAATCAGCAATCACAACACTACAATGCGGAGGAGGTACATTGCAAAAATTAAAATTCTTTTTTTGAAAGTACCAAGTTGAATCCACAAAGTGGCAAGTCACCACCAAATATGATATTCTTTGAGAAGAGGTCCACATATCGGTGGTAATGTTCACCTTGTCAATCGATTTCAAAAGTGTTCTCAACTTCATTTTTTCAATTTGGCAAGTGGTAAAACAGTCATTTCTAACAATTGCACTTCTTTTTTTTTTGACAGTGGGGTGTGCAGACCTCATAAATTTATTAAAAAGTTCATGCTCCGTCATATTAAAAGGGTACTCATGGAGTAGCGTAATATGGGCAGCAAGTTCCCTAATCCTACTCTCTTTGTAACTAAAAGCTGTCAAACTTTTCACACCATCATGGTTACTTCTATACTCAAATGACAAAGTCTTTTGCTTTTTACTACTATTATACTCCACATATCTTAACACATGAAGTCAAATACATATTTAAGGTTGAGGTAGTATTAGATTTTTCAACTGCAAATAATCTTTTACACCAATTGCATTGTGATTTTTTAACTCCCCCTATTGTAATTGAACCAAAGTCCTTCCAAACTTTGGAAGTATTTTGCCTTTCTTTCCTTTGATATGGTGCATTCTCACTTGTAACATTCACACTCTCATCCCTAGCCTCACCAATAGTAGGAGAGATAGTGTTAATAGGTAGGTTGATTTGGTATATGTTTAGTGGTACCAAACTCAACTAATCCAAGTGTAGGGTTGACAGTAAGTGTATCATCTAATTCAATTTCAATCTTTTCCAATTCCATAGACTAACCTATATTCTCCATTATTGTTAATTGTAAAATAATCAAAATTACTAAATTAAAATCTGTTTAGTGGTACCAATTTCATATAGACATAGCACGTATGATTAAATAGATACTACTAAAATCAAAGAGAAGCATAAACAAACCAACTGAATATGATTATATCAACTTAAATCTCTTCAAACTTATACCTTTGGGTGATCGAACAAAAAAAATCTTCAAACAAACAAAATCTATCACATTGATATTTTGCCTTTTTTGATTCCCCTCGTAAGCCCTTTTTTCTTTTCATGGCATTTATACATTTATACAAAATCTATCATAGATTATCTTGAGCTGTTTTAGAGTTGAAGTGGCTACCAAGAGAGGGTTTCAATCTGAAGAAAAGGGATAATTCAATCCAAAAAAGATGAGATGGAGAAAGAAATCTGAAGAGTACTGAATGTCTATCAAATAAATATAATCCTAAAGAGGAGTTTACCTAGCCGGTCTGGGTTTTGATTTGAAGAGAAAGAGATAGAGACAAAGAGAGTTTGAATGGTTGTCGTTGCAACAGAGTCACAAACAAAAATAAATCAGAGTACATACATATAAAATCGAATCATCAAATAATAAAACAAAGTCATAGACGAAGAATATCTCGTGCTTGAATGGGAGTAGATGACCGTTGTCAAGGATCCAGCTTGCGACCTTCGATTCGATGGGTTGATGGTTGTGCGATTACGAGTAAGAGTGAAAGGTGAAGATGAGAGAGAGAGAGAGAGAGAAAAGAAGATGAAAGTGAGGCAGGCTAGGCACGGGTTAGGGGAAATGGGGTTAAAGGCAGAGCCGTAGAGGTACTCAGGGAGAACAACAAAAGTTAAGGCTAGTTTTTTTGTTTTTTTTCTAGAGATGTATTTATAGCATCTTCAATAATTAACCTTCTATATGTGTCTGATGGTGATATCGGTTCCATTGATCAAGTCCAACGACCGAGATTAAAGTTAATTAAATTGGATGGCTACGATAAAATGCAATCAACAAATCAAAATTTAGGAATTATGAACAAAAATTGTGTTATTTAGTATTATCTAGGTCATTGTTATTTCAATTTCAATATTAGTGATTTTAAAAATTGTGTTTTAAGTTCATAATTTAATTTAAAATTACAAATTTAATATTTTGTTTTATAATTTAATAACTTAGTTAATATTTATTACTTAATATATACTAAATTATAAAACATTGAAATAAGAATGTATGGTATAAGTAATTACAAAACTAGTTATTATATAATTACTAACTAGTTATATACTAATTAATAATTATGTTACCTTTTGTTTTTATAGATAGTAATTATGTTTATGTAACTTATGTTGTTGTTAGTTAATAGTGTGTAACATTATATACAAGTTATTATAATTTAATTGTAACAAGTTAACGTATTAATTATTACATCTATGATAATATGTAATACTATTAAAATTTGAAATTATCATAATTCACATGTAACACTATTCATATAACATCTATGACAATATGAATTAAAATTATTACAAAATTACAAATATGTAACACTATTGAAATTTATAATCAACTTTGCATATAATTTTACATGTTTGTAAAATTATAATAATTTCAAATCATATTATTCCATACATAATATATCGTATGATTCATGTATGATATGTTATAGATTATTAAGTGTAATAATTAATATGCTAAATTATTACAATTAAATTATACTAATGTCACGTATTATTAACTAGCAACAAGTAACATAGGTTACATAACTACATAAATAACATAATTAGTATATAACTAGTTAATAGTTACATATTAACTATATTTATAGTTACTTATAAGTTATATCATACATTCTCATTCCTATATTCTGTAATTAAGTATATATTAAGAATTAAGTATTAATTAAATTATTAAATTATAAAATTGTAACTATAATTAATAATATAGTCCATAAACATAGATACATTTTCGTGCAATTACGTCAGGTCAAGCAAAAACAATGGGGTCGAGCTCACGAGCCCTAAACGAGTCTAGCGAGCTTTAAACGATCTCAATTTAAATGAGTCAAACTCACGAGCCCCCGTTGAGTATAATCGAGCAAGCTGGATATGTGTCACTAGCTAATCGAGCAAGTTTCAACTGTAACGAGCGAGCTTGCACAGTGTCAAGTTTAACCAAGTAGATATTGAGCGAGCTATTAAGTGTGTCGGCTCCTCTATAGCCCTATAACTATTAAAGGACATGCTTTGGAATACTACATCATTTTGGCCTTATTTGTTAAACTACACCACATTCCCCCACATTCCACTACACTATTCACTTTATTTTTTTTTCAAAAAAATTAACATAAAAATATTCTTACTTTTATATCACATCATTCACTTTTTATATCACTTCATTTACTTTTTATTACTATTCAAGTAAAAAAATCACTACAAAACAAATTTTTTTTACTTTCCAATACCACTTTTTCATTTCTCTATATCAATCATTATTTTCATTTTAATTTTTTTTTTTAAATATGAACAGTGCCTTGGGGGTTGGTGTTGTTTGTCAAACACCCTCCGTATACTCAGATAGATTTCCATTATGCGATGGAAGAGATGAAGAAAGTAAGTGAGCCTACGTACATTTATCTTGTAAAGATTGATCCCAGTACTTGGTGTAGGGGATGGTTCAACATCATGTCGAAGTCTAACCTCGTACACAACAATTGCGCTGAGTGTTTCAACTCAAAGATCTTGAAGTACTGTCAATTGACAATATTGTCAATGTTGGAAGGGATTAAGAATAAATTAATGAAGAGATATGTTAGGAAAAATGAGTTGATTGCAGCAATGGAGTGTAGTTTAGGACCAAAAATAATGGTGAAGTTGGAAAAGGAAGAGGATGGTGCCAACCATTGTTGGAGTACATATGACAGTGATGGCATTTTTTAGGTCGAATATTTAGGCAAATGATTTGCGGTCAGTTTGGAGGGCAGAACATGTAGGTGTAGGAAATGGGATATCACTGGTATACTATGTAGTCATGCCATATTAGTCATCTTATACCTTGGTGGCAATCCATTAGACTATTTTAGTGACTATTATAGCAAAGAGAAGTACCTAAAGACATATCAACCCATCATCTATCTCATGCCCAATAAAGAGCAATGGTGTATGAGCAATCAACCTATTATTGAACTACCAAAGGCAAGGGTAACTCCTAGGAGACCTAGGAAGGTAAGAATGAGAGAGGTTGAGAAGCAAAAAAAACCTCAATACAATGAGTATGGCAGAAAACAGAAACTAATGTAGACACTATAAGAAATGAGGTCATAACAAGAGAACATGCATTGCAAGGCATAGGCAGTATGAAAGAAGAGAACAAGTACGAGAGTATTGCAAATCCACTATAAGAATTGATTGGATTCTTGATATGGTAAGTTGGAACTGATCTCTTGTTAAGATTTTTGTGAAATTGTGTTACTTTAATTACTTTCATTTTAGTCATTCATTATTAGTCAGTTATCATGTTATTTTGTAGTTGGATGATTCCTTTAATGCCGCATCAGCTAGTGAAAGTAAAAGACAAAGGGGAGGTAAATCAACTAGTACTGAGAGAAAAAGGTAGAGAGGAGATAAAACAACCAAATCAAGCCGTGTGAGCCAGATTGCACAACATTCTACTTCAACTGAAACTCCTACTTCTCAATCCAAGTTAGTCTTATTTGTTTATTGTAAGTTATTCCTTTTGAATTGATAATAATAACAAAATGTCTCATGATTTTGTTAAAAAATATGCTGGTTGTTGCTATTGCTCCCCAACCAAGGGCACAACCAATTGACCCAACTGTACTTCTCATATCCCAATGAATCGCCCCAGCTAAACGTTGTAGTAGCCAATCCAATGTAAGGCCTTATTATATATTGTATGTGCTGTTTTAATTTAATAAATTATTTGATATATGATTTTATTTAAAATCTGCAATTAGAACCAGGAAGAAATTGTTGGGGTTAACAACAAGATCAAGAATTGCTGGTGGTTTGAGAGTAGATATTGGTAGTGTTAAGGAGCTTAACTGTAAGGGCAAGTTAGTGATTTATATCATGGATGAGCCTACTAGACCACCAAAAATTTTAGGAGGTGGACCATTATGCTCTGGAGACTTTTCCGAGCATGTGGTATTATCTTTAGGGTTGCCCCCTTGTTTCAACATACCGAGATCCCAAAAGATAGCAAGTGACACAATTTCACATGTAAGTGAACGAAATTCAAAGACATACAATGGGAAGGGGAAATAGAAACAGAAAATATGGCAACCATGAATGTCTGTGACTTAGAGTGTTTTGTGACTTAGTGAATGCTATGTAATTATTTTGTGACATGAAATCAAACACATGTTTTGTAATTATTTTGTGACTTTAAGACAATTGTGTAATTCCTATGTATTTGTAATATTTTTTGTTCACCATATTAACCAATGTGGTGGCTTTTTGGATGGTAATTGTGAATAATGGTAAATGTCAATGATACTGTTTTAATCCACAACATTGATGGTATTATATCATATGTGACTTAGACCTCCTAGTTCTTTCCTATGGTATTTGGGGTTTTTATTTTTTATAATTTGAGAGGGGGAGTAGGGTTATGTTAAAATTGCTTACTTCATAGTAAAATTAAATTGATAATTTGTTTTTAAGGTGTCTAAATGTGTTAAACAAAGGTTTGGATATTGTAGGAATATTGATTTTGGTAAATTACTATAGAGTGTGCCATAGTAATTGTGCATTATGACTATTTCGATTTATGTTAATGTATGTAAGTTACAAGTCTTGCACAATATAGTAGGTCAATTACTTGTGTTACACAAAAATAGTAGGTAAATTACTTGTCTTATACCAAAAGACTAGGTAAATTACTTGTCTCACACACAAATAGTAGGCAACACCACAACATCATAAAATACATTGTATCATAAGGTTTTCATTACACATTTCACTCAAGATACGTTGCAACCATTTTCATTACACATTTCATTACATGCTCAGGGTAACCCCAACCTTGAGGAATACCTATTAGACACGGGATAAAACATCACTATAGCAAGAAGAATCAATGAACATGCTAAGATAAACCAGTACTTCATCTCCTTTGCATGAAATTTGTTCTTTTGCATTTGTAATTGCATTTCACAAGCTAAACTCTCTATATATGCTGTCCGGATATGGCTTCTAGCTATTTGGATAGGATGTTCACTTTCATTAGATTACATGCAAACCGAATGTGCCAAAACATAAACTAACATAAGTAATTCTTATAAATCAAACAACTTTTATTCATAAAAAAATTGTGTGATAAGCATCTAATTTTGCACATTCAATGCTTTTAACTCGCATATGTTAACTCCTTAACATTGTTATTTGTTTGATTTTATGTTGTTTTAGTGTTTCCAAGTTCTAAATGAAGATGCAAGTAAATTCCATTGATTTTGAGCTTAAAACATAACTTTTTGAGATATTGAACAAATGGGCTTGAACCCAAAATTGCACAAGAGTGTAGGATCCTTAGGCGTGAGAGCAAGTAAGGTTGAGCGCATCATAAGTGCACTCAAGTGCACATGAGCTTGAGTGCGCCATAACTGAGCTCGAGAGCATTCATACGGACTTGTTGGATAGAAACACATAATTGATATGAAAACAAATTTGTGTCATAATTCAACTAAGAGATGGAAGTACGAAGTTTTTAGGACTTCAATAGCTCATAAGATTTATTTTAGACCTTATAAATATGTCATAACCTCTCAAAAGAGGGAGTAGAAAAATTTCACACAAATATCTTTTTGGAGGCTTAAGATGATCATGGCAAAAGGCCACTACAACACCACCATGAGCAACTAAATCTGTAATAGGGTGTTGATATTGTAATTTTCAAGTAACAATTGTTTGATTGTATTTTAATTTAAAATTTTTCTATATGCATGATGATTGTAGAACTAAGAAAACCGATTTTATGGTTTATATTCAATCTTGATAGAATTCTTATCTTGTCTTAGAGAACTTTTAAATCTTGATTAAACTCAATCATTCTTATTTTATGTGATTATAATAATGATGGTTATGCAACAATTTTAACTGATAAAAGTTCAAGAGGGTTTGATAGCACCCAAAAAAAAAAAATGATATGTAGTGTTGGATTTTATATGACGGTTTAGATCTAAAAACCGTCATTACAAAAATAGTGTTGGTTTAATAATGTCAGTTCCAAAGGGAAATTAATCATGAGTAGAGAAATGGAAAAAAAGTGTTAGTTTAGGCAAAACCAACACTTTTGGAAAGGTGTCAGTTCAACAATATCACTTTTAAAAGGTGTCGGTTTTTTTTTAAAAAAAATGACACCTTTTAAAATGAGTCAATTTTTAAAAACCATTACTAACTTTAGTTTTTTTTATTTTAGGGGAAACTTCACTTACCCCCTGAAGTTTCATGGTTTTTGCAGATACCCCTCCAATGTTCAAAAGCTCTCACTTAGATGTATCAAACTTTGTTTTTCTCTCACTTTGCCCCTTTCATACATAAAATTTTTTGCAATTCCAATTTTACCGCTAACTTCAACACTACACCGTTCCTGAAACGACGCATAGTTTTGGGGTAAAATTGATATTCCGTTATGATTTTTTGTATGGAAGGAGCAATGTGAGAGAAAACCAAACTTTGATACACCTAAGTGAGACCTTTTGAACACTGGGGGGTATCTGTAAAAGTGGCCAAAGTTTAAAGGGGGTAAGTGAAGTTTCCCATTTTTTTTAATATATATTTTTTCCTAACTTTGTGCAATGCAAGAAGCTGCTGACTTGCATATTATTTTGTGATATGTCCAAAAATTGCACGTGTTGCTTCTAGCTAGAAGCAACATATGCAAATAAACCCTACATATGTGCAATTTATTGATATCAGAATAATTTTTTTTTTTTTTTTTTAAAAAAAAGACATTATTGCAATATGTAACTTCTTGTGGTTCATTATTTAAATAAATTCATGTAGCTTTTTGCACAATACAATGCAACACAACTGAGTTATATAATTGTCACAACTGATCAACTCAACAACATATATATGGGTTCAATGCAACACAAAAACACTTCAAGTCAAACTCATAAATAATATCCAACTTAAGACTCAAGTTTAACTCATAAATAATATAAAAACAACACTCAAGTTAAACCCATAAATAATATCCAAAACAACATTGTAGAAATATATTGTCATAATATATATCCAAAAAGCAATACTCAATTAAGAGATTAAAATAGATCAAACAAAATATTCCATCGAGATGGAGATCATTTCTAAATTGCTATCTTACTTCTAGACCAACGACTGTTAATGTTTAATTGCAATACATTGAAAAAGAAAAAAAAAAATCTTAAACTTTATAATAGTTTTGCTAATGAACTATAGAAAATGCATTTAATTTCATATATGTAAATAAGACAAATATATTCCATCAAGAAGGGGATATATACGTACTTTATAAGGAATCACGAGAAATGTGTGTACTCCATTCATCACAATGCCTACTACTCCATCCTCTGCATTTATAGTTCCATCACTTGCATCTATTACTTAATCCATTGAGTAACATGTATTTAAAAAAAATGCAACCTATTTTATATTTGATGATGATGAGAAGTAGCAATTTCAAACGAGCCTTTCATGAAGCTTATGTGATTACATCCATTTTATTGAGTTTATTTCTTATCTATATAAGGTAACAACAAATCTTATATGGTTATTTCTAAACTATAGGAAAGAAATATCATTAGCTTAAAGGAAAAAAAAAAAAAATTGAACCTACTTTGCAAATACTAGTATGATATTAAGGATTGACAAATAATTAAATGGGATAATAATACACTAATTTTAGGGGTCTTCCAAAAGACTAACCAAAGACTAGCAGGTAAAATCAACAATATATATATATATATAGAACCTAGAAAAAAGATTTGAAGACCATCTTCCTTGATTTAATCTTACTCAATAAATTCTTCTTTAACGGATATGATCACAAACTCAATTGTTGCAAGGACATAAGCTCACTATGAATTTATAGTCAACCTTTAATTCTTGGTGGTTTTCAATTAATGTTTATTGTTTTCTCAATGAATATTCTAGGGGGTTTTTTTTTTCTTACACTAGTACTAAAAAGGAAGTATATGGTAAAGACCATATCACATAGATAGCTAAGGAGATCTCAGAGACCAAAAAAGAAAAATAAATAAATAGATAAATAAATGAAACTGGTGAAATCTTATTTACTCAAATTCACTTCTCACCCTCTTCTTGCCACCTTTGCCTTATGATGTCAATGTATCATTTTCCTTAGTATTTTTTTTTGGAAATTACCTTAAAACATCTTGGGTCGACACTCGGATTTTTTTAAATCGCTAAGTTTTTTTTCGATAATTTACTCCCTGAGTAAATCAAATTTATAATAAAATCCAATTCATCAAATTTTGTTAACTGCCGTTATGTTTAGTTAAACACACCATTTTATTAGGTCCACATTAGACTCCATGGTGGATCAAAAAAGTTCATGCGAAAACGGTGCATGATCGATGCCAAATATTGTATATTGGACCCCCATTAACTTATGTTTGTTAAGCTCTTTATTTTGTTAATATCTAATGTTTTTGTGTTGTTTTTAGTGTTTTAGTGTGTTGTAGGTCTTTGGTGCAAATTGTGGTTTAAAGGGGTGGAATTGAGCAAAGAAGGAATCTTGGCCCCTACTAGTGCAATCGAGCGCACCGCGCTCGAGCCCAAGGGGCGCGATCGAGCACATGCCTCGTCAGCTGCATATCCCACGTTACCCTAGCTGCCATTGCTTCATTGCCAGAGCCGTGGGAATTTAGAGCAGTTACGTGCGATCGAGCGCACATCTTGCGATCGAACACACATGGCATTGCAATCGAGCACCATGCCTACGATCAAGCGCACAAGGCCTTGAGCTCGGCGCCTAAATAGAACCTTATGTATTTTTGTGTTTTTCACGTTTGGGAGGTGCCTCTAGGGCCAAAACCCTATGTTCTTCACTGCGTAGCCCTCCTAAATTGTCATTTATTTATTTTAGTGCTTTAGTTTAATTTTAATTTGTCTCTTGTTTCCATGAGAGGCTAAATCTTCAACTAAGGTTGAAGATGAAGCCTCACCGTTTATTTATCTTCATGTTTTTATGCTTAGTTTAATACTTAATTTGTCATTTAATTTTATGTATATTTGTTCCAATTCAATTTAGTGATAAAAATTGTGTTGATTGTTGTTTACAAATTGTTAAACGTCAACATTTGTTGCAATCGGAGATACATTGGATGATTCGTCTTCGGACCAATATTCGTTGTGACTTTTTAAACAGTATATGCATCGATTAGTTCGACAAGATTTTGTAATGACAATAGGATATGCATATGTGCTTTATTGATAGACGGAAGTATGAACAAAGTGTTAGCACTCAGAGTATGCATAGTAGCATAGTCGTTTTGGAAGTATGAACTAGCATGATTATATGTTTATTAATTGTGGTGAGGTGGATTCTAGACCTTAGTGTTTTTATTTCTTTGTTTTTAAGCATTTAAATTTAATTTATTTTTATGCACGCCACATGTTTGATATTTGGAAATAGATTAAAATAGGGTTAGTTTAGACATTTAAATTAGTTTTATACAAAAATCAATTCTCTGTGGATTCGACCTTTCACTTGCACATCCGTTACACTACAAAACGATTTGTGTTATTGCGAGTACTATTTTTGATACGACCAGTGCGTTTTGGCTAAGAGGGGGGTTTTATTTTTGAAACCTCCCTCTTCGCTGAACTCAACTAAACTTAGGGATTTTTGGACTCGTCTAGTCGCCCCCCACCCCCAACTTAGCCCACCCACCCACCCACGGTGCTCCCCCCATCAGCCACCGGTGCACCCACCCAACACTGATCAACCCACCCACCTGCGTCACTCCCATTGGCGACACTCATCCCCAAAACCCCTTGGAACGCAACATCCCCGATTCATCGGCATTGACAGAGACCCACAAACGAACCCACCAATTACAGGTATTTTCTTGCATTTTATTTTGTGGTTTTTGTTGATTCAAAGGAATGAAACCTTTTTATTATAGTTTTAGGTTGCTTTTGTGGTGTTTCATGCTTTTGTATTGTTATGAAACCCCCATTCACAAATTTTTTGTCGATTATGCGTCAGATTTATGTACATGTTATTGAGTTGTTATGTTTGAATATTTAGTAGGTTTATTCAATTGAAAGTTAATTTATTGCTGCAGGTTGGATTGGTAGTGGGTTGTTGCTTATGGTTGTCTATGCATGTCGGTTGTGGCTTTGGAATGAGAAAAAGTCTGATGTGGGTTTTTTATTGTGGTCCATGCATGTCGGTTGTGCAGAAGGGGTGTTTTGTCTTATTTTGCCAATTTTGTCTTGTTTTCCCAATTGGTTGTTGGTCATAGAAAGGGTTGGGGGTAATTAAAGTTTTAGGGGATGATAGTTTGGTATTTTTGGCTAACATTAAAATTGTCCACTATTTGCTAGCATCAGCACATGCTTGCCACTAATAAAATTGGTTCCATGCACATTTTCATAGACATGCAAACTTGCATGTAGTTTTCTTATGCAATCCTTTACGTGCAATTTTACATGCTTTGTAAAGGGAGATAAAGGCCATATGTTTTGTTTCTTCCCTTTTTTTTTATATTTGCACCTCTGAATTGAAGAAATTTAATTGATTAAGCAATTAAATAACTTCTTTATGTACATAGTCGCAAGTTCTAGGTACCAACGTACATTGTTATAACTAATTAAGCTTCACACCCTCTTCTTGCCACCTTTGCCTTATGATGTCAATGTATCATTCTTCAAACTTTTTAGTTATGAAAATTAGCAAAATAGTGTCACTCCAAATTCCAATCAACACAGGTCATTGAGTTGCAACATACCAGAAACAAGAGGGGTCATTGGAATATTCCAAATTGAAATAATTCATAAATCAATGGAATATGGCACTCAAAAGCCCTCCAGATTAATTGCAATCCACTATTATGGTAAGCACAAAAGACAATGAATGATTGAACTGTAAGATATTCCATTAAAGTATGTCCCTTATGTTACATGTATTATTGTGATTACAAAATATCACAATAATATATGTCACATATATTATTGTGATTATGGTGTTCAATGATTTATTCCAATTAAAGTTCATTATGTGAAATCAAATATTCTAAATTAAATTGTCGATTTAATTCTTGTGGAAACAAATATTTGAATTAATTATTGATTTTATTTTATGAAATCAAATATGTTGTATTGATTAATTACTTGATTTTTATTCCTTGATGGGAGGAATAATTAAGGTAACAGTTCTAATTGAGGGTCCCTGACTTACCTATAAGTAAGGCCTATGTATTCCATTAAACGACACTCACTGGTAGGCATAGATCGAAAGAACCCTTCAATATTTTTATTTTTTGTTTTGCTGGATTTTATTGCTGTGAAGTTGTTCTTCAATTTGCTTGAACAAAGAAATGGCCAGAGGTAATTTTATTATTCTGCAGCTAATTTATATTAATTAGCATTTAGTTTTATAAAGAATTCTTACATGTGGTATCAGAGCCTACTCTAGGCCATATTTGTTCAACATTAAGTTATATGTTTTTTTCAATAGATGTTGTGAATTCAGGTTTTATATATATTATTTGTTCATGCACTATTGCAATAAGGCTTGAGAATTTATTTCTCTTTTATATATGTTCATAATGCTTTGTATATGAATATTTGGGTTTTTCGGTCTTTTTGGATATTTTGTTCTGTTTTGGACTTAAAAACTAACAATTTTTTGTGTCTTTGGAGAGCACTTGACCATCTTGCCTTTATCCCTGTACGAGATCACAGTCTGGTTCCTAAATCCCACAACAATGGCGTTGGCCGCATAAGGTGAGCATCGGCTGGCCCAAATGAGGACGCTTGTGGCTCAAAGTAGCGGCATCCCTTCATAGGCTACATATGGGTAATGGAGCCAAAGTTCTCGCCGTCAGTGGCAATTTTGTCGCATACAATGAGGAGTGGTCCATCTCGGACCACCCATAAGGTTTGAAAGGTAGATCGGCGAACGACAACCCTAAACGGGCTGCCTGTGTGCTGAAATGAACGGCGGTCTTTGGCCATACAAGTGACAGCGACGGCACTAAAAAAAAAAACCCCACCGTTTGCTTGCGGCGGCTAAGAGTTGTGGTCACCATAAAGGACGAATGGCAATAGCCCTACATGGGTTGCCTGTCGACTGGCCAGCACATGAGGAACGGTGGCGGCGGCACATGAGGAATTAAAAGGGGCAGCTAGGGTTTAGGTATTTTCGGGTTAGGAAGTTAAGGATCCGAGTAGGGTTTTCTAACCCATAAGGAACTGGGTCTAGTGTTTTGGGCCATTGGGTATGGGTCTATTTTAACCCAAGTCCGATCCAGTTAAAAATAAATAAAAAATAAAAATTTAACTAGTTCATTAAGTAGGCTGACCCATAAGCACAATCCGGATCAAGTAGCCCATTTGTATTATAAAAAAAAAAAAAAGGTGGGGGGGGAGGGGGGGAGGGGGAAGGTGATTTGGGCTCATGTGGGATTAGAACTTGGGCTCTCCAGATACAAAAGCCTAAGATACTCTCTTAGTCAATTAAGCCATGCATTTTTATATATGCTTTTATATATTGCAATTTAATATGTCTTATTATTTAAATTGTTTACCATTACAATTATTATTGCTTTAATGCATGGACTTGAGATTAAATCAATTCTTATTATTTAAATATAAATTGTTTGATGTCTAGACCTAAGAATAGTTAATTAAACCATATATGTTGGTGAATGTTTATAGTACTATCCAATGTTATGAAAGGATAACTTTGGCAAGGCGGGATTGAGATTTAAGTATGCCATTGTACGCCCCCTCACTACCTGGGACATTATCCAATTGTACTTTGGAAAAATACTGTTTACCCACTGATGTGTTGGTTTTGTCCATTATTCTTGGAACCTTTATTTGGCATCTATACAGTTATTGAATGTTAATGAAGTCGTGATTATCATAATAATTTTGGGAGAGCCACAACATCCCGATTTTTATAATGATAATTGCATCAAGATTATGTGAACTTCATAAAGAAAATTAACATCACATTATAATTAATTCATAAATTTAATTGCCAATCCCCACAAGGACCTTTTTATTTTTATGACTTAATTAGAATAAGATAGTAAATTTAACGTTAAAAATAAATTTTTTCTTAGGCCCATAGGTACGGAAAATTTTATTTATTAATACTAAATTTACTAGTCTTATTAATAAAGAGCAAATTTCATGTGTGATGCAACTTTTGCCCACAAGTAAATTGAAATTTACTATTAAATTAATATTGGTTAATTTAAAATAAAGTTACTTCATAGCATTAAAGTATTTTCTTATGCTTTTATGGATGGAATTTTTAATGTTCCAATGCTTAATGGTAACAATTTTTTTGATTGGAAAGAAAATTTACTTCTTACATTGGGGTGTTTGGAGCTTGACTTGGCACTCGTGAGATGAACCACCGCCCTCACGGGAAAATGCATAAAGATTGCTAAACATGAATGGTAGGAGCGATCTAATCGCTTAAGTTTAATGTTCATGAAATCTCATATCTCTAAGGGCATTAGGGGTTCAATCCCTGAATGCACTAAGGCTAAGGCATTCATTAAGGCTATTGAGGAACAATTTGTGAGTTTCAACAAGGCCTTAGCCAGCACCCTGATGAAGAAGCTCTCGAGCAAGTCCTTTGATAAATCCAAAAGTGTGTATGAGCACATTATGGAAATGAGAGACATGGCAGCTCAACTCAAGTCCCTAGAGATTGATATATCTGAGTCATTCTTAGTTCATTTCATACTGAACTCTCTCCCCTCTGAGTATGTTTCTTTTAAAATATCTTATAACACATATAAGGGTAAATGGTCAGTTAATGAATTTCTAACCATGTGTGTTCAAGAGGAGGAAAGGTTAAAACATGAGAAGCCAGAAGGTGTTCACATGGCTATTCATGCTAAGGGAAAGACCAAGAGAGGCAAGTATGCTCTTAAATTTAAGAAGGAGAAAAAGGTGCCAATCAAGCAAAATGGCAAGAAGGATACTTGTTAATTCTATAAGAAAGAAGGGCATATGAAGAAAGATTGCCAAAAGTATATAAAGTGGCTCGAAAGAAAAGGTAATCTCATATCTCTAGTGTGTAATGAATCTTTTTTTGTTGAGGCTCCTAATAATATATAGTGGATTGATTCGGGTTCTATGATCCATATTGTCAACTCAATGCGGGGTTTTCTTACAACAACGAAACCGGCAAGCAATGAACAACAAGTCTATTCAGGAATTAAACTGTTTTCACAAGTAGAAGCTGTTGGGACTTTTAGAATAATCTTGAAATCTGGATATGTTTTAAATCTTGAAAATGTATTTTTTATTCCAAAATTTTCTAGAAATTTAATTTATGTTTCCAAACTAGATGACGTTGGTTTTGGATTTTGGTTTATCAATTCAACTTTCAGTATTTTTAAAGGTGAACAATTTATTATTGATGGAATAAAAATTGATGGTTGATCGGTGCCAAACATTGACGTTTGAACCCCCCTTAACTTATATTTGTTAAGCCTTTAGCACCGTTAATATCTAACGTTTTTAGTTGTTTTTAGTGTTTTGTGATGTGCAAGTCATTACATCAAAATATGGCCACAAAGGAGCAAAATGGACTATAAGTGAAGAAAAGGAGTTCTTGCCAGTGCGCTCGATCGCACTTGCTATGATCAAACACACCTACGGTCGAACGCAAAGGGGAGGTTCGAACGCAAGTCCAATCAGCCCGCGTCTCACACTGTTGCCCTAGCCTGCCTTACGATTCCATCACTTCTAGCTATGCGATGTGGCAGTTATTTGCGTTGAGCATAAATCGAATGCATGGCACAAACACAACCTATAGGACCCTTAGTCCATTTATGAGAGTTTTCTTTTTTGGCGTGTTTTAAGAGCTTTTGCCTCTGTTTAGGCCCTGCTCTGCACATTTCTTTGTAGCACTTTATTTTATTTTAATATTAATGCTTTCTTTTAATTTATTTATGCTTCCTTTTCACATGAGAGGCTAAATCCTCAACTAAGGTTGAGGATGTAGCCTCACATGGATTTATGCTTATTATTTACGCTTAAGTTATTTATTTCCGTTATTTCATCGTAGCTTTTCGTTTCTCACTTGGTTTGGTGACAAAACCAAGTGAGATTGTGCCCATAGTCATTTATTCTTAGTTTTTCATCCGATGGATACATTCCATCCTTGATTTACACCATTTATCCATAGTAGTTTGTGTCTTAACACATTCACTTTGGATCCTTTGGGCCTTAAACCGTTTATGGTTTGTCTTTTATCAAATGGACGGATTCTTTGAATCCTTTGATAGGTGTAATAGATTAAGTATTATTTTTAATCGATAGACGGAGTATTTTAGCTTAGCGTTTTTAATTAGCATTCTTGAAGTAGTAAGGTGAAATCCTTAGCCTTAGTGTTTTATTTTGTTTACTTTTCTACATTAACTTAGTTTACAATTTCACTGTCACAAAATCACCCACTCGAAGCTAGGTTAAAGTAACACTAACCTAGAAGCAAAAGTTGGTTCGTTTAAACAATACACGATTCCCTGTAGATTCGATCTCGGTACTTGCGCAAACGCTATACGAACTACGGTTCGTGCAATTGCGAGTACCAAATTTGGTACGACCAAATTTTGGCGCCGTTACAAGAAAGCCGTTTGAGTTGTTTGAACTTAACTTTGTTTTTAGATTAATATTATTTTTCTACTAGTTTTTTATTTTTTGCAATTTCAATACTGTTCTTAGTTTATTTTTGCATTTTAATTAATTTTGGTTAGTTTTTATAATAGTGTTTGGCAGTTTTTGGTTGTGTATATAGTTTCTAAAAATCAGGCCAATGCGGTGGTCGAATTGACAGTTCTTGCGATCGAGCATACTTAAGCCTTTCCTTGCAGATCGCATTAACTCGCTCGCCTCACGCTTACGCGTGCGGCCATCGAGAACAAGTAGTGCAGTGTCATGTTCGAACACACTATGTTGCGTTCGAATGCACTTGCAGATCCTGCTACATTGTTGCCTGTATGCGATCGAACGTGCTGCCTATGCTCGAGCACGCCTCTACTCCCAGCGTCAACATACCCGATGTAGTATGTTCAGTTTTTAATTTCTTATTGTTTTAATTAATTGTTAAATTAATTTTAATTGCTTAAATTGCCTATTTTGAGTATTTTGTTTATTGTGGTTAGTTGTGTTTAGTTAATTTTTGTTTTTAGTTATTTATATAATTTGCATATGTTTTAGTTAGTAGTTTAGTTAGTTAAATTGTTAGTTGTTTAAATTGTCTTATTTCGTTACTGTTTTCATTGTCTTAGTTAGAAAAATATAAAAAGGCCCCTCAAACTACTAGTCATTTACGATTTAGTCCCATGAAGTTTCAAAAGTGATAAAATAGCCCCTCAAACTACCAAAAAGTTGCATTTTGGCCCCCTCCATTGGTATTACTGTCAAAATGGATGAAAAAATTAAAACTACGCCGTTTTGGTAATGGTAAGTTACTAAAATGCCCTCTTAAAAAAAATCCATATTAGAACAAAGATCAAAACGGCGCTGTTTTGGCTAAAATTAGGGTTTTCCACCCTTACTAAAACGGCGCAGTTTTGGTAAGTAGGGATTAAACAAAAATTTTGGGCACACTCAGACTTTGTGATTCTTCTTCAAGGATTAAACAAAAATGTCCGAATTCGAAGCCGCCACCATGATCGCATGGTCGATTATGTCGAAAATGTCTCGAATTTTCCAGTAATTCCTCTAGTTTTCCAATGACACGAATTTCTTTGCCATGATTGAGAAATTCCAAGAATTCTAGATTAAAAACCAGATTTATAATACCTCAAATCGAAACCAATTGTCATGAGGTTTTGCTGGTACCTAGAAACATAAAACCGCATTTCACCACCTAGATATAAGCAAGCAATCGATTGTTACATAAATTTGATAAACACCCGAATGCAGAAATCAATTTTTGTTAGAATTTTGGTATCGATTGAATTTTAATCATTAAACACAGTGCTTTTTCGATTAACAAATAGATTACATAAAGATCGGACTTCAGAATATGATCATGAACAAAAAGACCAAGATCAACAACAGCAACAACAACAACAACAACAACCAATATCCCAAGAAAACAAAGAACGTGGCTTTTCTTAGCCAATTCTGATGGGTTTAGCCCGAACTTTCCTTGAAAATTGCCGGATTTTTCTCAAGAAAAAACGGTGCTGTTCACGGGGCTAAAAAAAATAAATAAATAAAATGAAATCATTCAGATAACAAAACGAACTACTACAGATAATCTCTTTGTCTGCTTCATTCTTCTTATCAATGACGATAGATGGCACCTTGAAGAAGAATGACGAAGTCTGAGTGTGCCCAAGGATTTTGTTTAATCCCTACTTACCAAAAGATTGGTAAGTGGGAAACCCTAATTTTAGCCAAAATGGCACCGTTACGATATTTGTTATAATATATTTTTTTCAGGAGGGCATTTTAGTAACTTACCATTGCCAAAACGACGTAGTTTTAATTTTTCCATCCATTTTGACAGTAATACTAACGGAAGGGGCCAAAATGCAACTTTTTGGTAGTTTGGGGAGCTATTTTATCACTTTTAAAACTTCAAGAGGCTAAATCGTAAATGGCTGATAGTTTAGGGGGCCTTTTTATATTTTTCCCTTAATTTTTGTTTTTAGTTATTTATATAATTTGCATATGATTTTAGTTAGTAGTTTAGTTAGTTAGATTGTTAGTTGTTTAAATTGTCTTATTTCGTTACTGTTTTCATTGTCTTAGTTAGTGTTATTTTCTATTTCAAATATTGTTTCTGTTTTAACTGCATCTGTTTATATTTGTTTAAGTTTGTTTTGTTTATGTTCACATGTTGTTTACAGTTATCGTAAGTAGTCTTTAGTTAATTTGCTATTTCGTTTCCTGTTAATCTATGCTTTTCACATTTGCCATTTTCATTCATTTTGGCTTCTTTCTTAGTTTAATTTTATTTCTCACTTAGTGTATGCATGGTCGGCGATCGTTGAACTTAGAGTTAACACCTTTAGATCCCGATTTAGAAAGGAATCTTAGGAGATCCCTTAGAGCACGTGTCGAGATGGGGGATAATCAATGGAATCCAAGGGTGTAGGAGCATGGGGAGGATCAAAGGAATCCAAGAAGGGAGGAGCATGAGGATTATCAAGATGCAAGAGATGGGAACGGGAAGCATAGAAGAGCTTACAATGTGGATTTCACAACATCACTCCGGGAATTGTTCGCACCTACTGCGGTCAGTTCCCATTCATGTATCATGCTGCCACCGACTAATGCAACTCACTATGATCTAAAGCTACACATAATCCAAATGTTACCGTCCTTTTACGACTTAGATTATGAAAACCCATATTCCCATGTGAAGAAATTTAAAAATATCTATGCCACAACCAAATTTCAAAATTTCTCGAGGAATCTATCAATCTTAGACTTTTTCCTTCTCCTTCATGATAGAGCCACAGTGGTTGGATTCCTTGGCACTGCTCATTACATCCTGGGAAGAATTGTTGAAGCAATTTTACAACAAGTTTTTCCCAATGTCCAGAGTAAATGAGGCAAGAAAGGAAATCAGGCCTTTACTCAGATGAGGATGAGAAATTCTCAATGTTGGGCACGGTTCAAGATCTTGATGAAATGTCCCCCACGGTTATGAAAATGGCATTTGGCAATTCTTCTACCAAGGGCTATCTCAGCAACCGTAGTATGATTGAGTTGATGAATGGAGGGCATTTCTAAACTTAATGGGAGACTTAGCCTTATAAAGCTTGGAGAAATTAATGCTCCAACTCACATTGGGATTTTTTCCAGTTGTCGTGACAATCTGCCTAAAACTAAGAAAGGAGGCATCCCGAGCTAAAAGGAGAGCAAGAGTTGACTCAAAGGATGGATGCCATTGTCAAGAGAATGGATGCTTTGAGTATGGGAAAACCCAATGCGTGAACACATTTCTGATAGTTGTTTTGTCATGCTAGTCCTTTGCACCAAGCACAATTGTCCATCGATGATAGTTTTTTCGAGATGGAACAAGTGAATGCTTTAACAATTTTCAAAAGCATTCAACTGGCCCATATTCTGAGTCTTACAATCCGGTGGAGGAACCACCTAATTTTCTGAAGCAAAACCAGCCCACAAATCAAAGGAGCTCCACAAGCTGAATCATTATCCTTCATTTCCTCCACATATCAAAATCATGGACTAGACAATGAGAGAATTCATGAAAATAACTGGTCAGTCCATCAGTAACGTTAGACATTCCACCATGGTGAACGCCCAAGCAATCTCCAAGTTGGAGATCCAAATGGGACAGTTGGCAAGTCACCTAGGTGAGAGAGACAAGGGAAAGCTCCTCAGCCAACCGGTAAACAATCCTAAGGCATGCACTATTGGAAGTTCTTCAACTCAAGAGCATGCACATGCGATTGTTACACTGAGGTCAGGGAGACGAGTGGACAATTATGTGGCTGAACCAGAAGCAGATCATGAAGCAGAGCCAACAACTGACCTGGCCAGGCAAGAAGAAAAAGAGAGTGACAAGAAGGAGACGACAGATGTTGAGCCATCTATAGTCACTCCCATGGATAATGACCCTTCGAGGTCGTTTGTCCTCCCAAAAGCCCCATATCCTGTGAGATTGAGAGCTCCAAAGAAGAATGCACAGTTTGCCGAAATTCTAGAGGTGTTTAAGCAAGTTCAAATAAACATCTCATTCTTGGATGCAATTCAGAAAGTGCCATCTTATGCAAAATGTTTGAAGGATTTGGTCACAATCAAGAGAAAAACCAATGTCCCGAAGAAGGCTTATCTAACCGAGCAAGTGAGCTCCATCCTCCAATGCAAGCTACCAATCAAGTATAAGGACCCTGGGTGTCCAACCATTGCTTGCATAATTAGAGTGAGTCAAATCAACAGGGCATTGTTAGATCTGGGGGCAAGTGTGAATCTCCTTCCCTATTCAGTGTATTTGCAGTTGGGATTGGGAGAGTTGAAGCCAACCACAGTGACGCTCCAGTTGGCAGATAGGTCAATTAAGAGACCACGGGAAATACTTGAAGATGTATTGATCAAGGTTGACAAGTTTTATTTCCCTGTGGACTTCATAGTGATAGACACGGAGCCGGTGCATGATGTGGTGAATCAAATTCTAGTGATTTTAGGGCGACCTTTCTTAGCTACGGCTAACGCCCTAATCAACTGTAGGACGGGAGTGATGAAGATCTCATTCGAAAATATGACAATGGAACTCAACATTTTCAACATCAATAGCTAGCCACTTGAGTATGATGAGACCCGTCCTATGTGCTTCATTGAAGAAATCACTGATGACTTTGATTTAGAGGACCCGAAGATTGAGTGCTTTACTCAGGATTATGATTTTGATAGGTTGATTGGGCAAGAGTTGCATAAGCCTAGTCTGGAGGACCCTAATGTGGAGTGCTTTGCACCATCTGGAGGTCATTTTGATTTGAGTGAGCCACTACAGTATGACGAGCGGATTGATGAGCTTAGTCTGGAGGACCCGAAGTTTGAATGTTTCACTCAGTTTGGAGGAAACATAGATTGTGGTAAGATACTTGAGCCAACTATGGAAGTAGTTGAGCCAAGTTTGGAGGACATTGAGCTAGAGAGTTTTGCTCAGCTAGGAGATGATCAGTATTTTGATAAAGTAGTTGAGCTACTTACATTCTTTTTCGATCCCATATTTGAGTTACAGTCGGAGTGTGGGGATACCACGGATTTATCTTTCCCCACTGCTTATTCATTTGCATTTGAGCCACCTGATTTTATTGCTGAGAGCAAATGGTGTGCTCCCACTCATAGGCGGCCAAGGTGTCTGAGATTGACCTTGGAAAGGAATGATTATTTTCCTCCCCCATTTTGTGATCATCGGTTGATTGGGTTAGCTGGATATTTATTCTTGCATATTGATTATCCCAGCTACGACCATCACCCGTTTGACCTAGGCAAGCTAGTGCATACCATTCTAGGTACTGCAGTTGGTGTGTCTACCTAGTGTCACAGGTAGCTTTATCCGTATCACGAGTCTGGCTGAAAATGTTAAACTTAGCGCTTGTGGGAGGCACCCCTCATTATGTTTCTTGCTTTATGTTTTGCATTTGCTGTTTACCAGTCAAATTTGGGGAAGCATTCTTTTATGCTATACCTAAATTGACCCATCCCTAGGTATTGTACAGGTCACATTGTGGCAATGTGACATTTAAGTTTAGGGTGGAGTAGATGTGTTTTGTAAATATTTTTTGTAAATATTTTACTTTGTGTTTGTGTATATTTTGTGTAATATTTTTTGAAAAAAAAAAAAAACTTTGCACTCTGCGTTTGAGCACCCTTGTCGTTCGACGTAGACATGGGCATATTCAAACTCACTTGCGTTTGTTACCGTGCCCCATCACACACACACACTCCTGCATGCATGCGTTCGAGCGCATCATTCACGTTCGACAGAGCCCACTTCAACACACACACCGTACGAATGCGATCACGCACCACATGCGTTCGATCGCATTCATTTAACCCTCACGTGACCTTCTTTTAGGTCACTTTTTCTCCTCCCTCCCCTTTCTCTCCCCACGCCCGTACAGCTCCTCCTTCTCCATCATCTCTCTTCACCCAAACTCCTAAATCCAAATCCCCACCGCCACCACACCATCACCACCACCACTCACATCACCTCTACACCACCACCCCATCACCCCATTCACCCCATTTCCATATTTCTCTTTTTCCCACAACCCAACCACCCAAAACCATTTTTTTTTCATTTTTTTGATTGTTCAAGGGCACGAATCCTCTCATGGTTTGTTCCCCTTGATTCTTGGGTTGGTTTTGTTCATTTTTGCAGGGGGTTGGTTTGATTTTGGAAAGGGTTCTCAAAACCTTTATTTTCGGGTTGTACACCAGCTGCTCGACAAAAAGCCCCAACGAACCTCCAGCATGCCTAGAGGGTGAGGTTCATCTTCTCGGTCTTTTGGGACCCACGCCATTGTTGCCAGACCGCCTATTGAGAGTCGAAAGCTCATTTTGGAGAACACTTTTGCCATCAAAGAAGAGTTCTCCAACAATGAGGCTACAAGTTGGGTGGTCCAAGAATTGAAGTGCCGAGGTTTGAAGAGGCTATTCAAACCCATCGCTTCCACTGCATACGAGCGTCTGGTCTGAACGTTTTATGAGCATCTGAGGTACAAGTGTAATCGGCCAAACGTTCTTTTCTCTTTCATTGACGGGATCGACGTCGAGGTGACCATAGCTGATGTAGTGGCTATTTTGAAATGCAGTCATGAGCCTCCAAAGTCGGATGTTCCTTGGATTGATTGCACTTCCATGCTCACCCTCGAGGATATCATTTTCAACATGTGTGAGGGGCAATATGCAAACAAGCATCGGAATGCAGCCAGCAAAGCGAAGATTCCTCAAAATCATCTGTTCATTAATGTGGTGCTGTACAGGAATGTATGTCCTCTGGGACACAAGACACAGAGGCGGGACATGTTCCTTCATGCTTTCTATGCGTTCCACAGAGGTTTCTGGTGCTCCATTCCCGAGATCATATAACGACAGATGCAGAAATTCTAGGAAGGAGTGCACCATCGGGCGGCTGAGCACACGAGGACATGGGGTTTGCCTTTTCCTTTTCTCATCACTCATATACTGAGAAAGAAATGGATCAAAGGCAATGCTACAGACGGGCCGATCATTGAGAGCCCATATTTTAGCCGCATCCAGTGGAACCAGAGTTGTTCCCACATGCCCAAAGCCGCACCAAAACCAGAGCTAGAGCCCATGGACATTCCGGATGGCTGGAGAGAGAGTTGAGCAGAGCCACCGAAGCGTGAAGAGTAACCAAAAGAAGAGGAAGAAGAAGAGTATGAGGAGACGATCATGCTCAGAGCCTCTGATTTTGTTGCTTTCCAGGATATCCTAGAAGACATGCAATCTCAAATCATAGATTTGCAGAGAAATGCACGCCAGGATAGGCTCAAGACCCAGGATATACTCCGAGCCATCTTAGACAGGTTGCCACCAGCCTCAGGACCTTTTGCACCACCAGCCCTATGACGTCTCCATGACGTGTTGGTTTATTTTTACACCCCTTGCACTTCATTGATATTTTCTATATCTGCACAATATGGACAATACAAATTTTGAGTTTGGGGGTATTTATTTATGTATTTGTGCACATTTTGTTTTCAATTATGCATTTTATTTTAATTATGGTTTATTTTCTTTTGTGAGCTTAATTTAATGAACATATGATCACTTTGATTAAGGGAATTTCAATTGTGTCACTTTCTTTGGCAACATGAGATATTACAGTTCAATTTGATTTTCACAAGCACATTTGACATGTAGTGTGGGATAAAATTCTGATTTTGGTCATGTTAGTTTTGTAAGCTTAAATGCAGTTGGGTAACCCATTGGACAGATAACCATGGTTCATTTAAAAAAATGATGATCATTTTGAGCTTTCCACCGAGTAACTGGATCTCTCGCCTCATTAAGCAATGAGTATTCGCGTAAAAAAGTGAGAAGTTAGACGTGGTTAGCAAAGCTTCGTAGCCTTTTTTACTCAAGTTAGTAAGTCCTTAGGGGTGTTTTTACACCTAATGCCCTAAAACCATTTGGTTTGGGAGTTATTGACTTAACACTTGATACATGGGTCAACTAGAAAGCTTAAAGGAGCTATGCAATAAAAAAAAATTTAAAAAAAAAAGGGTTTTTGATGAATCTTGGTTATTGTGTTTGAGGTGTAGTCTAATGAATTTTGAGTGTCGAAGCTTGCATGACTAAGAGTAGTTTTGAAGTCCCATAATTATGTGCTAATTTCAATTTCATTAGAATTGATTTTTGGTATCTCATAATGCCATGTTAGTAGCTTGATTGAATTCCCCGAAAAATTGTGAAGATGGTGTTTGTTTGGTTAAGCTTACTAATGAATAAGAACCATGATTGCTATATTGTTGCATGATTGAGAATAAAATGTTTGCACAATGTTTGTGGGTATCTTTCTTGAAAAACCCTCACAAAACTTCACTCGTCCTCTAGGGAACTCTTAGAGGTTTAAAAGGCTTGTTGCATATGCTAAATGCAACTATTCTCCCACGAAAGCGGACTTATGTTTTTATTGCGTTTTCTATTTTATTTTGTTTTGCTAAGGGACTAGTAAAATGTAAGTTTGGGGGTATTTGATCGGTGCCAAACATTGACATTTGAACCCCCCCTTAACTTATATTTGTTAAGCCTTTAGCACCGTTAATATCTAACGTTTTTAGTTGTTTTTAGTATTTTGTGATGTGTAGGTCATTGCATCAAAACATGGCCACAAAGGAGCAAAATGGACTTGAAATGAAGAAAAGGAGTTCCTACCAATGCGCTCGATCGCACTTGCTGCGATCAAACGCACCTACGGTCAAACACAAAGGGGAGGTTCAAACGCAGTCCAACATTATCGTTGCTCACGCTGTTCTAGCCACACGATTCCATCGCTTCCAACTATGCGCCGTGGCAGTTATTTGCATTCGAATGCAACCCCATGACCTGGCAGCACATCTATTTTGTATAAATAGGACCCTTAGTCCATTTTTACGAGAGTTCTCTTTTTGGGCGTGTTTTTAAGAGCTTTTGCCTCTATTTAGGCCCTACTCTGCCCATTTCTTTGTAGCACTTTATTTTATTTTAATATTAATGCTTTCTTTTAATTTATTTATGCTTCCTTTTCACATGGGAGGCTAAATCCTCAACTAAGGTTGAGGATGTAGCCTCACTATGGATTTTATGCTTATTATTTATGCTTAAGTTATTTATTTCCGTTATTTCATCATAGCCTTTTCGTTTCTCACTTGGTTTAGTGACAAAACCAAGTGAGATTGTGTCGTAGTCGTTTATTCTTAGTTTTTCGTCCGATGGATACATTCCATCTTTCGGTTTACACCCATTTATCCATAGTAGTTTGTGTCTTAACACATTCACTTGGGATCCTTTGGGCCTTAAATTGTTTATGGTTTGTCTTTCGTCAAATGGACGGATTCTTTGAATCCTTTGATAGGTACAATAGATTAAGTGTTATTTTTAATTGATAGACGGAGTATTTTAGCTTAGCGTTTTTAATTAACATTCTTGAAGTAGTGAGGTGAAATTCTTAGCCTTAGTGTTTTATTTTGTTTACTTTTCTGCATTAACTTAGTTTACAATTTCACTATCACAAAATCACCCATTCGGAGCTAGGTTAAAGAAACACTAACCTAGAAGCAAAAGTTGGTTTGTTTAAACAATACATGGTTGCCTGTGGATTCGATCTCGGTACTTGTGCAAACGCTATACGAACTACGGTTCGTGCAATTGCGAGTACCAAATTTGGTACGACCAATGGTCTATTCAAAATTGATTTAGATCCCAACTTTGAAAATAACTATTTGTCATTGCATATTGATGTTGGCATAAAGAGGAGCCATATGGATCAAAGCTCCGCTTGGTTATGGCACAGGAGATTGGGACATGTCTCCATAGAGAGAATCAAAAGGTTAATAAATGATGGAGTTTTAAAAACTCTTGACTTTATCAACCTTGGTACTTGTGTGCACTGCATAAAGGGAAAACAAACCACCAAGACCACTAAAGGTGCCAAAAGGAGTTCAAAGATTCTTGAGATCATACATACTGACATCTGTGGACCTTTTCCTACTGCCTGCCTAAATGGTCAAAGATGTTTCATATCTTTTATTGATTACCATACAAGGTTTATGTATCTCTATCTTCTAAATGATAAGGCTGAGACATTAAATGCTTTCAAGACCTACAAGGTAGAAGTAGAGAAACGAAAGGAAAAGAAAATCAAGATCATAAGATCTAATAGAGGCGGAGAGTACTATGGTAGGTACACAGAAAAGGGACAAATGATAGGTCCATTTGCTAAATTCCTTGAAGAGAAAGGTATTGTGGCTCAATACACGATGCCTGGCACACCACAACAAAATGGTGTAGCAAAAAGAAGGAATCACACACTTATGGACATGGTTAGGAGCATGCTAAGTAATTTCCATCTCCCTTTATTTTTATGGAGTGAAGCCTTAAAAACTGCTGTGTATGTTTTAAACAGGGTTCCATCCAAGGCTGTCCCTAAGACACCTTTTGAGTTATGGAATTGGTGGAAACCAAGTTTAAATCATTTACATATATGGGGTTGTCCTGCTGAAGTGAGGATTTACAATCCAAATCTGAAGAAATTAGACCCAAGGATAACTAGTGGATTTTTTATGGGCTATGCAATTAATTCCAAGGGATTTAGGTTTTACTATCCTTCATATAGTCCTAGAATTGTTGAGTCTATAAATGCAAAATTCGTAGAGGATGTTGAACCTAGTGCTCAATATCATTTGGTTGAATTATAGGAAGCACAAGAGTTGACTGAAACTCCTTCACATGAAGGACACTTGATTGTGCTTAGGGAAAATCAAAATGATTGCCTTGAACCACAATCAATTTCAGAACAGTCAACTCATGAGGAACATGTTTAGAATGAGCCTACTCAACCTCCTCCAAATGGGGGGAAAGTAGGATTAAGGAGATCCTTTAGAATAAGCAAACAAGAATTCCTAGTGATTATGTTGTATACCTTCAAGAGTCTGATTTTGATGTTGTTGGGCCTAAAGATGACCCAAAATCGTTTTCACAAGCCATGAGTGGAAATAACTCCACATCTTGGTTCAATGCCATGAAGGAAGAGATGGAATCCATGGCTAAAAATCAAGTCTAGGTTCTCGTTGACTTACCAAAGGGAGTGTAGCCATAGGCTGCAAATGAGTTTACAAAACCAAAATGAATGCTTTCAGTAATGTTGAACGATATAAAGCTAGACTTGGAGCCAAGAGCTTTACTCAAAAGGAAGGCATTGATTATCATGAAACTTTCTCTCCAATGTCAAAGAATGATTCATTTAGGATAATCATAGAATTAATAGCTCATTTTAATCTAGAGCTACATCAAATGGATGTGAAAACATCATTTCTAAATGGGGATCTTGAAGAAGAGGTATACATGAAACAACCTGAAGGATTTGATGATAACAGTCAAAAGGCTTGCAAATTAAGGAAATCTATTTATGAGCTAAAACAAGCCTCCTATCAATGATATATCAAATTTCACAAAGTTATTACCTTATATGGTTTTATTGAGAACTTTGTTGATCAGTGCATATACCTTAAGGTCAGTGGGAGTAGGGGTGTCAACCCGGTCCGGTTTCCCGGTTTTTGGCCAAAATCGGGAACCAAAACCGGGGTACCCCGGTTCCTTGTTTTGGGAAACCGAAATTGGGATCCCAGTAAAACCAAGGTCCTGGTTACCGGGCGGTTCCGGTTTTACTCGGTCCGGTAACCGTTTTTAAAAAAAAAAAAACTTTTTGGGCTTATATATAGGTTCTTTTTAAATATTTTACTTTCTTTTCCAAATAATCTTACAGCTTTTTCAACAGTACATTTATATGGCCAAATTTAATTAATTGAAATTTGGTAATTAATTTAATTAATATGCAATTCTTGAATTTGTTCAAGCAACCACATGTACTTAACTACACTGTTGAAGTAGGTTTGAAGTTGATTTTCAAGTTCACTCCTCCATTCTTTAAGATCAAATATTAGGAAACATTTAATAATGAAGCTAACGGCCTGACAGAGCAATGGAGCATGAAAGGTTACTCAAGAAAGAGAGAGAAAGAGAGTGTCAGAGAGAGAGAGGGTCTGGGTATTGAAGCGGCCAGGAGAGAAAGAAAGAGTAGAGAGATATATATATATTTAACTAAAAAAAAATGTAAAGAAATATATATATGTATATATATATTTGTAAAATGTAAAGCCATAACAAAAAAATAATAAAATATATATATTTAACCCGGTTCCCAGTGGTCCAGTAAAAAACCAGTACTAAAATTGGGTCTTTGGAACCGAGGTACCAGTTTTGATTTTTCAAATGAATCGAGCAGGACCCCATTTCCCGATTTCTGTTTCCGATTTCGGTTTTCCGGTTCCCCTAAGTGGGAGTAAAGTTATTTTCCTAGTCCTATATGTAGATGACATTTTGCTTACAAGCAATGATTTAGGTTTGCTACATGAAACCAAACAGTTCCTTTATCAAAACTTTGAAATGAAGGATTTGGGTGAAGCTTCTTATGTCATTGGCATAGAGATTCACAAACACAAAAATCAAAGAATATTAAAATTATCTCAGAAGGCCTACATTGAAAAGGTTTTAGAGAGATTCAGAATGAAGAACTATTCAACTTCTGTAGCACCTATCGTTAAAGGGGACAAATTCAGTAAGGATCAATGTCCCCAAAATGCATTGGAACAAGAGCAGATGAAAAATATCTCATATGCATCTGCAGTTGGCAGCCTAATATATGCATAGGTCTATACTAGACCTGACATTGCAATGGCAGTTGGAATGCTGGGTCGATATCAAAGCAACCCAGGGATGGAACATTGGAAAGCTACAAAGAGGATCATGCAATATTTGCAAGGAACCAAAGACTACAGTTTGACATACAAACACACTGACCATTTGAAGGTGGTTGGATATTCAGATTCAGATTTTGCTGGATGTGTAGATAGCAGGAAGTCCACTTTAGGATATATCTTGGAGAAGTAGTATGCAGATTATAGTTGATGCACCTACAATGGAGGCAGAATTCATTGCATGCTATGAAGCCATTACACAAGCGTTATGGTTAAGGAATTTTATTGGTGGTCTCAAAATTGTTGATTCTATAGTGAGACCAATCAAGATCTTCTGCGATAATCGTGCTGCCATTTTCTTCTCTAAGAATAATAAAAGTGGAAATAGAAGTAAGCATATCGACGTCAAGTACATTCGAGTGAGAGAGAACATCAAGAGGAATGAAGTGTTCATTGAGCATATCCACATTGAGCTAATGATTGCGGATCATATGACTAAAGGTTTACCAGTAAAGCAATTTAAGAGTCATGTGAAGCATATGGGGCTCATTGATTCATTTTGTATTTAGTTCTTTCTAATCAGTTTATAGATATTATGTTGTTATAAAATTTGTGCACATTTATTTTCTTATCCATGGGGGTAAAATTAAAGTTGGACTCGAATGACTTATAGGAAGTTCATTTATAAAGTTTGATTGCCCATATGGTACTCATTTGGAGAATATTATATATTGTAATACATGGAAGGGACGACTAACTATATAAAAGTTTTACCGCCATGATTCATATGTAGTATACCTTGAGTGAGTAGGAGAATTCCATAAATTATTGGAATAAATAAAGTAATGGCTATATCAGATAATTGAACACCATAAGGAATTTATGTGTCATAAGGGCCAAGTGGGAGAATGTAAGATATTCCATTAAAGTATATCCCTTATGTCACATACATTATTGTGATTACAAAATATCACAATAATATATGTGACACATGTGACATATATTATTGTGATTACGGTGTTTAATGATTTATTCCAATTAAAGTTCATTCTGTGAAATCAAATATTCTAAATTAAATTGTCAATTTAATTCTTGTGGAAACAAATATTTGAATTAATTATTGATTTTATTTTATGGAATCAAATATACTGTATTGATTAATTATTTGATTTTTATTCCTTGATGGGGGAATAATTAAGGAACAGCTCTAATTGAGGATCCTTGACCTACCTATAAATAAGGCTTGTGTATTCCATCAAACGTCGCTCACTGGTAGGCATAGGTCAGAAGAACCCTTCAGTATTTTTATTTTTTGTTTTGCTAGATTTTGTTGCTGTGAAGTTGTTCTTTAATTCGCTTGAGTAAAGCAATGGCCAAAGGTAATTTTATTATTTGGTAGTTAATTTATATTAATTAGCATTTAGTTTTATAAATAATTCTTACATGAACATGATTTATGCTTGTAATATTTAGGAAGAGTAATGATACATTACATTTTTATCCTACAACTTTTTCATAATGTAGCTATGGCAGTCCCAACCAATCCTTAAATTAGTTCTTTTTTAAAAATTAAAAAAAAAATACTAAGGAAATCAGATCTATGGAAGCATCATAGCAGTTTCATCTAAGTTTCTCTCACTCTAAATGATGAATGCTAGTTGAAGAAAGAAGTCAACCAACATAAAAATGCAATAAGAAACTGTGATATTCCCCTAGGTTTTCTCTCTAGGTTTTCTTTATTTTAGCAGCCCCCTCCAGATTGCTGTCACTCCTGGGGAGGAGGGATGGCCTAGTCCCTCCTCCCCACCTCCTTTTCGTACCGGACTCTAGTTATTTACTTGATGTCCTAGTCCCAGTACCCCTCCCTTTCCTTTTCCTTTTCCCCGGCCTCTTCCTTGTACGGCGATCTCTCCACCCATAGGGTCTAGCGATTTACTTGATGATCTAGCCTCGACCGGGTTCCCCTTCGCCACTTTCTTTGTTTTTTTTTTTTTTTTTTTCTTTGGTTTTCCTTTCTTTTTCCGGTTGTTTTTAGGGGTCTTTGTGCTTGTTTGGGTCTTCCGCTTTCGTTTCACCTCTCACGAGGTAGGTCCTTACTGCGCCCCACCTCGTCATTCTCCCATCGTCACCTTCCTCAGCGGTATTCTAGCCAAATTGTGCCCAAGCCTTCTCCGGTTGATCGTTCCACTTTTTGTTTTATGTTTTATTTGGTTTCCCTGTATTTTGTTTCCTTTGTTTTATTTTGTTTTGATTTTCCTTTGTATTTTGTTTTGTTGGGTTTCCTTGTATTTGCTTTAGTATTTCCCTGTATTGCTTCTCTCTGTTTGTTTCGTGTGTTTTTTAGTTTTTACAGTTTTGCCGATCTTCTCCACGCCTGTTTCGCCACTCTCAGTCCACTGTCGAGCCTTTTTTCGCGCCCTTACCGCGTCGAGCTTCCAACGCGTCCTTCAGTGTACGAGATCCGCTTGCACGCGATCGGTGTCAAGGAATAAGTGTTGACCTGAGATTCTCATCCCTTAGTGTCATGGAATAAAGTGTTGGCCTGGGGTTCTCAGCCCTCAGTGTCAAGGAATAATTGTTACCTATGCATTAGTTGGTTCTGTCTTGTACAGATCTGTATTTCATTAGTTAATTAGTCATAGGTTAGTAGATCTATTTTAAGAGTCTGAATTGTAATACGTTTTGTTTGACGTTGGTATCTTTGTAGTTTTGCTACGGATACTTAGGGCATGTCCTGTATTGTAAGAACTTTGCTCTTGATTCAAAAAAAAAAACATAAAAATGCAATATATTTTATATTTTATATTAAATAATGTAATTAATGAAATTAATAAATAAGTCAATAAAATTTAATTATTGTTTAAAAGATATAAATTTAACTTTTGAAATGTTGTGTGCCAACTCATCAACATATTATTTGAACCATGCTAGTTAAAAATGACAAAATGCTTTTTCAAATTTGTGAAAAAACATGGTTAACTGGTTAGGATTTTTTTTTTTAAAGCAAGGACTACGAGCAGATTCTTTAAATCTACATCGACATTAGTTTGTTTAGAATTTAATTGAAGTTCAATAAAATTATTGTTGTTCTTCATAATTTAAGGTAACTAGCATTTTATATATCATGCAATTAAAACATGAAACAAAATCTATAAATATAAATCTAAATATAAAAAAGCTTAATCAATGTAAAAGTATGATTATATATCTGAAACTTTCTAAAAAAGGATACAAAGAAATTGATTTGGATGGTTGAAGGCTTGAAGTAATAAGAACAAATAAGAAGAAATCTCAAATCACCAATAACTTGAATTGTTTAATGGATTTTGATTCTCTGATTTGTCAAATACCAAGTGCTACTATTTTGAAAGTCAGAGTTTTAAATATAAATTAAGTTTAAAGTTGGCATAGATTTCAAGAAGAAAAACCAAAAAAAAAAAACAAAAGTTTGTTTTCTTACTAGGCTTTCTTAGGATTTTTTTAAAGTTAGCTTTCTTAAGCTTTTTTTTTTTTTTAGAAAGGTGTGCGACCAATCAGGCTTCTAATTAAACTAGTGTTTCTCCATGTTGATTAAACAGTGTGTTTTGCATTTATTTAAACCATCTTTTGGGAAACAGCTATAATTAAAAAAAAAGAAGAAGAAGAAGAAGAAGGTAAAACGTGTGTTTTGGGGAAAAAGAAAATGCTTGTCTTCAACCTTCTACTTCTTCAAGTTTCCACCAACTCTGACCTAATTGCAGAAACAGTGACGAAAAAAAATTGACATTGGCTTGAATTGTAGATCTTGTTTTTCTTGGGAAATATTTGCCCTTGATGAGTGGTTGAGAGTGGGCAAACAAGTATCGAAAAAAATTTACAAGTATTAAGGAGAATTTTTGGGAGGTTGAGATGGGTCATTTGACCCCTCTCGACTTGCCTTCCCTCCACCCTTGTCCAATGTTGCGCAAACCAGTCAACCTTAAAATAATTTGATCAATCATATACCGTCTAGATTACAATAAAGGACAATAATCTAGGTTTAGACAGAACCAAAAAAAAAAAAAAAAATCACAATTAAGAAAGCATAGACTTCTTACAGAATATTCTAGAAGAAATGCGAAGCCAATGCCTCGTACAACTTGGCCTGATTACAGACTGATTCTACTCAACAAATGACACAGAGGAAGATGATGAGGTGGCCATGAGAGGGCATTAATGGAATAAAAAATAGTTACAGAGGGGAGAGGGGCAAGATCGTTATAACGAGAAGCTTGCTGTGTGGGAGATTAGGGTTTTGCTACTGTGGATTATTTGGGTGTTGGGGTTTGGGGTTTCAAGCTATGAAGAGCAAAACAGAATTGTGGAGACAGAGAGAGAGACGAAAAGAAAAGACAGAGATGTGGGGAGAGAGGTGAAGGATGTACAGATCGAGAGGCGGGTGATTGAAATTATTTTGAAGAGGTGCCTGTTACTATTGAACTGACACTCCTTTTTGTCGGTTCCACTAAAATCGACACTATTAAATGTCTATTAGTATCTCTTCCTTAAAAGGATACTATTGCAACCATCACTATAATTCAGTTTTTTTGTAGTGTAGACCATGCCTAGGGAAGACAAATCGTTCTACACCCTAATTTAGTGTAATTTAGGTAGATGATTCGTATTAATGGAAAATGAGTTATGATTATCCCTTTATTGTTTGTAAATAATTAAGAGATTTGATAATCCATACCCCGAGAAGACAGATTGTACCTGTAAGATCCGAGAAAATAATTAAATTTATTATTAGTAACCTCATGGTAATCTGAATTAATAAATTAGACTAATTTAGAATAATAGATATAATAATCATGATAATATGTGTGTGATAATAATATAATAACAATATCATTTAATGATGATATATTTATATAATATAAGTTTTAAGTGATAAAGAGATCAACTAATAATAACGTTAGTATGATAATTGGTTAATAAATAAAAGGGGAAAGCTAGGAGTTCTCCTTGTGTTCTCCTGGTGTTCTCCCAACTGTGATGTGGTTTTAAAATCACCAATAATTTAAAAGTCAATAATGATAATTTCAAGTCCAACAGTGATTTTAAAAGCTACATCACAATTGGGAGAACACTAAGAAAACCCCTAGCATTTTCCTAAATAAAATAGGTTAACGGCATTCGAATAACAAAGTGTAATAATAAGTCCTAGTAAGTAAATAATTATATGTATGGATAAGCTGTAGCAAATAATAAATAGTAGGGATGAAATATGAAATTAAGAAAGAATGAATTAAATGTAGTAGGGTAATTTTGCAATTTTAAAAAAATTGGGGTTTTATTTAATAAGAGAATCTTGCATATACCATGTGTCAGCCCATGGTTGGATGAGATAACATAACCTTATCTCCTCCCTCCTCCCAAAACTCATGTGCACTCCCCCTTCTTTCTTTCTTTCTTTCTTTTTTCTCCCTTTCCATCTCTCCTTTCTCTTTACACACACTCATGAGAAAGAGAGTTCTGGATTGAGTGAGAGAGAGAGCTGCTGCCATTGAAGAAAAAGAAGGAGGAGGAGGAGGAAAGTTATGAACAAAAATGGGATTTCCTGTTGTGGATTGTTGTTGGGTAAATCTCTAACCTTCCTTTTATGATTTTTTGTTCTACCCATTAGATTAAAAGCTTGAAAGCATGTTGATGTGGAGAATTTCTAATTAGATCCAAAAATTGGAGAATTTTAATAAGAAACCTAATTCCTAAAATTAATGTAGGACTTTTATGTGTAGTGGATTGCTAAGCATGATTTAAGCTCCGGGTTGTTAGATTAATGGGTTGAAAACTTCAATTTCACCATTGTTCATGTATGGACATAAATCCTAATTTTATATAATTTGAATTAATTTAGGGCTTTTGGTATGTGAACATTAGGAATGCTATTCGAATGGGTTAATTACGTTTAAAGTATCAATTAATCATAGGTTTTCACGGATTCCATGGAAATTGATACATATAGGATTTAGGGAAAGTTCGCCACCAACTCTCTGACAGAGTAATGGATGTTCAGCAATCCTAGCATACGTTTGGTGGTCTTTGTACATTGGTCCAGAGGGTATCTTGTACGTCCAGGTATTACCTATAGGGTACTCCAAAAAGTAGCATATGTCCAGTGGTCCCACATACATCCGTTGTACTTTTTGCAGAGCGTACGTCCGGTGGTCCCCCCTGTAGGTCCGCACTACAGACAGTAGAATACGTCCGCCAAACCTAGTGTATGTCCGCCTCCTGAGGATCAGTGTTTGGCTTTTATTCTTTAAAGGTTCAAAGTGTGTTTAGGCTAATACTAAGGATTTTGGGTCTCGTTAAACAACTTTATTGAAAATCTTTGTTAATTGCTTCTATGGAAAAGATTTTGTCTAATAAAAAGGTTAGCTTTTATCGAGGTATTACAGACTATTTGTGGGGATGGCTTGGAGAATATGGCTACGGCGAAATGAGAGTATACATGGGGGTTTCTCTTCCCTAAAAGAAATTTTTCTCTGAACTCAGGAAGCTCTCCTTGACTTCCAATTAGCCCATGAGAAGAGGATTGTGACGGAGGAGGTTAACAAACCGGTTCGATGGGTCACACCACCTATGGGCTGGGTTCTTGTTAACTGGGATGCTGCTTTACAAAAAAGACAGAGGATTGGTGGGTCTTGGAGTGCTACTGAGGGACCATACCGGGAAGATGATAATGGCCAAAAGCCTTACACAGAGGGGGTATTTGTGTCCAACTGAGGTGGAATCATTGGCAACAGTTACAGCCACTCAAATCTGTCGATCATGGGGAATTGATAGGGTGTTGTTTGTAGGAGATGCGAAGGTAGTCGTTGATGCTATAAACAATGGAGAGGCAAAATTGAGTCTATAGAATCCCATCCTTCAAGACCTTTATACGTACTTGCAGGAGTTTTCAACATGGAGGATAGCCTACTGTAGTAGGGTGATGAACAAACCGGCTCATGAGCTTGCAAGGATGGCTACGGAGAGGGAAATGGACGAGATATGGTTTGTTGTCCCACCTAATGGTATCCAGAACCTTTTGGTTTTAGAGGAATCAGTTTTTGCTCTTTGATTTGTTTACATGTGTTTTTGGTAGTTCAAATGCCAACTTCGAAGAACCTAATGGGGGCAATGGTTAATGCAGCCTTTGTGGTGGCGCTTACCGTTTGTCTGTTATCTATTAAGGACAAGATGGAGTTTGGGCTCCTTTTGATCTTTTACGAGATGTATTGAAGGGGGCCTGTTGGACTCCTCTTAGACTTTTGATTAATGATAATGTCTTCTGTTTTTCAAAATAATAATAAGGGTTAAATACTTAATACCCCCTTAGGGTTTCAAGACTTTATTTATTTCCCCTTAAGATTTAATTTTTATCATAGGAGATACTTATGGTTTTCATAAATGACTGTTTTGGTACTTTCATCCACTTGCCGTTAAGTTATTTAATGGAACTTCATGTCACTAACAGGTGGTACACTAAAATTTGAACACGTGGCATAAGTGCCACATCATAAAAAAAACATTAACTTTTATTTTTTTAAAAAAAAGGAATTAATATTAATTAAAAATTAAAGCAAGTATAGATTTAAAATACCCACACCCATTGAATTAAAACAAGTGTTTTCACTTTTCACGTTTTCAATTCCTTGACTTCAAACGAATGCCCAACCCCATGTGATTCTCCCAACCAATCAATTTTCTCCAGTGAATCTTGTTGGCACTTTCTAGATATCCATATGAACAAATTATTTAAAACTATCACTTTGAGTACTTTAATTTTTTTATTGTCATATTCATGCGATGTAAATAATATGACAATAAGAAAATTAAAAACGAAAAATTAAAGCACAAAGTGATAGTTTCCTAAATAATTTATTCATAATTAAAAAGTGTCAGATTCACGATGAAAAAAATTAGGTTAAGAATCAATGTTGAGTATTAATTCTTGAAATGAAAAAAAAAAAAAAAACTGTTTTAATTCAATGGGTATAACAATTGGTTAATAAATAAAAGGGAAATGATAGGTGTTCTTCTAGTATTTTTCCCAACTGTGATATGGTTTTTAAAATCACTAATAGATTAAAAGTCAATAATGATAATTTCAAATCTAACGGTGATTTTAAAAGCCACATCATAGTTGGGAGAACACCAGAAAAATACCAGGAGAACCCCTAGCATTTTCCTAAATAAAATAGGTTAACGGCATTCGAATAACAAAGTATTATAATAAGTCCTAGTGTAATAAATAATTATATGTATGGGTAAGTTTGAGTAAATAATAAATTTATGGGTGAAATATGAAATTAAGAAAGAATGAATTAAATGTAGTAGGGTAATCTAGCAAATTTAAAAAGATGGGTGTTTTATTTAATAAAAGAATCTTGCATATGCCACGTGTCAGCCCATGGTTGGATGGGATAACATAACCTTATCTCCTCCCTCCTCCCAAAACTCACGTGCACTCCCCCTTCTTGCTTTCTTTCTTTCTTCTCCCTTTCCATTTCTCATTTCTCTTTACGCACACACTCATGAGAGAGAGTTTTGGATTGAGTGAGAGAGAGAGCTGCTGCCATTGAAGAAGAAGAAGAAGAAGAAGGAGGAGGAGGAGGAAAGTTATGAATGAAAATGGGATTTCCAGCCATGGATTGTTGTTGGGTAAATCTCTAACCTTCCTCTTATGATTTTTTGTTCTACACAATAGATTAGAAGCTTGAAAACATATTGATGTGGGGAATTTCTAATTAGGTCCAAAAATTGGAGAATTTTAATAAGAAACCTAATTCCTAAAATTAATATGGGACTTATATGTGTAGTGGATTGCTAAGCATGATTTAAGCTCTGGGTTGTTAGATTAATGGGTTGAAAACTTCAATTTCACCATTGTTCATGTATGGACATAAACCTTAATTTTATATAGTTTGAATTAATTTAAGGCTTTTGGTATGTGAACATTATGAATGCTATTTGAATGGGTTAATTACATTTAGAGTGTCAGTTAATCATAGGTTTTCATAGGTTCTATGGAAATTGATACCTGTAGGGTTTAGGTTCTAATATATCATATTAGAATCATAATGATTATTGTAAGTGTTATGAGTATTATAAAATGGGGGGGTAAATTGCTAGATTAAATGGCTTAGGAAGAGAGTAATAATTATAAGGTTAAAGTATAATGCCTAACCTAGAGTCTATGTATATGCCTCAAGATTTAGTGATTTAATATATTAGGATGAAGATTCATAATTTAGTATAACAAAGTTATTAGATAATTAATGCATTAGCTTATATATATATGTATTAAATGTAAGTAAGGGTTTTAAGGGCTTTAGTTGAATAGATTTGTGATGACCTATAGAACGTGATACTTGTAGTGCTCAAATATTTTTAAATAGTGAGAGTTGTTGAGATAAGTATAGGGCTTAATTATATGTTTATGTTATAAATGCTTAAGTACGTTGTGGTTGAGTCAAGAGTTCATTGAAGAGTACTCAAATGAGTAAGTATTTTACTTAATGAGAAAAAAGATACTAATTTTAAAGTACAAAAGATGTTTTGGATGAATGATTGATGCAAGTTGTTTTGTGATACTATGATTATTTAATGATGCTTCGTGAGATGATTGGATGAATAATTGATGTAAAGTGTTTTGTAATACTTTGACTATGTAATGATGTTTCATGAGATATGTTGGATGAATGTTTGATGTAATGTTTCTGAGCTTTTATGGGTTTGCAAGATAATATGATGATTATGTTATCATGAGAATATTTATGGCTTATGACATAATTCTATGATATTCATGATATGAGTTATGATAGTATATGAGTTTAAGGTTTGTTAACATGAGTATGAGCATGTCATGAGCAATAAAACGAAATGAAAACCACATATGGCGGCCCTCGATAGCGATAAAAAGTCTCTTACCGTAAGGTTGGCCTCATATGCATAATGAAAAACAACATGACGACCCCTGGTAACTGTGACGACCCGCTTAATTAAAAACATAGCAATTTTTTTTTTTTAATTATTATCTAAAAACATTAACCCACAACAAGCGGATTGTCACAGTGGCATGGCAATACCGTAGTATGCCACGAACCCATGCATTAACCTGATTGACAATATAATATGCCTCACAAAGGTACATGCATGATCATCGTTTCATCGAGTTTATATCTTCTCTGGTGAAACTAACTATGTTAAACATACATAATATCACTGAATATTACATCTAAGTAATTAAAGTTTACATACAAAAGAATGGCTATACAAAAGTGTCACACACAAGCCATGTACAAAATGTCTAGGTCTATGCATTCACATGAATGAATGCTCTACAAAATGGTGTTATCAACAAGTCCCACAAAATATATATACATAGGCGCATCGATGCCTCATAGATCATAATAGCCGGATACGCCACTGGGTCATCATCCACGCATCTGATCCTGCATCCAAGTCAATAATATCATCTCGCACTACCCGAGATGCGTGTGGATTTATGAGCCCACCGTCTCTATAATATAGAGACCTCAGCAGATAGGACCCACTAGGCATTACAAAAGTAATCATTTGAAAACATACTATATTAGTGTGAAAGTATACGAAGCCCGCTTATCCGCCCGGACATGCGCATACTAACCCATCTAACTTTATACATACTTAAAATCATATAGCTTAGCAATAAATCATATTAAAAGTCATCATGCATCATCCATCCGTAACGATGTACATATGCACGGTTACATCTCCCGCCTCATATGCACATTGAAACGCTCTAGCATAGAAACCATCGAAAACATCATAAATCATCATATGCAACCATTCATATCGATATATCTATATGCGATTACATCTCTGCACATAGGCATATGGATACGCCTAGCTTAAAAACTCACATAAACCCATTCATCATCGTAAAGCCATATGCCATGCATGCTTATGCAACATCATCTTCTTCATATCATTCATACATTTACATAAACATCATCATCTCCTTCATATCATCATCATAAACATATAACATATATAACATCCTAATCATTAAGTACGGGCCATCTTCTACGATAGTGTGAGGTCAACTCATCACTACCGGAGTTGTATCACCGTTTTCATTTCGTACGGGCCATCTTCTACGATAGTGTGAGGTCAACTCATCACTACCGGAGTTGTATCACCGTTTCCATTTAAATGCTCATGCTCATGCTCATGTTCATGTACATAAGTGCTCATCTCATAAATACCCATATCATAAAACCATACTCATAACATAATCATCATATTATCTTATAAACTCATAAAAGCCCATCGTTAAAATATCTTATAAACCATCATTAACTCAACAAAGCATCAAAAACTTAAACCAATAAATATCATTAAATCAATTAATCATCATAAACTCAAATCATAAAACAACATTAAATCAAATAAACCTCATAAAACTTAAATCATGAAATATCATTAAATCAATAAACATCGTGAAACATTGTAAACCTTGAAACATAGTATCATTTTCGCCCAGTAAGTAAAATACTTACAAGAAACATCATTAAACCAACAGAGCATCGTAAAACATATTTTAAACATTAAAACATAGCATCTTTTTGCCCAAGAAGTAAAATACTTACATTGATCCGCTTGGGTCCTCTTAGCAACTTGACCCACTTGCGAATACCTATGTATTTACATGATAGATACATAGTCAAACTCTATTCAAGGCTCTAACAACTCAACTTCTACTAAATACATGGATCCTACCAACTTTTCTCACTATAAGGAAACCCATAGAGTTCTAGGGTTTCCAATTGACATAATTATTTATATTACTAACCCATAAAGAATCTAGAGGGTTAGACCCTTTAAAATACCTAAATAAACACTTAGACAAAACTAGGGTTTTGGGTCTTACCTTGGTCCTTGGTGGAGTTTGGAGTTCCAAGCCACCCAACACCAACCCAACGCTAAATGAAAGAGTAGAGGTCCTCTAGACACAAGAACCCCAAAGAAATTTGAGAGATTAAGCAAGAACCCCCAAAAATCCAAGTGAAACCAAGAAAACCAAGGGTTTATAGATTTACCTTAAACCAATCGGTGAAAACGACGATTAATCCTCAAGGGACACGTTTCCGAGGTTGGATTTATGCTAGAAGACTTCAAATGATCAATACCTAAGGTTTGGGTGCAAACCCTAGGTGAGAGAAGGGAGAAAATCACGTGGAAGGGGAAAAGGGGCGGAAGAAATGAGGTGAAATCGCATTCTGATGGTTTTAACCCGAGCCGTGTCCGGACACGTTAGTGGGAGGTCCGGACACCCAAGAAAACCGAAACTTCCTGCCTCATCTGTCCGGACATCTAATCTCCATGTCCGGACACCCAAAAAAATGAAACTCCCTGCCTAAGCTGTCCGGACACCTAGTCCCCCTGTCCGGACACCACTTTCAATTTGTTTGACAGACTCGACCACAACACTTATTTCCACTGTAAACATTTAAGTAAATGTCTTTTATGTTTCTTTATATGTCCATTTACTTTAAGTTTACATTGTAAATAAGGAAATACCCCCCATTTGGATCCAAATAAAAATACTAGAAAATCAAATTCCTAGTATATCAAAATCCAAAAATCCAGTTTTAGTACAAAATGTGATTTTCGGCAGCTCATGATAAAAGTTTCATCGACGTTCACCAATGTAAACCCCATCATAAAATCTCATAAAATCACAATTGACTATCTAATATATGAGGAGCAAGTGCGGTTGGAAATTATCATGAAAATCTCAATAATTGAAAAAGTCATTTTCCAGACTTAGCCAAATTTAGGGTTGAAAGATTTTCATCTAATTTCATGGGCGTTACAGTAACGATTGACAAGTCTCTTACCACAGGGTTGGCCTCATGTGTACAAGAAAAATGTGATGACGGCTTTCGGTATAAATGATAAATCTCATACTGCAGGGTTAGCCTCACCATGGAAATGGCACAAGATGATGAGCATGAACATGAGCATGCATATCATATGATTGCATGATTTTTATGCTAAACATATCAATATGCATATGTGACTAGTATAAGATGGAACACATGTATACCGTTATGGCTAGATAATGCATGATGACTTTCTTTATGTTTTATGATTGAGCTATATAACATGTAAGTATGATTAAAGTTAGACAGTATGATTTGGATAAAACTAATAAGTTTTATTTTGTTGAGCATCTATATTTTGTGGAGACGATGGGCTCACAATTTCGCCTATATCATGGGTGATGGTGATTCCCATAGTGCAGATGGTGTGGTTAATGATGATGTAGGTGCAGAGACTTTTGATGATGACCCAGTAATTATATCTGGTTACTACAATGCATGAGGCATAGATGTGACAGATCCATGTTTCGTCAGACTAATAGATATACCTCTTTTATATAAGCTTTCATGATTATGCTTTGATGTTGAAATTTTGTATATGACTCATGTCACATAAGACACTTTTATATAGCTATTCTTTTGTATGTAAGCTTTAATCATTTAGATGTATTAGTCAGGTATAATATGTTAGGTATGGCTAACATTATTTATATTCCGGTGCAAAGATATAAACTTTAATTAATCATTGATAATGCATGTAGTTCTATGTGGCGTATTATATTGTCAATCAGATTAATGCATAGGTAATAGGCTCATGGCATACTACGGTATTATCATGCTACTGTGACCATTCGCTTTGGTGTGGATAATGCAAAAAAACAAAAAATAGTCATGTTTTTATTAAGCGGGTTGTCACAGTACCACTTCTAGAGGTTAGGTAGACGGTCTCTGTGCCAATCGAAGATGGATTATACTTATTTATTAATAATGGTACTTTCTTGATTACTCGAGTGACATGAGTCTTATTATGCATATAATGAATTTTCTTTGTTAATTTATTACTAACCATTGTTATGTAGTTAGTGGTGAAGTCAAACCTCTATTCTTTTCCCCCATTGCAATTTTACATTTATGCATTTAGTTTTTTTTTTTTTTTAAAAAATTCTTTAAATTGAGTTATTCTCGATCTTGAAAAGCTTAATAACAATGCGAGCACTGTCATTAAAGTTTGACATCCTCAATATAACTATATCCTACAAAGATTCGTTATATTGTAAGTGATAATTTATTATTGATAGCGAAAAGGTCATATCAACACCATTACAGTTCAATTGATGCATTACTTGATTCCTGAGCATTGTATTAAGTCCAAAATACCATCATGCATTTGCTTTTATGTACCTCTTATATTTTTTCTTATTCTTTTTATAAGTTTTGTCACTTTTACATTGTTACATTTGTTTCGCCACTTATATAATAAACCCATGGGTACCCACTGAGGGTGTTTAAGTGAGTCGGTTATAACCGCCGTGCCAATCGTTAATCACTTATAACCGATAATCGCTAACTATTTTGGCAGTCGATTATTAAAAACTGTTAACCGCTTAGAGCGGTTGCGATTAGTGGTTTTAGGGTGTAGGGCAAAATGATTTTAACTGTTAACTGCTTTTATTTTTATATAATAATATAAATATATATTAAATATTAAATAAAACATCCAAAATGCACCTATTTGGATTTTGTCTTTTTAATTTCTTTTTATTTGTATTTTTTTTTTTTTTTGAGAAAATAGATGAAATTTCATTGATGAAAAAAGATCACATATGGAGAACAAAGTCTCTAGCAATAATCACAATGATTGAGCTGTTCGGTCCATCAAAATAATATCACTGATACAATCTGGGGTATGATTAGTCCACACTCTCTCATTGATATGACTGATTGATGTCTTCGCAAGTCTATGGGCCGCCTCATTTGCCTCGCGATGAACAAAGCCACACTTCCAACTTAGAAAATTCTTCAAAATGCTCTTCGTATCCTCCACCAAATGTCCATAGCGGCTCAACATACTTTCATCTGAATGCAGGGCGTCAACTATGATTTTTGCGTCACCTTCCAGCCAGACTTTTTGGATGCCCAGCTCCTTACATGTAACTGCTGCCTGGTACTGTGCAATCGCCTCTCCCATAACTGGTTCGAAGAAACCCTACCTCGTTTTGCGTACAACAGCAATCACAGACCCCCTTTCATCTCTTACAACAACTCTTATCCCCATTTTGCCCCCTATTTTGTCTAGGGATGCGTCCCAGTTTGCCTTACTCCAACCCGGGGGAGGAGCCTTCCATTTTATTTCCACATTGTTATTCGCTCTATTCGCTCCATGGGTCTGTATCTGGTTTACCTCTTTAAATTCTTCCATGTAACTCACTGTCTCCTTCAATAATATATTTGGGTCTATGAAGATCCCATCGTGGACCCACTTGTTTCTCCTTATCCAAATTTGACGGGCTAGTTGTATAAACAAGATCCAATTCTCTTTTCCACATTTTAATGAAAATAATTCGGCTAGTGTCAAGAAATCCGTACCGTCATAGTTGCATTTTTGGAACACCATCTTATCGAACCCCACACAGATGGTCCGGCAGCTCCATAATGCATGTATACGCTTTAGTGCTCTCGCCACAGATAGGGCAGTTTAGGTCATCAACCACCTTTCGACGAAGTAAGTTGTCTTTTGTGGGTAACAGGTTGTGGCAAGCTCTCTAGAAAAAATTCTTTGCTACATTTGGGACTTAGGCACTCCACAGTTGCTTCCATATCACGCTCTCTTTAGGCTGTCTTGAACCTTCTGGTACCATTCGACCCTCCAACTCCTTCGCCAAATGATAGGCACTCTTCACCGAAAACACTCCTGAGTTTGTACATCTCCATATCAGTTTGTCCGGTTGATTTGTCTGGCTTATTGGGATTTTTTGTATGGCAAAATTACAACAACACGTTCCACCAAATTTCTTTCCCAATTAATAAGTGCTTCCACTTTTTATTTGTATTTGGATCAATGGATTTAAGCTATTTAAAACTATGTGTGTGAAATACATAATGTGGTATGCGATGTTTTGGGCTATAAGCCTTATTCAAAAATATTGGCTGCCCCAAAAAACAACATATATATATTCCATCTGTTTTGGAATGTTTTAACCTTAAACCATTAAAATAAGCCCAAAAAATAGGAAAATAGGCCCAAAAAACTTGAAAAGCCCAAAAGCTTTGGATTGAATAACTGCTAATCGCTAGTTACAAAATAACTACTAACCACCTAGGCAGTTGCGGTTGCAGTTACGGTTATTAAAAATCGATAACCGCCCAAGGTGGTTGTGGTTAGTAGTTATTGCCAATAACCACTAGTTATAACCGTTTGAACACTCCTAGTACCCACCAAGTCAAAGTAGTTTGGCACAATTAATTTTCCTTGCAAAAGATAATATGTGAAGAATATCAAAAAATAAAAACTGTATTCTTTAAGAAACATTATTTATTAATTAGTAAGAAACTCCAGACTAGGGAAGGAGGAGGGATGGCCGTTGGCTGCCTCCCTCCTCCCCTTACCCTCTTCGCATCGAGTGCTAGTAGTTTACCTGATGTCCCTAGCCACGTTGTCTTATGTTTTTTTGCTGTTTTTATTGGTGTGTTGTTTTTCTGTTGCTTTTACTTGTTTGGCACACTTTGTGGGTGCTGCTCTTGGGAGATTCACTCAAACTCTCCCCCTCCAAATTGTTTTGTGTGTGCTGCCGATCTCTTCCATGTCCACTCTGTCGCCCACCGTCCGCTGCTGGGTATTTTCTTGTGTTCCCACCGCGATGAGCTTCCAACACCACCTTCCGCGTCAATTTCTGGCTTGCACGCGATCAGCTCCCTTCTAGCTGGCATTATCCACATAGTGTTTCTTTTTCTTTTTTCCCTATATTGTTGGTTTACTTTCTTGTATTTCTATTTTTTCCTTCTTGTTGCTTTTTATGTTTTTTTTTCCTTTATTTTCCTGTACATTTTCATTTTGGTTTCTTCTTGTAATAAGGCTCTCTTTGATCTGCCTGGTTTTGCTTTGGTCCAGACCTTGGGTTGTGGATGTAAACGATTTCCTGACTTTCAAGTTTAGGAGGATAAGTTTTGGCATGAGAACTTTGCTCTTAGGGTCAAGGAATAAGCACTATTTATGCATTGGATGGTGTCTGTTTGGTGCAAATATGATATTAAACTTGATGTATAGTCATGAATTTAGCGAATGCTTTTGGTTATGGTTGATTGGTTTGATGTTGACGTCTATAACTTTAGCTTCAGCTATGATTTGTTTTCAGAGTTTTTTTGCAATGTTTGTAAGAGTTTTTGCTCGCAACCTTTTATCAATGAATGAGTATAGTATGTGTTTTTTTTTTTTTTAATATATTTTTTTTTAATAATAATTTTAAGCAAGGAGCATTCAACAATTTTTCGATTGTAGACTAGTAGTGCTTGAAAGATGAGTAAAAAAAAAAATAGGGTTTTTTTTTTTTTTAAAATTGAGTTATTCTCAATCTTGAAAACCTTAATAACAATGTGAGCATTGTCATTAAAGTTTGACATCCTCAATATAGCTAAATCCTACAAGGACTTGTTATATTGCGAATGATAATTTATTATTGATAGTAAAAAGACCATATCAACACCATTACAGTTCAATTAATGCATTACTTGATTCTTGAGCATTGTACTAAGCCCAAAATGCCATCATGCATTTGCTTTTATATACCTCTTATATTTTTCCTTTTTCTTTTTTTAAGTTTTGTCACTTTTACATTGTTCCATTTGTTCCTTTATATATAGGCCACTTATATAATAAAACCATGGGTACCCACTAGGGGTGTTCAAGTGGGTCGGTTATAATCGCCGTGCCAATCGTTAACCACTTATAACCGATAACCATTAACTGTTTTGGCAGTCGATTATCAAAAATTGCTAACCGCTTAAGGCGGTTGCAATTAGTGGTTTTAGGGCGTTGGGCAAATCAGTTATAACCGTTAACCGCTTTTATTTATATATAAATATATACTTATAATAAAACCATGGGTACCCACTAGGGGTGTTCAAGTGGGTCGGTTATAATCACCGTGCCAACTGTTAACCACTTAAAACCTATAACCGCTAACTGTTTTGGTAGTCGATTATTAAAGACCGCTAACCGCTCAAGGCGGTTGCGATTAGTGGTTTTAGGGCGTAGGGCAAATCGGTTATAACCATTAACCACTTTTATATATATATATATTAAATATTTATACTAATAAAATATTAAATAAAACATCCAAAATGACGCTCATTTGGATTTTGTCTTTTTTATGTTTTTCCTTTTTCTTTTTTTAAGTTTTGTCACTTTTACATTGTTCCATTTGCTCCTTTATATATAGGCCACTTATATAATAAAACCATGGGTACCGACTAGGGGTGTTCAAGTGGGTTGGTTATAATCTCCGTACCAACCATTAATCACTTATAACCGATAATTGCTAACTGTCTTGGTAGTCAATTATTAAAAACCGCTAATCGCTTAAGGTAGTTGCGATTAATGGTTTTAGGGCATAGGGCAAATCGGTTATAACCGTTAACCGCTTTTATTTATATATAAATATATATTAAATATTTATACTAATAAAATATTAAATAAAACATCCAAAATGACAACATAGATATTTAACCGCTTTTATTTGTATTTGGATCAATGGATTTAAGCTATTTAAAATTATGTGTGTGAAATATATAATGTGGTATGCGATGTTTTGGGCTAAGCCTTATTCAAAAATATTGGCTGCCCCAAAAAACAACATAGATATATTCCGTCTTTTTTGAAATATTTTAACCTTAAACCATTAAAATAAGCCCAAAAATTAGGAAAATAGGCCCAAAACACTTAAAAGCCCAAAAATCAATTTTAAAAAAGTGGTTATAACTGCCTATTATTTGATTAAATAATCGTTAACCACTAGTTATAAAATAACTGCTAACCACCTACGCGGTTGCGGTTATTAAAAATCGATAATCGTTCAAGGCGGTTGTGGTTAGCAGTTATAGCCAATTACCACAATTATAACCGTTTGAACACCCCTAGTACCCACCAAGTCAAAGTATTTTGGCACAATTAATTTTCCTTGCAAAAGATAATATGTGAAGAATATCAAAAAATAAAAATTGTATTCTTTAAGAAACATTAGTTATTAATTAATAAGAAACTCCAGACTAGGGGAAGAAGGATGGCTGTTGGCTGTCTCCCTCCTCCTCTCGCCCTCTTTGCACTAGGTGCTAGTAATTTACCTGATGCCCCTAGCCCCATTGCCTCATTTTTTTTGCTGTTTTTATTGGTATGTTGTTTTTATGTTGCTTCTACTTGTTTGGCACACTCTGTAGGTGCTGTTCTTGGGGGATTCACTTAAACTCTCCTCCTTCAGATTGTTTTGTGTGCACCGCCGATCTCCTCCGCGTCTGCTTTACCGCCAACCATCCGTTGCCTGGTCTTTTCTTGTGTCCCCACTGCAATGAGCTTTCAACGCCAACTTCCATGTCGGTTTTTGGCTTGCACGCGATCGGCTCCCTTTCGACTGCCGTTATCCGCATAGGGTGTGTGTGTGTGTGTGTGTGTTTTTTTTCTCTTTCTTTCTTTTTTCCCCTATATTGTTGGTTTACTTTCTTGTATTTTTGTTTTTTCCTTATTGTTGCTTTTTTTGTTTTTCCCTTTATTTCCCTATACATTTTCATTCATGTTTTTGCTTGTAATAAGGCTCCATTTGATTTGCCCGATTTTGCTTTGGTCCAGACCTTGGGTTATGAATGTGAACGATTTCCTGGCTTTCGGGTTGAGGAGGATAAGTTTTGGCATAAGAATTTTGCTCTTAGGGCTGAGGTATAAGCGCTACCTATGCATTGGATGATGTTTGTTTGGTGCAAATTTGATATTAAACTTGATGTATAGTCATGGGTTAGTGAATGCTTTTGGTTATGGTTGATTGGTTTGATGTTGACATCTGTAACTTTAGCTTTAGCTATGATTTGCTTTCAAAGTTTTTCTGCTCTGTTTGTAAGAACTTTTGCTCGTGACCTTTTATCAATGAATGAATATGGTATGTTTCAAATAAAAAAAAAATGTTCAACAATTTTTCGATTGTAGACTAGTAGTGCTTGAAAGATGATTGAAAAAAAAAGTCACTCAAGACAACTAAATAAATTAAAGGGTTTGCTAGGGGTTCTCCTCATAGTGTTCTCCTGGCGTTCTCCCAGTCTCACGTAGAATATGATTTAAGAAAAAATAAAATTGTAATACTATTTTTTTGCTAACAGATTAATTTTTATGAGTTAATAGTTAAGTTCTAATACTTTAAAACTTGTTTTTGAATTCAAAACTAAAGCTTAAGAGTGGAAGGTTAACCCTTTTGGGATGATATCACCAAAAATAAATTTGATCATCCTAAATTTGATGTTAATGCCTCAATTTTGGTGCTAATGCCTCACAAATTTGGTGCTAATACCTAAAAAAACCGGTGGTGAAGGTCACTAGAATTTTATTTTTTCTTAAATCATGTTTTATGTAAGACTGGGAGAATACTATGAGAACCTACGAGGAGAACTCCTAAATTTTTTCATAAATTAATGCTTGGTATAAACAAATAAATCATAAGTTACATTTATAATTATTCATTTATTCCAATTAGTTATATATTTTTTAATATTTATAATTATTTGTTCAACTCCATCTTTTAATCTTGCCCTCGTGATCCTAAGCACCCGGCTCCATAACTATATAATATGTGTCAAGAAAAACAAAGATAAGAGAGAGTTAGGAAATCCGCTCACAAAAGTCAATAAGGTTCATTGGTTATTTACTAAAATTGATAATGTAGGCAATTAGGCACAATAAAGATTGAATAATGGTATAAATCATCCTCTCATCTCCGAATGCTGTGTTACGTGGTATTCCATAATATTTAGTGTTTAATAGAATTATGCCACATAAACTTAAGACCATAAATAGAATTAGTGTTAACATGAAGCCACATGAATCCATCCTTTGTTGACCCAATTCACATTTACAACCCCTCCCCAAAAGGCCCAAAACCCTTTCTCCTGCCCCGTAGGGTTCATCACAAACCCTAGTTACCCCCTTCCTCCCATACAGGCCCAAAACCCTTTCTCCTGCGCCCCTTAGGGTTCATCAAATAACCCTAGTTTTCCCTTCCTCCGAAAAAAGAAAAAAATAAATAAATAAAAGGGGATCGGTGGGCCCGCACTGTTCCTAGCCAATCCTCTATTGGCACCTTAAACGAGTCAAGAATGGAAACCATTTTTCTTTATGTATATGTAAAATACGTCACCGCCACCCCATATTTTATTTTATTTTTTTATATTTATTAATTTTTTATTTTGTAAGAGATGGCAAAGGAGCAAGGGAAAAGCCCAAACAGCCCTCATCTGCCACATACTCGGTACTCCTATGTCACTGTTCCTTTGGACAAATAATAATAATAAAAAAAAAAAATTATTATTATTATTTTTAACAAAAAGATAAAATTAAGAATAAATAAAATTTTCTTTTTTGGGTTCCGCCTTTGGTCTCGTTCTCTCTGCCTGCTCCTTCGACTCTCTCTCTCTCTCTAGCACTCTTTCTCTAAAATCTCAGAGCTTCCATTGGCCATTGGCGGGGCTGTGGTAGTCGATTATATTCCAGGTTTGTATGCCCATTCGATCTACGCGATGTGGTTTTGAATTTCAGTTTTTTTTTTAATCCTTTTGGATTTCGTATTGGTTTTTGGTGGTGTCTCAGGGTTTGAATTTGATGGTGGTTTTGGGGTATTGCTGTCTGCGATCTTTGGGTTTAGATTGTTGTGGGTTCTAGTGGGCCTGGGTTTCATGCAATTGGGTCCGGCTAGATGGTTTTATATTTTAGGGTTTTGGGGGTTAATTCGTTGTTGGTTTAATCGGTTTAGTTTTTATTCGGTGTAGTCTTTGAATTTTTTCAATTTTTTTAGTATTGGGTTTATTGCTGTGTCGCTTTTCGGCGGTGGGTTTTTGGTTTAGAGACTTTTAAATGTTGAACTTTTGTTTGGTTGCCGAGAAAATTGAGAAAATTGGAAAGAATGGAGTTTCCAGTTTCTCATGTTTTACACTGTGTTGGGATTTGCAGAATGAAATAAATTAAAGAATCTCAGCCAAATAGTTCTTTGGTGCAGGTTTTTTGGTTCCTGATGTTCCAATTGATGAAAGCTTGATTAATCTAATTTTAATCTCTTCTCTTTTAAGAAGTCCCTTGCAGCCAAACAAAAGGCTTTTTAAGATTTTCAACGAACTCGAAAATTTGGGAATCCACGAACCTTTCTATTTAAAATGGACGTCTAATCTTGGTTTTATTTAGTAGGGTTTTGGATATCTCAGTTACTTATGATATCTCGTTTTCTTATCTAAAACAATAAAAAATAGTTGGGTTTTGACATTTTGGTTAAATGGTAAATACTTGTGAGTTACTTTAATGTATTTGCCATGCAATATGTTATTCAGTTCCCAATTTTGATTGTTGTATTCTGTGGTTTCTCATATTTTCTAGTGAGTAGAGTTGAAGTTGTGGGGGAAGGCGTTTCGGAGTGGTAAATGGCTGGGACTGCGAATGAGGAGTCTGGAGTGGGAAGGTCCATGGAGGGAATTTCAAGTGCGCAGCGTTCCCAATCTGGGGAAGCATTGGCAGAATGGCGGTCTTCTGAGCAAGTGGAAAATGGAACCCCATCGACTTCGCCTCCTTACTGGGACACTGATGATGATGATGATGGAGGTATGCTTTCTGTTCAACTATCCCCTTTCCCCCTCAATTATATCTACATAAACAGACCACTAGGCATCATCTACTTCTTTCAAGCAGTGAAACTAATGGGCTGTAAAGGACACAAGAGAAAAGGTATAATAAGAAAGAATTCAATCATGAATCTGATGACACCTAACTATTAATAATTTGATTTTCTTGTGGTCAAATATGCAACATCTAGAAATATAATTTCCCCTCAAATGAGCAATCAATTCTGTAATTTAAAGACTTATTTGAGCAATTTTCTTTCCTTCATCATCTTGTGTCTTCAAAAAACCAGATGAAGGATACATGAATTACACTGATGAAAAGGTGGGACCTCACAAGTTTTTTCTATGTGATATAGTGCTTGTGCATATTTTGGCATAATGAACATATTGGAATACAACATCAAGTCATTGACTAGACGAAACTTTATTCAGAAATAAAATTTGTTATTTGGGTAGTGGAAGGTTCTATCATTAGCTGACGTTTCTTCCTAGGAGTAGTACTATGAAAGTGAAGCAAGCAAGATATTTACTGGCATCTGAGCTTTATTTGAAGAATGAATAGAGAAATGAGCTCTAGCCAAAATAGCACCCCTCTTCCTCCATAAAAATGAGGTGGAGGGTAAGACCATGGGTTCAAGACCCACTAGGTGTGTGTGTAATTTATCAATAAAAAGAAAAACTGAAGTATGAATTAGGCTGAGCTGTGGACTAATGCAATTGCATGTTCTATTCATCTAACATCCTTAGAGAAAGCATTTAGATTATTTATCCAACACATTCTTAAATAGTTTGTATTTGAAATGTGGGGGATTATCTGTGTGGATGGTTCCATTGTTTGTAAAGAGATCTTCTATGCATTACTGACACATGGGCAATTGAATATTTTTTGGATAAGTAGGCAATTGAAATTGGAGAAGTGGATGAAACTAAAGCTCGCAAGCACCTGTTATATTTTGCCTAATAAGTTGGATTAATTTTGCATGTTGTGTGATTTCTTTTTGTTTCATGCTTGCATTTTCCTCCATGATATGTAAAGAATTCTTCTCTTATATTTTTACCTTTCGTGGTGCGTGCAATTAACTTATCTTCAATTCTATGTCATCGTTGTACTTCAGCAATGTGGTTCGGCTTCTAATCTGACATAGCCATGTAAAACTTTTCCTTTTTTTTTGGTGACTTGCATGGAATTTATTGTATTCTATTTTTTCCTGCATATGATATATTTTCAAACTTCTTCTAAGATCATTTGCTGCTGTTGTCTTCAGGTTTCAAAATTCTTGTACTTCTGGAATTTTTTTCTTTTTTTTTGATAAGTAATAACCAATCTTATTGAAAGCGTAAGGCACCCCAAAGTACACAGGTAGTATACAAGAGGATCACCTAACTAGAAAGGGAAAAACAAGTAAGGAAACCATCATAACTAATTGACACCGGGGACAAATGAGCTACAGTCCAAAGATACGAAGTATGAAAACAATAGGATAAAAAGTCCTCCAAAGACCTCTCCAAATCCTCAAAGTACCTACTTCTGGAATAATTAAGACTCCTTCATAGAATAAAAATGTGAACCATCGCCCTAAGTATATTGTAAAAAGATTTTGTTTATGTCTTGAATATGTATAATTCAATGCTGGCTGTCATACTCTTGTGTATGGAGCCTATTGTATCATAATATTGGGTTTTTTTTTTTTTTTTTGGTTGGTTTTTACCATCTTAGCTGAAGCATGTTACTCATAGTACTTTCAATGCGTATGTTGCCTGTGATTTTTTATTAGGTGGTTTTTTGTGGTTAGTAAAGTGCATTTGATAAAGTTGGGAATGGTATCTAGTAAAGATTAAGTTTTGAACATTGTATACTTAATTGTTGACAAACTCTGTTTACTCCTTTCTAGGGCCAAAACCTTCTGATTTATATGGAAAATATACGTGGAAGATAGAGAAATTTTCACAGATTAACAAAAGAGAACTTCGTAGTAATCAGTTTGAGGTCGGCGGCTACAAATGGTATGAGGCTTGGAATGGAATGTGTCTTTCTTCCTGTTTTCTTTTAACTTTGTTTTCTTCATATAATTGTTAATTGTATAAATATGCATGGACATACAAGGACTATGAATATGCATGCATTCTTACATGCATAAAACACAAATTAACATTCATGTGCACCAGTCAGTTTCATCATTTCTGAACTCAAGGTCAATAGTTTGTTTTTTTACATGACTTCTTTTATGTGCATGTCTAAATTCTAACCTCTATTTTTTATTGGGAGATATACTATGATACCATGATAGCTGGAGGTCATTTGTCCATCATGATGCATGTAACTTACCGTTCATGAAAAGTGATGAATGAGTGGATAAATTTCAAATCATTCCATAACTCCTGCTACAATGTTTTGATTTATCCCAAAGAGTAATTATTTGATTTTAAAATTGATGCTACTAGGAGATAATGCCTTCCAATTTGTAAATTGATTTATCCTTTAACTGTAATTGAAAAGCACAATCATGATTCCCATGTTTGCATTTTGATGATATGCATTAAGATGACATGGATATATCACATTTTCATTTGTTGCTGACAACAATGAAGTTACTTTTTTTTTTTTTTGATAAGTACACAACAATGAAGTTACTGAGTATGGTAGATAATGTAATCCAGGACAATGATGTTCATGTCCATGTGCTTGCTACAATTCTTAGGGTGTAGATACAGTTATGGAAATGAGCATATCTTGCAAAACTGTTGATTACATTAAAGTTCCCAAACCTTTTAGTTTTTGTCTTTAGCTTTTTGCTATTTTTGGCAGGTACATTTTAATTTATCCCCAAGGTTGTGATGTCTGCAATCATCTTTCTTTGTTTCTCTGTGTTGCTAATCATGACAAGCTTCTTCCAGGTTTGATATGTTAATGAGTTTGGAATTTTTCAGTCATGTGTATTGTTCTTGGTTCTGTCTGGCTGTAATCATGTAGCTTCCTTTTGTTTGGGGAACAGGCTGGAGCCATTTTGCACAGTTTACTATCGCTGTTGTGAATAAAGACCCAAAGAAATCAAAATATTCTGGTTGGTTGATTAATTTTGGGCTTAGTTGTGTGGAATTTTTTTTTTTCTTGCATTGATGCAATTGATTAAATGTAAATTTTGCAGATACATTACATCGATTCTGGAAGAAAGAGCATGACTGGGGGTGGAAAAAATTCATGGAGCTGTCAAAAGTATTAGATGGGTTTATTGATGCCGACACTCTTATAATAAAGGCTCAAGTTCAAGTCATCAGGTGTGCTATAAATAATATGTAAATCTTGTGCATTAGTGTTTAATTCAACAATGTTTCGCTTTTGACATTCTTTAGTTGATATTTATGGCTTTTAAGAAGTTTGATCCTGTGTTGTAGGGAGAAAGCAGACAGGCCTTTTCGTTGCCTTGATTGTCAGTATAGGAGAGAACTTGTTAGGGTATATTTGACGAATGTGGAGCAGATTTGCCGGCGATTTGTAGAAGAGAGAAGGAGCAAGCTTGGGAAATTGATAGATGATAATGCTAGGTGGTCAAGGTATTTCATCTTTACCTCTGGATTTGTTCATAAAAAAAAATCTAGAACTCTATTTATCAATCTTTTTTTTTTTTTATAAATCTTTTATTTTATTTTATTATTTTAAATCTAAAAGTCTGATTGCCGGTGTCAATTACTTGACATCCCAGTTTTGGAAGATATGGTGTTTTCATTTTTTTTTTTTTGGGAAATTGTTGAAGTATTAATTAAATGATTAAATTTATCTCTTCCTACCAGCTTAAGCTTTTAAACAAGTGGTGATTTAACAGAAATTAAATGATTTCCTAGTTCCTTTGGCTATGGATAACACTGTTGCATCTGCTGTACTTTTGCAAGTTGTTGACTTTTACAAGTGTATATATGTACTCTTGTATTGTGGAACCTAGTCAAAGTTTCCCTTGATGTTGATATTGATTTTGGCTGCATAAAATGCCCCCCCTTTATTGTTGAATATGCTATTAGTTGTCTGCTCTATTTACATCCATTATAACAGATAATTTTCTATTGTTGCAGTTTCCGTGCTTTTTGGTTGGGAATAGACCAAAATGCTAGGCGTCGCATGTCCAGGGAGAAGACAGATGTGATTCTAAAAGTAGTTGTGAAGCACTTCTTCATAGAAAAGGAAGTCACATCTACTTTGGTAATGGATTCCTTGTATAGTGGATTAAAAGCGCTTGAAGGTCAGACTATGTGTAAGAAAGGGAGTTTGAAATTGTTGGAGGCTGAAGAAATGCCAGCCCCCATTGTTCGTGTGGAAAAAGATATGTTTGTATTAGTTGATGATGTCTTGTCGTTACTTGAGAGGGCTGCCATGGATCTGTTGCCTCCAAAAGATGAGAAGGGTCCTCAGAATCGTACGAAGGTGAGTTGCTGAATGTGTGATTCTTTTTAACCTCTTATTGTGATTATGAAGTTGCGTAAGGCTGATTACATCTTTTGCAGTTATTCACTCTCTCTCTCGCGCACAGTTTTTTAAACATGAACTAAAATGTATAACCCTGCATTGAGGGTGAGAATAAAGCAGAGAGAGTGAAGATTGCTTTCATGTCCACTCACACTAATCTTTTTTCTTTTTTCTTTTTTTAATTGAATGATAATATATTGAAAAAGAAGGAGAAAATGGAGAACTAAGTGAACAGTACTAGAGTTCCCAAAAAGTACAAGTGCAATTTAAAATTGAAAGAATTCAAAACATGCATATATATATTAATTACTTCCCATAATGGACATCCAATGGCACTAATCTTTCGATGGCTGCACAACCCTTCACCTTTATATACAGGATGGAAACTCTGGAGAGGACTTCAACAAAGATTCTATTGAGCGTGATGAAAGGCGTCTAACAGAATTGGGCAGGAGAACTGTGGAGATATTTGTCCTTGCCCATATTTTCAGGTAGGTAGTCTGATAAATGTAATTCAAATAGTTCACTATTTCTCTTTCTTTTGAGTATTAACATCTTTGGAATTTGTTGATGGCCGTTTGTTATCTCTCACTAAATCAGATTGCAGTTGCAAGCTTCCTGAAAGTTCTGCTTGTTCTTTCTTTATTATCATTACCAACCTTCAATAAAGGGTTATTTAAGTTTTATATCTTGCTGATTTTTAATACATGTTGTAGTTACCAATTTTCCCCTTTTTATTTTTTTTTGGATAAGTAAAGTTTTATAGAAAACGGGCAGAGGGGCGCAACCCTAGTACACAGGAAGTATACACGAGAATGCCTAAGGGGGGTTAGAGAAGAGAGAAGGAAAATCAGCGAAAGTAATCACTCTAGGGGCAAGCCAAGCTGCCGCCCAAGTGTAAAGGGTAGTAAAAAAGGAATGTAACAAATCCTCTCTACTACTCTCGGAGTCGTCAAAATATCTCTTGTTCCGCTTGGACCAAATGCACCACATGATACAATGCAGAACCATTTTCCAGACCGCAACACTGCGAGGATGACCTCCAGACCACCAACACTGCAGAAGATTCACAACCCCTCTAGGCATAGACCACGCCAGATCAAAACGATTAAAGAAGGCATTCCATAAGAGTTGGGCACATTCACAATGGAGAAGCAAATGATCAACGGTTTCCTCATCCCTCTTGCACATCCCACACCTGTTAATGACCACCATATTCTTCTTTCTCAAATTATCTTGCGTGAGAATCTTGCCAAGGGCGGCCGACCAAACAAAGAAAGCCACTCTTGGCGGGGCTTTAATGCGCCATATGCTCTTCCAAGGAAAAGGGCAAGTATCTTTAGCAACAATCTCATTGTAAAAAGATCTCACCTCAAATTTTCCTTTTCTATTTGGAACCCACCAAATCTTGTCTCCCCCACCAACCAAGTTAAAGGAGTATAGAAGACTATAAAAAGAAGCCAACTCTTCCACTTCCCAATCATTCAAGACATGGATAAAACTAATATTCCACTGACAAGAACCACTCACCAACTCCGAGTTGTCCGCAATCGAGGCCTCGTTACTAGCAATATTATACAAACCCGGATACACCTCCATAAGAGGCGAATCTCCACACCATTTTTCCTCCCAAAAGCTAATTCTAGAGCTATCCCCTAGAATAAGCTTGATGTGACTAGAGAAACGGTGCCATTTGTTGCTAATGAACTTCCAAAAACCCATCCCATGTGAACCAGCTCTAACCTGGGAGCGCCACCCCCCTTTTTCCGACCCATACTTCGCCACCACCACTTTCCTCCACCAAGCTTCGAGCTCGCTAGCAAACCTCCACAACCATTTACCAAGAAGAGCTCTATTGAAGCACCACAAGTTGCGAATGCCTAATCCTCCTTCCCTAACCAGAGAGCAAACTTTAGGCCAATTCACAAGGTGGAACTTGAATTCTTCTCCAATCCCTCCCCAAAGAAAACCACACTGAATCGACTCTATCTGCTTGGCCATTGAAGCAAGAATAGGGAGGGGAGACATGAGGTAAGTAGGGAGGTTAGATAAGGTGCTCTTTATGAGGGCGATTCGTCCACCCTTGGAAAGATACATCCTCTTCCAGCCCGCCAACATGTGGGTGGACCTTTCCACCACCCCATTCCAAATCGCCTTCTCTTTAAATCTGGATCCTAGAGGTAGACCCAAGTAAGGAGGTAGACCCAAGTTTTCCCCTTTTTGTTTCCTTGTGTCTTATTATTGGAAGTTTATGGCAACATGATGTCAGTCATTATGAATTGGATAATTTTGTTTTGGACCTATAACAACCCAAAGAAAAGTGCTAGCCACATTTGCGTTATTACTCCAAAAGGACTAGTCATTTGGAGCTTCCCTAAATTTTTTTATAAAGCCTAGTTTCACCTATTAACTAGGCAATATGAGACTTAGCACTCAGTCATATCTTTATAAACTACCAACTCTACGTGAGCTACTAATTTTCTTAATATAGGACCGTAGTGTTACAAACTCCCATTCTTAAGTACTCCAGTACCACATGGACTAACATCACTAGGTGGCTTTGATACCCTTTATAACAAACTATAGAAGTGTTAGCCACATTTGCGCTAGTCCTTTTGGGGCCATAGCATAAATGTGGCTAGTGCTTTTTCCTGTGTCATTACAAGACTGGTATAATTCAAAGTGGATTGTAGGCTTTTGTGTTTCTAAATGTCAATAGCTGAATGTAGCTGCCTGTGCAAACTATTTAGTTCAAGTAGCTTCTTTTGTGATGTTTCAAATGGGAAATTGTGTCCACATTGTTCACTGCACAATGTTTTGAGCGATCTGTATTTGAAAATCTTACTTTCTATTTAATTAAATTGCTTTGGTTTAGGATCTTAATTTTTTTACATAATGTAAATATGTTTAAACATGCAATTCGAACAAAGATACAGAATTTTAATTTGGCATATTACCTATAGCTTCATGTGGATTTCCATTTTTTCTGTGACGCGGTTATTACAATGTTTTGTCAATATTTCCTTTCATATTACTAGCAGTGTTTTAACTTTTTTAATTGCAATTAGAAATTATAGTTTGAAAATAAAAAATAGAGCAGAAAGTTGGTGCTCGATGACTACCAAAGCACTATCATTTATTTTGCAGTCAATTACTTTTTGAAGTTTTGGGGTCCATGAAAGGACATTGGAGGAGATTAAGTCTTTATTCTTCAATATTCTGTATCTTTGGACTACTGTTTTTGTTTCTCCTTTGGTGATTAGTTATCATGACTTCTTATTTTTTTTTCCCTTCTACTTAGGTGTTTTCTCTTGTATACTTTTTTTGTAGTTGGAGTGCCCTTATGCTTTTAATGATAGCTTGATTATTTATCAAAACCTATAGGCTAAAGTGCTTATATAGTCTTCTTTTAGGAATTGTAATGACATTGTTGGATGAAAGAAATTTAGTTTTAATTATTTATTATGTGCTGTCTTTCTTGTACTGGATAACCATCGACCCTTCGTAACATAATTCGAGAGGTGCTGTGTTTAGGGCCCAGGCTTGTTGCGGTTGGGGTTTTCGTCATGGAACGTAGCTTCTCTGTTGAAGCTAAATCATTTCGCTTGTCGGCGAAGTTTGGGTGTCCGAATCTTCGACTGGAGGAGAGGAGGAAGGGTTTTGTAGGGTACGTTTATGCGAGTGTTCAGTGCTCGGAGTGGTTGGTGGAGACAGTGGAGTCGGCGATACAGGCTCAGGTGAAGGAGATCGCCAAAACTTTTAGAGAGGGTGATAAGGCGATGATGGTTCGCGGGGGTGGTAACAAGGCCGGAAGATTCTTGGAGGTGTCGTTTATGGCGGTGGGTGGCCGTAAGGGAGTCATCTGGCTCCCGGAGGGTAGGTTAGGGAATGGATGGCGGAGGTTTGCAGGCGAACTCCGTCGGTTGTTGGAAGCGCAGAGGTTGGCGGCTGGTTCGGAGGGGGTTGGGGACCCGTCGGTGAAGGTTGTCAGTGGTTTTTCTGCTCCGGGCGTCGATCGTAAAAGGTCGTACGTGCAAGCTCTGTGTGCTACCCCGGCCGTCGAGGAGAGAGCTGCGCCGTTGAGGGACCTCGATCTTTTTCGATCACGCAATCTGAATCACGCACTACCATCGGAGAGGATTTGCGGTGGTCATTGCGTGTTGGAAGGTGTTGGCCGTGTTCAATGGAGGCGGAATTTGGAGTCGGTGGGCCCGGGTCTCGACTGAAGTAGAAGGGTTGAAGAAGCTAGGGCTTCTCGATCTCAAGCCGGACCGAGTCATCAATCTTTTCCTTGAGGCCCACTACCGGAGAAGAAATAAATTCAGAGTAGTGGGCTTGGACTATGCTTTGGCTAGGAAGACCGGGTTTGTGATTGTTGAGAATCTGGATATGGGTTTGGAAAGATGTGTGGGCTCGGGCTTGGAACAGGAGGTGTTGGATCCGGGTTTGGATCCAGGATTCGATTTGGCTTCTGTTTTAAAGCCTGTGTCGTGTCCATGGCTGCCAAGAGATCCTTCTGGATGTGCGGCGACTCAAGAATTATCGACTCGGGTGCCGGAGCTTTTGACGGAGTCATCGCCGATTTCGTCGGAGCTATCGCCAAATTCGCCAGAGCGTTCGCCGGAGTTCATCCTCGACTTCAGTTCTGGGTCGCCTGGGACTCAAATGGAGAATCCGCCGGATTTGCTGGGGTGCTCGCCAGAGTTCACTCTGACCCAAGGATCGGGGCGCTGAAGCTAGTACTGTCGAGGCAGTCATCGGGGTAGTGGGTGATATGTCGGTGCAGGAAGAGGGTTACATCGGTGAGCTCCAAGTTCACTCGTCGCGGTCGCCGGAGTTACTTCTAATGGATGGCTCGGGCGTTGACGATGGTATCGTTGTTGAGACTCTCACAGGGATTGTGGGGGATAGCTCGGCGCAGAGAGAGGGTTCAAACGGTGAGCCACCGGCGGTGGGTTTGGAGCTTTCGTTGGTTCCAGTGGATGCGTCGTTCATTGGGCCGACTCCATTGGCAGTGATTCCGTGGAAGGAGTCGACTTAACCCTCATCGCTGCCGCGCACCGCTGATGCCGTGATGGGTCATCTCAGGTCGGGACTGCTTTTCGGTCCCATCTGGAGGAGTTTCTTGAATTTTACCGGCGGGCTCCGAGTAAGGATCGGCAGGATTTTTCTCCTCTTTGCATACGGACGGAGGGGAATGTCTCGAGAGCTTATCAAGGAGGCTTTTGCTCTTCCTTGGGAGGTGGATGAGCCGCGAGCCCATCATGCGAGATGAAGAGGCTTCCTTCGTGTGTTGAAGGAGGCACCTGGATGAGCGCCTCCTCCCGCCATGAAAAGCTTGCTTAGACGTGGCTTTCTTGGTCCGAGAATTGGCTCCCCCACCTGGTGTTGAAGGAGGTCTTGCCGGCGCTCAAGAACTCGGATATCTCAAAGAGGATGAAGCCTCTTCTATCTCGGGCCGGTGATCATTCCTTCTCTCGGAGGATAAGGTGGAGTTCATTCCATCGCTACATCGTTTTGCCTTCCTCGCAGTCTCATGAAGTCTTCCAATAGGACTATGGAGACGGAGCCTAATCCCATTAACTCCTCTGCTTGGTATAACCGGAGGGTGAAGGGAAAGGTGGCTACAAATGAATAAAAACAAGGAGTTGATTATGGAGGTCGGGTGTTTTACCTGCGGGGGGATCGGGTGTCTGACGCTGGACCTCGCCCGGTTTTGGGGTTGTCTTGGGAGGTGAAGACAAGAAACTTCGGATATTATTGAAGTTACGGTGCCTAAGGTCAAGGGGATGAGAGAGCTAAAAATCTGGTGTGACATCTCTCCGGTGAAGGACAAGCGGCGACGGGCTGGTCGGGATCAAGAATGCATGCTCATTTCTCGGAGGTGCACTAGGGTCTCCTTGGGGAGAACTAGGGCTGTTCATTTGGGGTTTTAGGCCCTTTGCTGGTTTTGGTTGTATCGGGTTTTTTGGGCTCCTTGGTATACTTTTTTTGTACCTAGAGGCATTGGTGTTTTGGGTTTCCTTTGTATGCTTGAGGCGCTTTGCGCTTTCCTTGTGTACTTAGAGGCGCTTGGCGCTTTTTTTTGATATATAATACTTTGACTTATCAAAAAAAAAATAATTCTACTTCTTAAGTAAATGACATTCCATGTTCAACACATGGATTTCAGCTACTGTGAATAGACTAACTTAGGTTGAGTAATGGGTGTAAATTCGTTTCCCCACTATTTTGGTGTTCAGGTTTAAGAAGGTAGTGGATAATTGAAGCGAGAACCTAAACTGCAAGGCTCTAACTGGATAGCGGTTGCTGGGAGTTTATATCTTTGGACAGCATTGGAAGTCTGAAATTAGCAATAAAGGAATTGTTAAATCACCACTTATCTTAAAAGTTTAAGTTGATAGAAAATGGTAAATTTAATCATTTAATCAAAATACTTTAAATACTCTCTCATGTCTGGGCTTAAACTTTTCTTTAATAGGTGAAATCCAACTCGTTGAATATTTAATTGAAATAAAAGGTGAATTGACGGAAACAAAGTTTGAACTCAAGACCTTTAATTCTGATATCATGTTAAATCACAACTTATTTCAAAAGTTTAAGTTTAAAGGAAATAATAAATTTAATCATTTAATTAATACTTTAACAAAAATGACTTTTCAATATTGGCAAATTTCTGCATTGTACTAGGGAAATCAACATTAAAGCGATTGTTTGATGGTGTCTTGTATATTGGGCGTGCTATTCCAGTAGTTTCAGCAATAGTTGCTGGTTAAATGAGGAATATTATTTTCCAGTATCCACTTTTGTTGTCTTTTTTTTTTTAATGTTTTTTTTAGATAAGTACTGTCATGCATATGAAAAAGTGTAGAGGAGTGCAACCTTTTTTTTTTTTTTAATGTTATATTCGAGAATGTGACAGTTTTGGTGGGTGGGATTGTGTCCGAGGTTTACTCCCAAGGGGTGGGTTTGAAGGACCTTGCCTTGGTGAGGGTCCACACGATCAAAAAAAGGAAAAAAAAAAAAGAAAAAGAAAAGAGAATGTGGCAATTGAGACATGTAGTGAAGCTAGTTATGTTTAGACATCTCATGTAGAACTATCTTTGTTGTGACTGATCAAATGCACCATAATATCTATCGACTATGTTATTTGATCGTAAGGTTCTGATTCAATCTACACATGGGATTATAAATATGTTTACTTGCTCATCTGTACCTGTAGATGCCCTAAGCTTTTTCTCCTTACATGCAGCAATAAAATTGAGGTTGCTTACCAGGAAGCTGTTGCTTTGAGGAGGCAAGAGGAGCTCATCCGCGAAGAGGAGGCAGCATGGCTTGCTGAAAGTGAGCAGAAGGCAAAACGTGGAACAACTGAAAAGGAAAAGAAATCAAAGAAAAACAAGGTTGTTCTCACACTTTAAATATCAAGGCATTTACTATTCTTCAATTGTTCATTGGTTTTCTGCTAGATGACATTGCAGTTAATGTTTGTCTACACTAATGACATTTAATACATAGTTATAATGGTTTAAGAATTGTCATTATTTCTTTTTAAAGTTATTTCAAGTTATCAAAAATCCCTTATAATGAATAAATAATCCTATAAGTATATACTAGCATTGCGCAATTATTTTTTTTATATTTGATATCCACATAGAAGCACATTTGTAAAATATATATATAGCAACTGTCTAAATTCCAATTAATGGAAAAAGAGAAAAAAAGAAAAGAAAAGGAGTGCATTAAAAAAAATCTTGAACATTCTCAATCAATGTAAATTTGCTTTAAACCCGAAATAAATTGCTTCACTCTCTAATCAATAGCTGCAGCCAAGAAATATAGAAAAAAAAAGTTGAATGTGAAAACTATGGGTTTGCTTAGGACGGTAGATACACATCAAAAGGCAAAAACCCATTAGAAGGATTTGAAGAAATGGTTTTATATATAAAATATGCCCAAAATGCCTTCAGATCAAACACAGATATGCGAAGCTAATAACATTGTTTAGAGTAAACTATCACATGCGATTTCCCTTTGGTTCCCTCTTGAGAAACAGAGCAAGAGTAAGAAGAATTGTACCAGGAGAAGGTTTGCAATCAACAAAAGCCAACTTTCAGTCAAAAAAAAAAAAAAAAAACCACCTTCAAAACCTCTATGAATCAAACACCTATAGAAATTTTTTTTTGACAACGTATCTTGATGAGTAGGATCCTATTGAGCACTATGAGGAACATATGGTTGCTTCCAAATAAACTAAAATTATATAACCCATATATAAAATCAAGCATATTCAATACTCATCCTAATTCCCATTAATCATTAGAAAAACAGAGTAATAGTTATATCCTAGGTTATACAAAGCCCTTTGTCCTACATCAATCTCATATGCCTGGACTATTCATTGATCTTGTCCTAAGATGAGTTTTCTCTATATTACTTGTGCGAAGGATGCTGTAGTTGCAGCTAATTATGAGGTGTTGGGTGGATCCAATCAGTGTAATATAGTTTTTCTAGAGAGGCTCATGATTGGGAGGTGGAGGTCTTTGCCTCTTTTTTCCAGGTGTTGCACTCTACCCAAGTGAGACAAGGGGTTGCGGACAGATTGTGGTGGATCTCCTCCAACAGAGGCTGTTTCACAGTCAAGCTTCTCTTTGCTTCCTTGGCATGTATTGAAGGGAGGAGATTCCCTTGGAAGAGTTTGTGGCATACACAAGCTCCTCCGAGGGCGATCTTTTTTGTGCGGTTGGCGGCTTTGGGCAAAATTCTGACTATAGATAATCTTAGGAGGCAAAAAGTGATTGTGACGAACAGATTTTGTATGTGCAAGAGAAGTGAGGAGATGGTGGATCATCTTCTTCTTCATTGTGAGGTAGCTTATGCTTTGTGGAGTGCCTTTTTTGGTCGGTTTGGGTTGTCTTGGGTGATGCCGAGACAAGTTTTCAATTTGCTCGCCTGTTGGTGGTCTACAGGGAGGAGGGGGAGTGCTGTGATCTGGAAGATGGTGCCTACTTGCTTTTTTTTATCTCTATGGAGGGAGAGAAACAATAGGTCCTTTGAGGACTTGGAGGGGACCTTGGAAGACATATTATCCTCTTGTTTTTATACATTGTACCTTTGGACTGTTGCGCATGTCTATCTTGTGTCGATTAGTTACAATGATTTCCTTGTTCATTTTTCCTTTTTTAGTTAGGTGATCATTTTGTATACTCCCGGTGTACTTGGGGGCGCCTTATGCTTTTAATAAGACTTGTTACTACTTATCAAAAAAAAGATGAGTTTTCTCTATTGTTGAATATTTATTTTTGGCAGTAAGTAAGAACATGTGATTTATGACTATGTGCTGTGAATTTAGACAATCAGATAAGTATTAATCAAACAGAATTAGGAAAATACAGAATACTTAATATAAATATTAATTAATACAGAATACATAATTAGGAAAATATAGAATCAGAATACTTAGGCGAGGGAATAAGGAGTATAGTGGCAGTAGAGGGGTGGCACCTACCACAACATCACTGTACAGCAAGGCTACCACTACTAACTCTGATTTGGGCTATTTTGCGCTGACAAAGTGCTTAGAGGTTCAGTGTGGACTAAAAAGAAGAAATTGTGTTCTGCTGAGCTTGAGGGAGTTATAAGCAAGCATAAGAATAATAAACTCTCAGTAATAGAACACAAATTTAATATATAAAACCCATCTCTGAACACTAAAATTTTATATATATATATTTCTCAGTAATCAAAGAAAACGTAAAGACACAAAGAAACTAACTAGATATAGAGATCAAAAGACGGTGGAGAGTGGGGGAAAACCCTATTTGCAGGTTGAGTTATATAGACATTGAAGTTGGTGGAGAGAATCCTAGAGAGTCTGGGATTGATTAAAAATTGAAGTTGGTGGAGAAAGCTTTAGAGAGGCTGGGATTGGAACCGGTTAAATTTTAAAACAGAGAAATAGAAAGAAAGAAAAAGAGAGAGAGCCTGCCTTAGGGGAAGAGACTTGCTTCTCTCGTTAGAGAGAAGGAAGAGATGGTGTCATGCCAGAGAGGAAGAGTCGTTTCTGTTATTAGAGAGAAGGAAGAGACGACGTCAAACTGAACCGGTTCAATTTTTAAACCTGGTTTAGTTTTTAAAATAATGTATTAAAAATCCTGTTTTGACTATTTTTTTTTTTTAAAAAAAAGGGGTTATGCCACGTGTCGCAATTTTAAGGCTTTTCTAATAGGTGATTCAGCTATTTATATATATATATTCAGTTTTCAAAATAATGTATTAAAAATCCAGTTGACTTAAAAAAAAAAGGGTTTATGCCATGTGTCGCAATTTTAACGCTTTTCTAAGAGGTGATTCGGCTATCATATATATATATATGATGTTTTGACCATGCAACCTGTTTCTAACCTGAGTGGCATATGCCTAGGATCATTTTTTTGAAGGGCCAGCTGAGGGGCCATGCATATCAAATATTGGGATTCTTCTTGTTCCTGAGCTGCCCTCCTAAATGTTTATCATCTGGTTTGCCTGCGTTGGATGTGTTATTATGCAAATCTTAACTTTTAATTGGCAATATATCTAAGATTTTAGAAAGAATCTTCTTGGTGTTCAGATGAAATGATTTGCCTTTTGCTTTTTAGTGTTGAGGATTCAACTCTTTTGTTGACCTATTTCCTCTTAATATATAAGGTCTTATTCCAGATTAAATTGCTTTGAATTTAGAAGCTGTCAAAAAAATGCTTACACTAGACGAGTTCAATTGCTTTCTATTTAATTACCGAGTCATATTTCTTTGTATCTTATACTACAGGCCAAACAAAAACGAAATAATCGGAAAGGGAAGGAAAAAGGGAGGGAGGAAAGGCCTGCTCTGGTGGTACAAGACAAGCACCAATTTGAAACCCCCAATGATGAAAAACAAGACAGCATTATGGAGGAGTTGCAACCTGTAGTTGAAAAGCCTGATATGCTGGAAGATGTCTCTGATGCATCTGATTCAATAGATGGTGTTCCTGAAGTTCTTCAGCCTGATTCAGAAGACCAGGATGCCAGTCCTGTAAGTTGGGATACTGACACATCAGAAGTTCATAATCCAATGGAAGCCAGTAGTAGTGGAATTATCTCCCTGTTGTCTGTACAAAATGGTGCTGCTGAAAGAAAGAGCCATTCAGCATTGGATGATACTTCTTCAACGGGTTCTACAGAATCTGTACCATCAGTGGTAATGAATGGCCCATATAAGGGGAACTCCTTCCCAAACTATAAAAACCAAAAATCACCAAGCAGGTAAATTTATTGCTAGAGTTTTTCGCATACGTGTTCTTCGCATACTAATCTCAGAATATAAGGTATTTATTTGATTTTTCCCTTAAACATTGTAGGGGAAAGAATCAACCAGGTAAGGTAACCTGTGATGGGAGTAGTTGGGCAAATGAGATGGATAATCAGTCTTCTGGGCCTGCAGAGGAGGCAGGGGATCTAAGTGATTTAACTGGTAGTTGTAAGGCTGCTGAATCTGAGTCAGAGGCTGTTCTCGCCTTGCAGGACCGAATAAAGTGGCCCGAGCAGAAAATGGTTAAGAAGGTGCAGTTACTAAATTGGCATGATTAGCTGTGCACTTGTTTGAAATATTATTTTAAATGGTTTTTCTCATCTAATTGTCTTGTATTTTATTAAGATTTAGTTCTTAAGGCAAAAATGGTTTTTAACATTCTGGCTTCCTATTTCTTCCTATTGTATTCGGGAGCACAAGAGAAAGGATACTAGGAAAAAACTGTTTTTTTTCAAAGTTAGGATTTGACCAATGCTAAGGAATGCTTCTGAATCACAACATATCAATTAAAGAACTGCATCATACGTGTTCTTGCAGCATAGTCCAAAGGTGGATTTTAATGGATGTGCTTAATATGTAAAATTGTCCTCTGTTGTCTCTTTTTAAATCTCCTGTTTTTTGTTTTTTTCCCAGAGTGCCACTTGATTCCCATGGTTTCAGCTTACTTTTCTCTTTTTTCTTTTTTAAGAACAAATATTGGTATAACTGACATGATTGGAGTTCACTCTTCTATGTAATAGGAAGAAGTTGTCTTGCTGCAGAAGAAACTGAGCATGAAAGAACAGATTGATGTGGAAAGACCCTCTAAAGATAAGACATCAGTAGTACCATCCTCTCCTAGAAGCTTACCCATGAATCCCACTTCCACTGCTCGAGTTAAGGTGGACTCCCGTGGTAGTGCTATTGTGGATCTTGTCCCACTTGGGAAAGCTTCTTCAAATGTCACACAACAGACTGATAAAACTGTGCCTTCAATTACTTCATCCCCATTTTCTGGTGTGCCCAAACATGAGATCCAGAAGGCTGCAAGTCCAAAACCGACTGAGAAAGCCATGGCGCATCAAGTACCTGTGATTTCAAGGCCTTCCAGTGCTCCTTTGGTTCCTGGTCCCAGGCCGGCTGCTCCTGTTGTTTCTGTGGTTCAAACACCCCCCCTGCTTGCCCGTTCAGCGAGTGCAACTGGCCGGTTAGGTCCTGAACCCTCACCAGCAACACATGGTTATATTCCCCAGTCCTATAGAAATGCCATAGTGGGTAACCCTGTTGCCTCAAGTACAGGTGGTTTTACTCATCCTAACTCTCAAGGCTCGGGGTTGAGCCAATCCTCGGCATTCTCTCAATCAGCTACGTTGGTATCGGCACCAATGTTTTTATCCCAGAGCACTGAGAGGATTGACCCAACCACTGTCAAAACGGGTATTCCTTATGGCATGGTAATGCGGGACGTTTTGCCGAATGGACACCGCTGGATGGAGACTTCTCAAAGGGATTCCAGCAGAAACATGCACTATGATTCGACTTCCCTGCTTAATGATGTTCAAAACCTGGGCTTGTATAGGCCTGTGCACAGTGGATCGTGGGAACAATTATCCTCCAAGTTCCCTGCCAGTATATCTGGCCGGCAGAATCAAGGTGTGTCGGGAGAGGAGTTCCCGTTCCAGCATCTGGATATCATCAATGACCTTCTTGACGATGAACATAGTGTTGGAAAGGCAGCAAAGGCAAGCACAGTTTCTCAGACTATCAGCAATGGGCCGCAGCTTTTAAATAGACAGTTTTCTTTTCCTGGTGATATGGGCATGTCGGCTGATGTGGGGTCCTCATCTAGCCCTTGCAGGTTTGAGCGAACACTGAGTTACCATGAGAATGGGTTTCAACACCATTATCAGTCTCCTGGCAGCCATTATGACTCGACGAGGGATTTCATTCCACAAGCTAGTGCTTTACCTTATGTAAATGGGCAGGTAGATGGGTTAATTCCGAACCAGTGGCAGCGGGCTGGTTCTGATTTATCTGTACTTGGCATGAGGAACATGGAGGGCGATGGTTACCCCCATTATAATCCAGATTATTCAAATCTGTCTTCCGGTTATACAGTTTTCCGGCCTTCGAATGGGCACTGAAAAGGGAAGTATGACGGAGTCTGCCTGCAAATTAGTGGGTCCTGTCCGTTGTAATAATGTATTTGAGGAAATTGTTGGCTCTTAGATTTGGAGTGAGGTTATTATCCTTTGACAAGAAAACATTTTGTAAAGATTGTCCACCTTTGCTTACAGCTCTGAAGTAGTTAAAAAATGAGGCTTTCTATATCTCCTGGTTGCCTAGTAATTTGAACCATATCCATATGATTATGGCGTGCGTGCTCGGCTCTGTGGTAACTCGAAGGAATGGTGTCAGGACTTGGTTTAAATTGGATAGAGAGAAGTATTTGCTAAGAAACAAAATAATGTGTTTGAGAAAGTTTAGAATTGTGTTTTTATCTAACATAAAACTCGGTCGTGGAAGCTGTTCTCTAACCATAATCTTTAGGAAAATCAGCACTCTTCTTCATTGTACTCTGCTATCAGGGCTCATGGTCGTCGAGGTTATTTCAATGGTCGGCAATATGTGTTGGCATGTTTTTAATGGGTCAACTTATAGGTCAACTTGTTGAGGGTAAATTTTTTTTTTTTTGTCATGTCCACACAAAGGAAGGAGGAGGAAGGATTCGAATTAGTGATATCTACTTCATTAGGCGTGGTCTACAGCTGATTGAGCAATCCCTTGGAGACACCTGTTGAGGGTATTTAAATAAGTGGGTAATACAACACATCCTGCTGGCATGTCGGGTTTGTAATGATTTGACTTATAGGTCAACTTGTTGAGGGTATTTAAATAAGTAGTGATATAAAACATCCTGCTTACATGCATGTTTAAATGCTTTATTTAAAATGAATGAGAATCAAAAAAGACAAAAGAATGAATGAGAAGTGGTCCTCCTATTGTTGCATGAAGGGCATAAGGAGGGCTTCTTATACTCAACTCCCAAGATGCCTAAACAACCTCATTTGGCCATATCGGCCTGAACCTTATCATTGCGCTATTATACCTAAAACTTTTTTTAACCTTTTTTTTTTTAAATTTTTTAATTTTGGATTAGACAAACTAGCACGTAACTTACAAATGTGCGAGATTATTCATTAAGAGATTTAATTATAAAATTTTAAAAGTATTATCATAGTAGGTTTTATTATAGGTTAAAAAATGCATTTCTATTGTATATTTAATGCAATCAATTAAATCCTCTCACCTCAAGTTTATCGCACAAACAAGAAAAAAAAAATGCATTTAAAAGAATTTAAGAACATTCTTAATTAATTAAATTTGTTTTCGAGATTTTCAGACTCACAATATTAAGAAATTAATGCTATAAAAAAAGCAAAGAAACTAATTAAAAAAAAGTTAAGAATACTGAAAATACCTCCACACGAATTGCAAATAATATCATAAATAGGATAAGTAATCATCTTATTTAAATTTAAGGAAAAAAAATGAGTACATTAAAAAACAGTCAAAATCGCCATTCAATATTTTGAGATTTTCATCAATGTGGTCAAGAAACAAAATAACTCATATATATATATATATATATATGTGTGTGTGTGTGTGTGATTTTGACTGTTCCTTTGTTCCAACTTCCAACTCAAATGTTTCGAGATTTTCATAGAATAACAATGCTCTTAGCCTCTTATGAAAACAAAGCCCAAGAGATATAAAAACACAAATAATTAATATAAAACACACAGAATTAATTTGAATGTAATAACCATGAAAAAGAAAACACAAAAAAAAAAAATTAAAAAAAAAATAAAAAAGAAAGAAAGAAAGAAAAAAACCTAACCTGAAAGCAAGAAAGAGAGATAAAGATAAAGAGAGGAGGAGAGTGGAGAAAACCGTATTTGATTGAGTTATATATATAGAGTCAGTGTGAGTTCAAATTTAAATTAATAGTAAACTTTATTCTGTGAATTCAAACTTTATTTACTAGTGAATTCAAATTCCGTGAATTCAAACCCTATTTGATAAGGTTTGCACTTTATCAACGAACGCAAATGTCCATGAACTATTTGTTGCAATTGTTCACATAGATTTAAGAAAAATTGTATTTAATAAAAATATTTGCTTTATATGAGAAAATGAATAATTGAAAAACTCATGATGATAAGTTTAAGTTTGTTTGAAACATAAATTAATCCGAGCTTTAACATAAAATCTAGCGTGGTGATAAGTTTTAGTTTGGCTTGTACTCGAAATAAAATTAAGGATAAGTTTTAGTTCGGCTTGTACTTGAAATAAAATTAAGGATAAAGTCCACGTACTCTCCTCAAACTACCACCTTAATAATCTCTCCCAAACTTTTAATTGTAAGAATGTCCTCCTCCAAACTAATAAAATAATGTCAATATTCCCTCTAAGGCTAGCAAGAGATAAAAATACCCCTATATATGTACTTTTCTAAAAAAAAAAACCCTATAAATTAAAAAAATAAATTTTTTTTTAAAGAAAATTTTAATTTAAAAAGAACGATTTTTTTTTTTAATTTCTTAAAAGAAAATTTTAATTTTTTTAAACGATTTTTTTCTAAATGAAAATTTTTATTCAAAAGAAACATTTAAAAAAAATTAGAAAACTAAATAAAACGAAAATTTTTAATTTTTTTAAAAAAGAAATTTTTATTTTAAAAATTTATAAAACCAAAAAACAAAAAACAAAAAACAAAACAAGTTCGAATCCCATGACATCATAATATGGCATAAATTGAAACTAATATTCTTTCACTTCAAGCTCACATTGTTGTATCATAAATTAAGAAAAATGATTTTCTATAAATAAATTTTACAAATTTTCATACCATAACCAACCAGGAAGTCACATTGAATTAGGATTAGCCATCAATTTATTATATTGAAAGAGAAAACAGCATAAACTGAAACACTAAATTGTCTCATTAATGTAATCTTATTATCACATTAGACTTTTCTAGTGCCATCCAACAAATCCTTAGGAAACTGAACTTTGTCAAGCGTGTGACTTTAAGAGTGTTTGACATTGCGATTTCACAGATGAAAAGTGCGATTTAAAATCAAATCACAAAAAATAATTGTTTAGGATTACCTTTTGAAAAATTACGATTTGAAAATACAAGAAATTTGCGTTTTCAAATCTTAAGTAACGCACAATTTTAGAAGGTGTCAAACGTTTAACTGCGTTTTAAAAAAGCACATTTTCAAATTGTACATTTTAAAATATCTATTTTTAAATCATATTTTTTAAAATCGCAAACTCAAACAAACTTCGTAATCTTTACTTTTTATTTTTGATAAGAAATCTCCATTAATTTTTTAGGCTAAAATCGGTAAAATGAATGCAGCGCGGCCTGGCCGTCTCTAAATAGTTCAAAGTTGTCTTCTTCATATATAAGTAATTGCTTATCACCTCTCTTTCTTGAATCCTTACTTGGCACCTCCTCTTAAAACACGATTTCTTCATAAGGAATTGCTTATCACCTCCTCTTTGTTGAATCCTTTCTTAGCAACTCCTCATACACTATTGTCAGGGATAAATGTACAAGAAAGAAGCAAGAATTTTTATATAAAATTTTTAGAAATATTTTCATTGGCTGTCCCTTCCCTCTCGAATCTTTTGTAACATTTGATTTCATTTTGACAAAATTTGATTTCCTCCATTAAATTAAGTTTATAGGAAAAAAATTTGTGTGATAAAACTCTATAAATAAAAGTTTACATTGTATAAATTTAATATCTATAAAACTACAAAATATTTATACATATACTTGCAAACAGTATTTATAAGGATTTGTGCTGCAATCATTTTGTTGTGATCAAGTAGAACACATTTAATATTTTTTTCTAAGTGAATGCATTTTTTGTTTTCGATAGATCATGTAATACACATTTTGAATGAACTCCAAAACTTATGAACTGGACATAAATTACAAGAATCTTACTATGATATATATATATATATATATATATATATGCAAATGAGGTAAAATAGATGGGCCCATTAATTTTGAGATGGTAACATGATAGAGAATGGATCATAATTATATAAATCACTAATGTCCCAAGGGCTCAATCGGCTGTGGTCCGTGGACTACACCTAATGAAACGGAGGTCATAAGTTCGAATCCCCCATCCCCTTCCCTTGTGTGGACATGTCAAATATATATATATCACTAATAAAATGAATAACTTGATTTTAAGACTTTATTGCAAATGAACATGATTAATTAATTTATAAATTCTATTAAAAAATCGCTTTTGCATACAATAACTTCTACGTATATTTTAATGAAATTCATATTATATATATAAGGGTAGATCCAGGGGGTCGATAGTGGGCATATGCCCACCCTCAACCCCCAAAAATTCCCCTTAATTACCCCCTGTAAAAATATTTGTATGCCTTAGTTGGCCCCTCTCGGCTATTTATAGGGGGCAAATATTTTCTAAAAGCACCAAGATTTATGACTGGTTGAAGTAATTTTCTTTTTGTTCAGCCTGTTTAGGTAGTTTGAAATTTTGGTCAAAGTTCATATGAGTGTTGAAGAAGACAAAGTCTTTTAGTTTTTTAACAAAACGCTCCGTTTAAGCAATATAAAACGCACCGTTTGCTAACATTAAGAAGCACGAGGGTTGGGCTTTGGGTTTTGAAGAAAACTCTGAAGCTTCGAAACTGCAAACCATATTTAATAACTTATTTGATTGTTGTGAGTCGAATTGAATTTGTTTATTTGAAATATGTGCCTACTTTAACAAATTATACTTAAAAATTTGCCACTTTAAAAACAACCTCTGTCACTTTTGAAATGCCACAATAATTGTGAAAGCATTACAATTTACGTTGGATCTATGACTATGTTTGATTTCCCCCATAAAATGGTTTTTTAAAACTGGTTTCATTTTCATAAAATAAAAAAATAATAATAATAATAATAAAAGTTACAATGATCCATTTTCAGTGTTTTTTTTTTCGTATAAATTTATCATATTGATGTTCTATGAAAACATGTTTTTAATAATAATTATTTTACAGTTTTTAAAATACATTTGTCAAATCATTTTTATACTAGTTTTTGGTTGTTTTTCAAAAACCGAACTTAACACCGAGTGCTATATATACTGCTATCTGCCAATTTGACAAATCAAAGAATTAGAAGCTATTCAACATTTCAAAACTTTTGCAATTTGCAATTTCTTTCTACTTCAAACCATCAACGGTTAAAATTAATTTCTTCAAGGTATCTAAATATGTAATCAAACTTTTACATTTTGTTTTTGACACATTCTTATAAGGAGAGGGAAAGAGAGATGATGATTTGAACTAGTAACTTCTGATTTATGAGACTTTCTAGCTGATTGAGCTACAATTATTATGACAACTTTTACATTGATTAAGTTTTTATATTTAAATTTCTATTTTAAATTAATTGGTTATAAATATATATAAATTATCAGCTTATTCTTGATAATTATTTTGATATTTAATTATTGATGATGTTCAAATTAAGAAAAGAAAATGTACTATTATCATCCTAATAATAGAGACTCATCTTAGTGATAGACTATAAATTTGAAGAGCATATAAACAAATAAGAGCTTGTCATTTTTTTTTTTATATTTAATTAATTTTATATTTTTATTCATAAAAAAAAAAAATGCCCCCCACACCTGCAGTGTTGAGTTGGCAGGCGTTGAAATTGGAGAAACAGTAGATGAGAATGGGCCAACTGGAGGAACTATTTTGGGCTTGGAGGATCGTTTGGAGGAAAAGACCAAGAGTTTTGCCTTTCAGGATAACATATCTGCTCATACTCAGATGGAAGTTTCTCCTATTGCGCAACAAGCGGCGGTTAAAAAAGGTCCCAATCTACGTACGTGGAAGCGTAAAGCATGTAAGGGAGACAGTAATGCAGCTAACGTGGGAAAGGGGCACAAATCTAATAAGAAGAGACAAGAGAGGTTACACGAAGAAGATGGAGAATTAGCTTGGGGAGGCAAACAGTTGAGATTGATGGATGTAGAGGAGGATAGTGATAATCAAGAGTTGGTGGTGGCTGATTTTCAGCTCCACTGTCAACAATGAGTCTCTTAAGCTGGAATTGCCGAGGACTTGGAAACCCTTAGGCAGTCCAAGACCTTTGTCAATTGACGAAGGATAAGAAGCCCACCATTTTGTTTCTTATGGAGACAAAATGTAGGATAAGAAGCCCACCATTTTGATTAATGGCCAACCGAATGGAAGATTTGTGCCCTCAAGAGGAATCAAGCAAGGAGATCCTGTCTCCCTATTTTTTTCATCTTATGTGCAGAAAGGCTAAGCACACAAATGCGAAGGGTGGAGCAAGAAGGGAAAATAACCAGGCTGCCTATTGCAAGAGGAGGTACAAAAATTAATCATTTGTTTTTTACGGATGACAGCTTATTGTTTTGCAGAGCTAATATCTTGGAGTGGGTCAGAATTCAGGAGGTTTTGGAGATATATGAGAGAGCATTCGGACAAAAGCTTAACCGGGAGAAGACGTCCATCTTTTTTAGCAAAAATGCAAGGAGAGAAGCTAAGGAGCTCATTTTGTCGGCAGCTGGGGTAAGCTCTACTACTAGATATGAAAAATACTTAGATCTACTTGCACTTATTAGGAGAGCAAAAGTGAATTCTTTTTCATCGTTAAAAGGTATAATTTGGGATCGTATGAATGGGTGGAAAGAGAAATTTCTATCACAAGCAGGAAATGAAGTTCTCTTGAAGGCGTTGGTACAGGTGATTCCAACTTATACGATGAGTGTGTTTCAGTTGCCCAAAATTCTATGTAAAGATTTTAGCGCCATGATGTCCAAGTTCTGGTAGGGGCGTAAGGGGAATGATGCTCAGATTGCTTGGATGAGTTTGAGTAAAATGGGAAAGGCTAAGTGGCTAAGGAGAGAGGGGGGTTGGGGTACCGAGATCTTGAAATGTTTAATCTTGCCCTCCTAGCAAAACAAGGGTGGAGACTGTTACAGAGACCTGACACTTTGGTGGCAACAATTTTTCGAGAAAAATATTTTCCGCATGGATCGTTTCTAGATTCTAACTTAGGAAGGGAGTCATTGTATGCATGGCGTAGTATTTGGAACGCAAAACCTCTTCTCAAAAATGCTTATTTGGCGAGTTGAGGATGGTACTTCGATTAGAATTTGGAAAGATCAATGGCTACCCACTACCGGGACACCTCTTGTTCAGTCCCAAGTGAGAATTTTATCGGAGGATGCTAAGGTGTGCGAATTGCTTGATACGGAGACTAACTGGTGGAACACGACATTGGTTCATAATGTATTTGGTGAAGAGGAGGCACGGGTGATATGTAGCATAGCAGTATGTCCTCGAAGTAGGAAAGATCAACTTATTTGGGCGGGCACAAAGCAAGGGGAATACACTGTTCGGAGTGCATATCATATGGGAGTGGAGAATAACCTCAGCGAGGAGGGCAGTTGTTCAAATGCACAACAAATAGCCTCAATATGGAAGATTAAAGGTGCCAGAGTGGTTAAAACTTTTATGTAGAAAGCTTGTAGTAATATCTTGCCCACAAAGGAGCTTTTGTTTAAAAGGGATATTTCGTCCAACCCACTTTGTCCGATCTGTGGCCTGGTAACAGAAATTATTGGGCATATTTTGTAGAGTTGCCCGTTAGCAAAAGATGTGTGGATGAAGTGTAGCCCCAAGATCCATAAATGCACCAGTGATGAGATTGATTTTACTGATATTATGGTCAGACTGATGGAAAGATTGGATGAGGACCAGTGGCAGCTCGTGGCTACTGGTTTAGAAGGAATTCAATCGTGTTTGGGGGTGATATGGTAGGCCCGACATCGTTAATTCTCCATGCAAAGGAGCAGGTTGAGGCTTTTTGTAATGCTACGAAGAGGAGTATTAATGCTAAAGTGGCTCTTCCTAACAACACAACGGTGACTTGGATGACACCTCCAAGTGGTCATGTTAAGGTTAATTGGGATGCCTCAGTTAACAAAAATCAAGCTCAGATGGGTGTTGGAGTTACTGCTTGTGACCATACAGGCAAAGTTTTGGCAATGTTGTGTGCTACTAAGGGCTTTATCAATAACCCTTCTATGGCGGAAGCTGTTGGTGCTTGGTTTGCTGCGGATGGATTTGCGAAATGTCGTATTTGAGAGGAATGCGCTAGAAATAGTGCAAGCTTTGAACAAAGAAGGGAATTGTTGGACGACTTATGGGCAGATTGTGAATGACGCTAAGGATGGGCAGTTCAATATGTTAGTAGATTAGCTAATATATGGAGGTCCACGTCATTAAGCTCAGCTTGCGTTTTAGAATGGGGAGGGCAGAGAATGGAGGGATGACTTCCCATTTGACGTGGAAGATGTTGTTTCTAGTTAAGTCTTGTTTGTGTTTGGCTTTGCCTTTTTAATGAGAACCAATTAAAAAATAAATAAAAAATGCCCCCCATTAATGAAGATCATTAGTTTAACACTCTCATTCATGTGTGGGCTCAAACTTCCTTTCGAGACCCAACACGTGAAATATTTAATTTAAATAGGGAGTGAATTGACAGAGTTAAGGTTCGATCCTAGGACTTTTTGGCTCTGATATCATATTAAATTACCAGTTATTCCAAAAGCTTAAGTTGATAGGAAGAAATAAATTTAAACACTTAATCATTAATTTAACACCTGGATTTGCCATATATATATATATATAAAGATAAGAGCAGCCGGGGAAAAAGAATATTCAATGAAGACTGCAGCTAATCCTTATCAGGCACCACCCCATGATAGTTATGTCAATGACTGTTAAATTATTCCTTTGAAGATATTTCACAAAGAATAAATAAATAAATAAAAAATTCAGACCCTTGGCCTTCATATCTAAATAGTCAATAATGAGGAACCACAAGTTATGTAATGATACTCTATAAATACCCCCATTCTCTTCTCCCAACCAATACTGCATCTTAAATAAACACGTTATCAATATATATATATATATATATATATATATATAAGACGGTGATCAAGGAAAAGGATGGCTTCAGAGTGTGACGGTAATGAATAATTAAGATATATTACAAGTGTGTATATATATATATATATATATATATGAGTTACATGTTATATATATTGAATCGCTCTAAGACAGAAGTTTTTTTTTTTTGTTTGTAGGTAAGAAATCATGGCCCGAGCTGGTTGGAGTGCAAGGGACGGTTGCTGAGGCGAGAATTGAGAGCGAGAATCCGCTTGTGGATGCTAAGATCGTACCGGAAGGATCGGTTGTCATACAGGACTTTCGCTGCGACAGGGTTTGGGTTTGGGTCGATAAAAATGGCGTCGTTTATAAGGTCCCCGTTATTGGCTAGGCCTCAAGGCATGCATGCTTGCATGTGATCAATAAGACTGCATGGCTTCTAATTTCTGCCAAATTAAATGAAATAATTAATTAAGGATTTCCATTGTATTTGATACTTAATAAGACTGGCCGACTTGTAATGTTTGGAGTAATTTTCATTTTGTGTTATTGTTGATCGAATTATCTCTTATGCACATTCCCTCTTAAATAAAGATTCAAGAAGCCGAGCACTAGAAAGAATCTGTTAGCTCTCTTAATATAGCTTGTGTATATTACTCTAATAAGGTTTACAGGGCGCCTCGATGGCGTACTTGGCACATTAATATGGCTTTTGAACGTAACAATTGCTTATCTTATTATCGACCAAATCAAATTGGTTTTATAGCAAGAGAGGGAGTTGTTCATTTTAACAAATTCTGTTTGTTATTTTTTTTTTTAACCTATAAAGGAGAAATTACTGTTTCTAAATTTTGGTTGAACGTTTGATTATCAAACCATTCTCTGGCATAATTAAACTCACAGAATCACAGATTAGTAGTTTCTTGTGTTCATATCCGTGTGGATTTGACTTCTAAATTTGGCCATTCGTAATAAATTTTAGTAGTGGCCCCATAATCCTTTGATTAGTATTTAATTCCGACTATTTGGATTTCGAAAATGAATTTTAATATCATTTCAAACTTAGCGTAATCTCATCCTAAACAAATTTTGTGAGAAGAAAAACATTACATGATGGGCCGGGGTGGTGATGGTTAATTAGTTCTTGTTATAATTTGGGATTAATTTGGGTATCACTAAATAAAAGGACAGTAAAACAAATATATTCACCCAAATTAGTTAAGCAATTTTCGTTCCACACGCCAGCTTCCTGCTGTTTGATAAATGATAACTAGCTAGCTAGCTGTTGCGTGTAACATATATTGTGTTGACCGAGAAAAATTTGATTTAGATAGATGGCTTTGTTTTCACGTTGAAAATCTCTAATTTTCTAGTTAATAAAAGCATTCCGTACGTGAGAACACATTCCGTATACAATATTTTATAAAAGTGCCAATTGTATGTGTTAATTATACATGATGGTGATGTCTTATGACTATTCGACGTCAATGATCCTATGACATGGAAAAAGCCTATTAATTAATTTGGTTTAATTGTTAATTTATAGTACCACAAAATAGTATCTTATCACCGTTAGTGGTTGTAGTTTAGTATATGGTCAAAAGGAAATTTTCAAAGTAATTTGGCATATACCAGGGTGAGAGTTCAACTCATGAAATAAAAGCTTTTAATTATAATAGTATTAGTTGTGTTGAATTCTATTGATGCCTTGATGAAGCTAACTACGTAAGGCTATACGACTCCATTAAAAATATCATTTCATTGACATCTATCCTTTCAATTAAAAGACCTATTTAAACCCGCTTAAGCTTAATTTGAGTCAATGTAACTCGTATATATAGCATTGAAAGGCCTCCTTGATCGAAAAATGAAATATACCCCAATTTTCACATGCATATATAAAAGCCTAAGTTGATTTTGACCATCCTACTTGCTCTGAAATTGTCTATATATATATATATATATATATGTATAATTTGTTAAGATATGCCGAGGCATAATTAATAACTTCATTGCAATCTCTAAAAAGAGCAGCTAGCCAGCCATTGAGTGGCTGAAAGCCTGAAAGAAGAAAAAAACAAAAGAAAAGACAAAGAAATGACTTGAATGACCAACAGGTATGTGATATATATGAGAGCGTCTTGGGCGTGGATGGTGTAACCCACTCATCATTTGACATTCATTTATTTCAAAAAATTGTATGTTAGCAAAATATAAGATTAATTTTCCTTTACAAATATTAGCCACTACCCTTGTAGTTATGTTCCACCCATGCCCAAACACCGCCGCTGTCCGCCATCTGCCGCCTCCAGCCACCAAACTCTGGCCAGCTCCGACGAACAAAAAAAAATCCACCCAACCTCAAAAATTGATTCTAATGTCACACAACTCGTTTCTAATGCCTCAAACCTTAATTTTGGATTCAAAACTAAAATCTAGAGGGAAATGTTAACCATTTTTGAAATTTTATCACCCTAAAAGTTGCCGGAGCTATGTGAAAAAAAAAAACCAAAAAACAAGATCCTAAGGAAGATCCATCTGAAAAAATAAAAAAATCAAACCCACCGAAGCAAAACCCATCAGAAAAAATCCAAAAAATAAAGTCGCCAGAACCGTGGGTCTCGGTGACCGGCCAGACCCAAGCCGGCCGTGGGTCTGCACCCACTCCGGTTTGCACCTCTCTGGTCTCCACTCCGATCTGCACCCACGCTACACGCACTCCGGTCTGCACCCACGCTACACCCACGGCCGGCCACCGGTTCCAACCACGGCGTTTCCTCTTCCTTCTTCCGGTCTGCACCTCTCTTCTTCCTTCATTTCTTCCTTCTCTTCTTTCTCTCATTTTTCTCTTCTTTTTCTTTTCTTTCCTCATATAATGAGGTGTACTGGATTTTAGTAATGTGTTGCATGCCAAGGTGACAGATGATGAATGGTTGGCACAAAAAGTGTTTTTTATGCAACCTAAGTGTATAACTTATTCTCCATATATATATATTCATCTTCATTTAAGGAGAAGTATCCATTTCAAGAGCTGTCAAGCTTATCTTATACAAGAACAGCGCAATGAAAAAGGAATATTCAAAGGAAACTCCAGCTAATACTCAGGCATGCACCTCATGGTGGTAGCTATGTCAAAGACGTAGGGCCTAAGTTTTTCTTTGAAGCTATATAACACGCAAAGAAAAAAGAAAAATTAAAACGCTTAGCATTCTTTTTTTTTCTTCTTTTTCTATTCACACGCGCGCGCAGCACGCTAAGCTTGATGTATATATATATATATATATAGCGCGCAGCACGCTTAGCTTGATATATATATATCCAAAGTCAATAATGACAAACCACATGAAATGAAACTCTATAAATACCCAATGTCTTTCACCCCAACAACATATCACAAATGCAAGCTCGTACTTTTATCAATATATATGATAGTGAAGGAAAAGGAAACAATGGCATCAAATCAGTGTCAAGGTAATGAACTTGTTCGTACGTATGCATCTCAGGTACATAGTAATATATATATAGTATGTTTTCCTTTGATCTATCACGAATATTTTTGAACCTATGTAGGGAAGAATTCATGGCCAGAGCTCGTTGAAGCGCAAGGGACGGTTGCGGAGGCCACAATTGAGAGGGAGAATCCTCTTGTCGATGCCATCATCGTGTTAGAAGGAATGGTTGTCACAGCGGACTTTCGCTGCGACAGGGTTTGGGTTTGGGTCGATGAAAACGGCATTGTTTCAAGGGTCCCCACTATTGGATAGGGCTAATTAGTTTGGACTTGATGGCCTAGCTAGCTACTCTTATAATTATTTTGCAACAATCTTATTTTATAATGAATAATCTTGGGCTTATATTAAAGTCAATGTTGTTGATGATTCACTTGTTATTTTTAAATATACGATCAGTTACAAGCTAAGTTTTTATCTATCAATTTATTTATTTAATCAGCTGAATGAGAGCTTTCATTAATACTTTTTAGGGACAATTTCACTAACCCCCCTCAAACTTTAGTCATTTTTGCAGACACTCCCCTAACATTCAAAAACTCTCACTTACCCCCCTTGAACTTTCAAAAATTCTCACTTACCCCCCATCCGTACAAATTAGGGCACAAATTTTTTTAAAAAGACCAAAATACCCCTATTTTTTATTTAAAAATAAAAAATATCTGGAAGTTAGAATTTTATACAAAAGTCACTGTTTAAAATTCACTATTTAAAATGTCAACTTCCAAAATGTTTTTTTATTTTTTTAAAAAATGAAAAACATGGGTATTTTGGTCTTAATTTGTACGGATTTGGGTAAGTGAGAATTTTTGAAAGTTCAAGGGGGGTAAGTGAGAGTTTTTGAATGTTAGGAGGATGTCTGCAAAAGTAACTAAAGTTTAAGGGGGGTTAGTGAAATTACCCCTACTTTTTAACTTTCAAACCTGGATGTTTCAAAAGGTCACGTTAGTTATACATACATGACACATACGCTAGCTGCCTATCTCCTATATATAGAAAATGCTAGGGATTCTCTTTATAGTATTCTCCTAGTGTTTTCTTAGTCTTTTGTAGAACATTTAATAAAAAATAAAATTGTAATAGCCTCTACCACCATTTTTTTTTTTTGACTTTTTTGACATTAGCACCAAATTTGAGGCATTAGCACCAAAATTGAGACATTAGTACTAAATTTAAGATAATCAAATTCATTTTGAGTGATACCATCCCTAAAGGGTTAACCTTCCACCCTTAGGTTTTAGTTTGAATCTAACAACAAGTTTTAAAGCATTACAACTTAAATATTAATTCATAAAAAACGGTATTACATTTTATTTTTTTTAAAATCATGTAATACGTAAAACTAAGAGAACGGTAGGAGAACACTATAGGGAAAACCCCTAGCAAACCCCCTATATATAGATCCAATGAAATCATTCCATGTCAAATTAAAAAATATCCTTAACCTCAAATTTATTGGAACACGTCCTTATCCATAGCTAGGGCTGGCAAAACGACCCGTTTATGACATGTGAAGACCCGCGACCCGTTTAGTATAGACTCCGACACGACCCGTTTAAATAAACGGGTCGAGGTTCCAGACATGACACGACCCATGAAATTTCACGGGTCACCCGACACGACCCGCAAAAATACCAATACCCAAACACCAATTTGAGATCGGCTGCCCCCATTTTCTTAAGAAAAATTCATACTCCTATCCTCTTCAAGATTTCATATATACCACACAGCCAAGAGGACTCAAGCAACAACTTTTCACTCCAATCTTTTTACATATTAAGAGTAGGTATTCCGTATTTCAACCCAGTTATTCATAAACTGGTTTGAGTTATACAAGACACACAATCGTACATACCAAATCACGGAATCAGGATGCGACATCACAGCAGAGAGAGGGGTGAGTGGAGAGCTGACTGCTAAGAGAGAGAGTGGTGGCCAGTGAGTGGGAGAGAGAGTCACTAGACTGAGCGAGTGAGCGGCGATCAAGCGGGAGAGAGAGTGCTCGAACTAAGTGCTAGACTGGATTGGGTCTTCGGCGGGATCGGCAACAACTTGGCAGGAAAGAGTGGAAAAATGATTGAAAATCAGTGGAGGAAGAAGGAAATGGAGGAAGAAGAAGGGGTAGGCGGCGCTGAACTAAAGAAAGCACGAAGGAAAAAAAAAAAAAGGGTGTGGCGTTGAACTGAAGAAAGCATGAAGGAAAAAAAAAAAAAAGTTAGGCCTTTTTTTTTGTTTTCCTCCTCCTGCGTGCAACATATTCCAGACTATTCCTCCTCCTTCTTTTCTTTTATTGGGGGGGGGGGGTGGGGGTTTAATCCTCTTTCCTTAAAAAAAAAAAAAAACATAAACGAGTCTGGCGGGTCACCCGCTAGTGACCCGCGACATAACCCGTTTAAATAACATAAACGGGTCAGTTTAAGGAAAACCCAAACCCGCTAATTTCGTGTCGGGTTCACAAGTCGTGTCAAAATTGCCGGCCCTATCCATGGCTTAGTTTGAATTCAAATAGTACTTATTAGATAACTTTAATTCAAATAGATTTTGAATTCAAATAACACAGATTAGATAATTGTAAATATTTAAATATTGTAATCTTGTTATTTATCATCTATATATGAAACACAGCCCAGCGTGAATACTTGGGCTGATTAAATAGATATTACGAAATCTTATATGGTATCAAATATTGTAATCTTGTTATTCATCATCTATATATCTACCTCCACTTTGGGTGCTAAAACATCCTCATCCTCCTCTTCCATTAGACTAAACCTCTCCCACAGTTTATTCATGTCCTCCTCCATCTTCCCCATTACTTCACCTGTCGCCGCCTCCCAACTTGGCTGAATAGGTAGAGGGTCACTGCCTCACCAATAGGTTTTAGAGGAAAAACCTAGAGAGAAGATCTACAATTGAAGAGTCATGAGAGGATGATGTTATTCTTATGGACATAAATTTCCTCCAAACCGGTTTAAATGAAATTTCATTCAACCCACATAAAATGGAGCGAAATGTCTAAGTATTAATATGCACATTAAATATTAAAGGTCATTTATAGCAGTTCACTAACTAAGACTAGGTTAACCTCTCTTTTTTTTTCTTCTTTTTTCTTTTTCTTTTTCTTTTTCTTTTGGTTAAACGTTAGACTAATATTTTCACCAAGGGAAGACCAAACATCATATTTTATTAAACCCCCTCCACCCCCCCCAAAAAAAAGAAAAAGAAAAAGAAAAATAAAAATAAAAATAAAAAGGTTAGAACTAAAGAAGTTAACTGGCTTAGGAAAAAAAAATAGCATGATTCCATATTCTCAAAGCCATGGGCTTGGTAGATAGCTAAATAAAAGTGATGAAAGACAAGAAAAAACTAAGTGAATAGTTGAAATAAAAATTCAAAATGTTAGATAACTCTCTATTAATGTGATAACTGAATAGAGATTAAAATTAATAAAAATATTATCTAAAACACAAAAACTCAATTGTTAAAATATCAAGAAGGGTATCTTAATATGATAACAGTTTTCACGTATATAGCAAAAAATCCTGATCACATATGTCTTCTTCTCCTAAAGCAACAATCTGTCAGCCGCATATGTGAAGAACTAAAGAAATAGAGAATGAAGAAAAATGTATGCTTTTGATATGACTCATCAACTTCACCTTGTTTAGGGTTACTAACATTTTCTAACCTTATTTAGATGTGATTTTTTATTTTTCTTTCTTCTAAGCCAACGTTGGAATAGGATCCTCTCCATTTCAATTGAAATGGATAATATCCATTTAGTATAAAATGAGGGATAATATTGTAAATTTAGTCATTCAACTTTAATGTTAAGACAATACTACCCCTCATTTTACACTAAATGGATAGTCTCTATTTGAGTTGAAATGGAGAGGATCTTGTTCCGCCAAACATTAGCTTCTTTAGGTTTTTTTTTTTTTTTTTTTTACTTTAACCTTGGTGAAAATGTTAGTCTAACATTTAACCAAAAAGATTAACCTAATCTTAGTTCGTAAGTTGCTATTAGTGACCTTTAATATTTAATGTGTATATTAAATGATTAGACACTTGGCACCATTTTATGTGGGTTGGAGGAAATTTCTGTCATATTCTTATTAATGGTTCGTTTGAGATTGCAGTTTTAATAAATGCAAGAAATAATTCGGAATTCTTTATTTTGTAGGCCCTATTATTTTGTAGATAATCTATTATTAATCAAATTATTTTTCAATGGCATATTATTTAGAAAAAAACAATTCTTATTTTATAAATTATCTATTATTGCATGCACAAAGTATATGTAGAAAAACAATTCGTCTTCTCTAACCTTTTCTAAATTTGAATTAAAAATATTAATTCATAATAATTTGATTTGTATTTTTTATTTCCTTATTTGATTTAGATATTAATAATACTTTATATTGTGCATTAAATTTTTGAATTTAATGAAATAACATATAAGAAAAATTATTGAAATATAATTAAATGTCTTTAATTATGCTAATTCAATGACCAGTTCAGTATTGAAAAACTGGTTCACTATTAAAAAACCAATTAAAAAATTATCCCTTAAAAAATCGATTTATCCTTAAAAAAAATTGAGTTCATGTCACATTTCGCAATATTAAGGTATTTCTTAGAGTGATTCAGTTTTATATATGAGTTAAATACCTAAAATTTCCATAGGGTTTAGAAGACTTAATGAAAATTCACATCACTGATACGTTGACCAATTAAAAGTCAGCACTTAGCATATGTGCCAAGTCATTACTGATGACTAAATATTACCCATGCCACCTAATATATATATTTTAAAAAAAAAAACGGATAATGAATTAAAAATATTGTTAAATAAATATTTAAACAATAACAAATTAATACTAGAATTAAAACATAATAACTCTTGGAATTAAAACACAAACAAATAGACCCACATTCGTTCATTATAATTCCTTCAAACAGAGATTCCAACCCAAACCCCACTTCAGCAACAACCTAACCCAACCCCCTACTCCGGCTACGACCCAACCCAACCCAAACAGATATTCCAACCCAAACTTGACTCTGACGACGACCCAACCCAACCCAACCCCAGTTGCCAGCAACGAACCCCACTCTCTGGCGACAAAGCCTCCTCCCCAATCATCATTAGCATCGTAGGTGCGGCTTCTCTAATCCCTAATGGATCCATGTATATCAAGTCAAGATTGTAAAGAAACTAAAAAAATTTAATTAAAATTCCCAGATGAAAACCCAAGCTGGAAAGTGTATACATAACACCAAATTGAAACACAAATGCTTCATGTTTTGCCATGGCTTCAAAGTTCTAATGCTTCTTATTAAGGATTTAGATAACTTGCATTCAAACCTCCTTATTAGGGCTGTCAAATATGGAGCAATGAATGAGAGGGTGTTTGTGACATTATGAACTAAAATTCAAAGAAAGTACTCCCCTATATAAAACCAATGATGGTGGTCATTGTATAGAAGACAAATGTCTCACATAAATAGATGGATGGGAAAGGAGGAGGAAGCTTCGTCATCGGAGAGTGGGGTTCATCGCCGGCGACTGGGGTTGGGTTGGGTTGGGGTCATTGTCGGAGCAAGGGGTTGGGTTGTGTTGGGTCATCACTAGAGCAGGGGGTTGGGTTGGGTCATAGCCGGAGCAGAGGGTTGGGTTGGGTCATCGCCGAAGCAAGGTTTGGGTTGGAATCTCTATTTGAAGGAATTATAATGAACAAATGTGGGTCAATTTTTTTTTTTTTGAAAAGTTGATAAATCTTATTCAAGCCCACAAAGAGCAAATCAAGAAAAGGGAGAAAGTTTCTCCTTCCTAATAATATCACCAATACATGATGGAATAGAATGCCACCAATATTTATCGATGACATGGTTACAGGCCTCTTTCACTAAAACATGGGCAGCAGAATTTGCTCTCCTACTAACATGAACGAAGCTTGAAATTGCTAAGTCACTCCTAAAACGTTTCACATCCTCTACAAAATGACCATGGTTACTCTTGCATGGTTCCTCTAAGTTGATTGTCTCCACAACTGTAAGAGCGTCTCCTTCAAAAATGACATTTGAAAAACCTAGCTCTTTAGCAAAAATCACAGCATGAAGAGCAGCTAGTGCTTTAGCCATTGTTGGGTCCATCACTATCTTCTGATTTACACCACGAGCAGCTAAAAAAACCCCCTATTCATCTGGTGCTAAAAGCCCCAAACCCACACAAGATATCTTCTGATTTAAGGCTGCATCCCAATTAATTTTTACCATGTTCCCCGATGGAGGCAACCAAGTTGACGTTGGACTTTGAACTGTTGCATTACTCCTCTCCTCCGGTAATGTAATTGAATTATGAAAATCCTCCAAACCAGAAACTGCACTCAAAAAGAGCTGTTTTGGATCAGTGAAGGCACCCCTGTGCACTACCTCATTACACCCCATCCAAATGCGTCTTCCTACAACCACAAAAATTTCCAATTCTTGTTGGTCATAACGCCCTATCATATTTTCAAAGAGGTTTGCAAACATCTTGTTGCCACATATGCTCTTTTGAATTCTTCTTGACCCAAAACTCCGCACATAAGCTGCAGATGGATAGGACCAGATAATATGTTCCACGCTTTCTTCAACAAGATTACAAACTGGGCACATTGGGGAGGTAATCACCTTTCTCCTTTACAAGTTTGCTTTTGTAGGAAGCAAATTATGACAAGCCCTCCAAACAAACATTTTGACCTTATTAGGGACATTTAGATTCCAACACACCTTCCATGTTTCATTCCCTCTTCCTAGATTTGATACTTGCCCATTAGCTTCTGCTTGTTCTTCCACTACCAAATGATAGGCACTTCGCACCAAAAAAAGCCCATTTGTCGTACATCTCCAAATTAATTTATTTTTAGGAAATAGCGGACAAAGAGGTATATTTTGGATTACTGTTGCCTCTTCTTCGAAGAAATTAGCAGCAATAACCGCATATTTCATCCACCCAAGTCCCTGTCAATAAGATCACTTACTTTAGATGTTGCAGCCAATGTAACCCGAGGATATTGCACCGAATAAGTGGTTGGTGTTGGGAGCCAACAATCACCCCACACCCTAATGTCTTTCCCATCCCCTACCAGCCAAATTGTACCCTTCTTAAAAATCCCTTTTGCCGAGAGTAAACTACTCAAAGCTAACAACGACCTTTTCCCTACTTGTGCTTCCAAGACCGTCGATGATGAATAATATTTAGCTTGAAAAATTTTGGCTACCAAAGACTCTGGGTTCTTATAAAGTCTCCAAATTTGTTTTGTTAAAAAAGCTTTATTGAACAAAACCAAATCTCGAAAACATAAACCCCATATTGCTTTTCAGACCTCAATTTTTTCCCAACACATCCAGTGGATTTTTGAATTATTCTCCTTATGTCCCCACCAAAATCTCTGCATAAGTCTGTTAATCTCTTTACATAATGCAATAGGTAGAAGAAACACCAACATGCAATACGTGGGAATAGCTTGAATGATCACCTTCAACAGCAGTTCTTTTCCGGGTTGGGATAGAAACTTTCCAACTTTGCAAACGATCTCATACCTGATCCTTAATATTTTTAAAAGCTTTTGATCTCGATTTTCCAACAAGCGTAGGAAGCCCCAAATATTTCTCATATTTTTGCGTAGCTTGAAGTCCAGACAAACGAGAAATATCCTCTCTCTTTTCCTCACTAGTGTTGCAACTGAAGAAAAGAGATGACTTCTCCTTATTCAACTTCTGACTTGAGGCCACCTCATATTTGTCCAGAATCTTTGTGAGCCTTCTCCATTCCACAAAATTAGCCTTATAAAAGAGAAGGCTATCATCCGTGAAAAAAAGATGGCTAATTTTTTGCCCCCTTTTTGGATGTAGGAACTCATGTTACTATCCCATTCTTCTTCGCTTTACTCAACATAGCACTAAGTGACTCAGCACAAATCAAGAAAAGATAAGATGATAAGGGGTCACCTTGCCTCAGACCTCACTTGGAATAATATAGCCCACCAGATGCCCATTTACAAGTATTGCATAAGTGATTGTTCGAACACACTCCATTACCAATTGGATCCATCTTGCAGGGAAACCTATCTTACCCATGACTGATTCCAAAAAAGCCCACTCTGCTCTGTCGTAGGCTTTGCTCATATCCAATTTAATACCCATGTAGCCCACCTTACTCCACATGTGTGTATGCATGGTATGATGCGTTTCATACACTGCTAAGATATTGTCGATGATCAATCTTTCTGAGAGGAAAGTACTTTGAAAAGGAGATATTACATGAGAAAGTACCTCATTTAGCCTATTAGCTAAAACATTAGAAATAATCTTGTACACAACATTACATAAGCTAATAGGCCTATAATCCAAAACACTCAAAGGATTATTATTTTTTGGAATCAAAGCCAAATGAGTCATATTGATGATCTATAACAGAGGAATTAAAAAAAATGGAGTACCACCTCACATACCTCCGAGCCCATGGTGACCCAATGTTATTGATAGAATCTAGCTGTGTGCCCATCCGAACCTGGTGCTTTTAGAGGCACCATCTATTTTAGTGTTGCAGCTACCTCCTCCACAAAAAAAGTACTCAAGAGTTTAGAGGCCATGGCTGGTGTCACATTTCTCTCCACTGCACTTGTGCATTCCTCTATAGCCTGAGGGTTTGTCGAAGTGAATAAGGCTTTATAATAGCTCACAAACGCCTGCCTCTATACCCTCTAGAGTATTACATTCCCGTCCTTGAGCATCAACGATTTTAGAAATCAAGTTGTGACTCTTCCTTTGAGTGGCACTAGTGTGGAAAAACTTTGTATTATGATCTCCATGCCGTAGCTACTTCTCCTTAGCCCGCTGCCACCATTTTGTTTCTTCTTGTTCTAAAAGACTGTTCACCTCCTCTCTAAAAGCATTCTCTGCCTCCAAGTCACAATTATTAGCCGTCTTCTGCATAACTTCAAGTTCTTTTGTTTTCTTCCGGATAAGCTCCTCAGACACTAGGACTGTTTTTTTTAACCCACCGCTTGATAGAATGCTTACAAAATTGAAGCTTTTCATGAACATTATGCAATGGGTTGTCCTTCGATTTCTGCCTCCAGTAGCGCCCCACTTCGTCTTTGAAAGTTGGGTGTAAATCCCAGCTTGCTTCTACACAGAATGGCTTACTCCTCCATTTTCTCATGCCGCCATTTTCAAAACTAAGCAAGAGAGGGTTGTGGTCAAAATTTCTTCTTGCCAAAACCACCACTTCTACTTCTGCAAATTCTGCACACCATTCTGGATTGGCCACTGCTCGGTCAAGACGTTCTTGAGTGAAAGCATCACTCGGCCGACCATTGCTCCAAGTGAACTTTGGTCCTATGAAACCCAAGTCACTAAGTGAACACTCCTCCAACACTTCTTGAAAGTCTTCCATCTGTCTTCTAGTTTTTGAAACAGCCCACCGTTGCTCCCCAAAACACACAATCTCATTGAAATCTCCCATGCAAATCCATGGTAGAGGGGACAAAATAGAAAGATGTCACAAGAGACCCCAAGCTTCCCTTCTTTTGGCCACCTCGGGATGGCCATAAAAGCCCGTAAATTTCCACACCAAGCTATTCTCTTTCGTACAAATAATTGCATTTATGTGGTGACGACTATAATTCTGGATTTCCACCCTAAAGTTGTCACGCTATAAAAGAATCAAGCCCTTGCTCTTCCCAACACTATCCACCACAAAAATATTATGCATCCCTAGCTTGATTCTTAGAAAATCTAAATTCTTGTCGTGCACTTTGGTTTCCATAATGAAAACCATTGTGGGCTTCTTCTCTTTCACCATGTGATGAAGGTCACGAACTACCCGAGGGTTCCCAAGCCCTCGACAGTTCCAACTTAGGATACTCATTACTGTTGGCAAGGCTGCGTTGCAGCCTCCGCCAATTCATTACAACCTGTTTCATTCCTCTCCTCATTCTTATTACGCTTCCTTGGCATACACTAGACATCTACGTCCTCTTCCAAAATTTTCCTTACCCGTTCTATCCCCACCTCCAACTCGCGTCTATCCAACTTTTTTTTAATAGTTCATTTTTTTACACCTTTAGGACAGTCCACAATAGGCGCCACCTCATTTTGCATTGAACACATCACATTGCTCCCAAAAATAAAAGCTCCATGACCCACCTCCTGATGAGAAGCTTTTTCCACACAATTTGCTTGCCCCTTACCACCGTCAGATATTTCTTTTATTAGTTGGGCATCATTGACCTTGTCCAACGCATCCCATAGTATCTTTGTTTTAATGGTATCCGACTGTCCCACATATATATTCTTTCCATTACTGTGGTTGACCTCATTCGATATCTTTCCTTTATTCAAGTTGTCAACAATGCCCCCTTCAATAGTATTACTGATTCGGTCCCCATAAAATCTTCCCATAACATAAAGTGTAGTATCTTCTCCTCCCATAAGAACCTCATTATTCTCCATAGCTACTCCATTATTCCCGCTATCCTTTTTGGAAAGAGATGAGCTGGATATACGTGAACCATAATTGCTCCCCTCATTCGCCAAAGCTGTGGATGACTTAGTTGAATCCCTGCCATATCCAGCTCCTTCCTTATCGTCTTTTACATCACGATTCCTCCACTCTTGCCAGCGTCGATCACCTTCATACATTCTCTCCAGTTGAGTTTGACCCCATCTACCTCCCTGGTTCCATCCTCCACTCATACCCCATTTTCTAGTAGGTGATGGAACCCTTAGCCATGACCCAAACTTCGGCTCCCCTTCTCTTCCATTTGTTCTTTAACCTCTAATTCTAACACACCCCCATGTACCATGCCTAATAACACCACACTTAAAGCAATACTTTGGGATTTTTTATATTGAAAAGGCACCCAAAGCGTTTTGTTTCTAAGAGTTATCGTTCTCCCTCTGGATAGAGGTTTTGTAAGATTAAGAACAACTTGCACTCGAAGATATTCACCTCACCCCACTCCATCTTCGTTAACATCAACCTCTTCCACTTTGCCAACTATTGCCCCAATCTGTCTCCCAATCTCCAGCCCCATACATGCCAAGGGCAGTTTGAACATGCGTATCCAAAAAGCCAGCTTCTCAAAATTCAATTGAGATAGTGGCGTAATCCCATCAAAATCCAGTAACAAGACCAGATGCCCATCAAAAGTCCACAAGCAACCCTCCATAATTCTTGCTTTGTCCCACTCATGCTTAAAATTAATGAGATATAAATTGGGTCCAAGTGTTTTGAAAGACACCTTACCCGTAGGTTGCCATGCATGAATCAAAGGAATTTTCACCACATCTTTTCCCACCGTTTTGTCCGCTAATAGCTTCCCAACCACACAAGCCTGGCCTCTGTCCACTAGAGGAGCAATCCCATGTTCAGCAATCCCCAACCTCATATCCTCCTCTTCCATTAGAATCAACTTGCCCCAAAGAGCCATCAGATCTTCAACCATGTTTCTTAGTGATAGAAAAAAGAAAAAAAAAACAATCCTCCTTACTTTGCCTATGTAAAACACAGGAGAGCAGATCCACGCCAAACTATAGTAGATGGCGATACTCTGCTTCACCTCTAGGGTTTTTTGGAGAGAGCTGCTAGAGAGAAGACAAAAAACGACTTCTAAAAAAAATTAACATTAAAAACATATGACATTTCTGAAAGGACAAAAATTTACTCCAAACCGGTTTTATTTGTTTGTGTTTTAATTCCAAGTTATTATGTTTTAATTCTAGTATTTGTTTTTGTTTTAATACTTATTTAACAGTATTTTTAATTTGTTATCGGGTTTTTTTTTTTTAAAAGAAAAAAAGAAAAAGGTGGCATGGGTAATATCTAGTCATCAGTGATGACTTGGCACTTATGTCAGGTGTCAACTTTTAATTGTTCCATGTGTCAGTGACTTGAATTTCGGTTAAGTCTTCTAATTGCAGATGGATGGAAGTACTATTTTTATCTTTATTAAAACCACAGGTACCTCCTGTAATACAAAGCAAAACCTAGGGAGAAAAAAATTAAAATATCCAAACCCTATGGGGGTTTTAGGTATTTAACCCTTTATATATATATATATATATAAAGGGTTTTGGCAAATTCAGATATGTGAACAGGATAGGTATAAAACTGCTTTTACCACTCCCTTTGGACATTATGAGTGGAATGTTATGCCTTTCGGTTTGAAGAATGCCCCCAGTGAATTCCAAAACATCATGAATGATATCTTCAACCCATTTTCTCATTTCACTATTGTTTATATTGATGATGTTCTGATCTTCTCCAAAAGTATTGAAGAACATTGGAAACATCTGAATGCTTTTCTTGAAACCATCAAACACAATGGACTTGTTGTGTCTGCTTCAAAAATTAAATTGTTCCAAACCAAGATCAGATTCCTTGGTTTTGATATTGCTGAAGGAAAAATACGACTCATTGATAGAGCCATCCAATTTGCTGATAAATTTCCTGATGTCATTACTGATAAAACTCAGCTTCAAAGATTCCTTGGTTCTCTCAATTATATTGTTGATTTTTACAAAGATTTGCGAAAGTATTGCAAACCTTTGTTTGATAGATTGCGGAGCAATCTGTCTCCTTGGACTGTTGAACATATTGCTATTGTTTAACAGATCAAGATCCAAAATAATGCATATAATGAAAATAATATAAAACAAGCAATATAAAACCAACCAAGGAGGCGGTAACAGTTATAAAGAACAAGATAATAAAACTGAATAATTCAAAAGATAATATTGAAGTTTTGTCAAAACTTACAATATAACATAAGCATTCAAGCTTTGGAAAATGGAAGGCTGGGAACAAGAGAGCAGAATAGATACAGACTCAATTTAAGGAGTAGGCTTAGACAATTCTAAGAGCTTCTACCTCAAAATGGAGAAAATAACTTACATTTATAGACGAAGGCATCCCTTCGTTTACAACACAAAATAAAAGCAAATAGTAAAAGTAGAAACACTGTTGTGTCGGCATCAGCATCCAGCACGGGAGGAATAGGAACAGTTGAGCATAATTCTGTCGGTAGAAACGACAAAATTTCTTTCGATCGAAAAACTGAAGTGAACTAAGCATAGGATAGGAATCCTAAAAACATCATCATGGAGCATAGGACTTTTAGTCCTCATAGGTCATTATGTCTTCATAGGTCATCATGCATAGGTCCTTAGTCATAGGACCTTAGTCCTCAACATCATATAGCATGGAACTTTAGACTCCAAAGGTCTTCAAGTCCCGGAAAATCTTCAAATCCTGAATTCCCAAAGTAGTCCTTCTGTGGGTCCGAATATTAACAAAGAAAGAAGATGATGTATCTTCATAAGAGCTATCTTTTTCTTTGTAAGATTCAATCATAGCTTTTAATAAAGCTTTCTTTTTCTCTTTCTTCGTCATAGATGCAGATGAGGAAGTAGAAGAAGCAGCAACAGCAGACAAAGCCTTATCAGGGGTTTTGCCAATGTCCAATTTAGAAGGGATAATAGTTGGTAGAGGCACACTCTGAGCTGTGAGAGCCTAAATCAAAAGTTTGACTTTACCAATAATAATGTCAGTAGCAAACTTATCCCACCATTTAACATACCAATGCCTTTCAAGGCGATCACCCACAATAACATATTGCCATTTAACGATCCAAGGGAGATGATGCATTTTGGCAAAATGGAGAATAGGAGGGAATTTAGAACCATAGGCATCAAAATTAAAACATGTCTTGAATAACTCAAAACTTTCAATTAAATTTAAAGGAAAAACAACTGGGATCAAACCGAAATGAGACCACCAGTGGGAAAACCAAACAGGGAGAATACCACAAGTATGATCTTTGTCAAAAGAAATAAACCAAGAGTGGTCCATCAAACTTGTTTGGTAAAGGAAGAATTTAGACCAAGCATCAACATAGTCGTAATAATTGAAATGAACACCAAAGTCACCAGCAAGTCTTCTAAGGGAGTTAGGGTGATCACCCCATTCCTTTTCATAAATGACTTTAAGAAAACGGACACTGTGATAGATGACCTTCTTGGGTGTAGAACCAAGTTGGTCATAGATAGGCCGAACCAAGTTGGTCATAAAAGGTGAGTGTTTTTAAAAGATGTTCAGGAATCCAATAAAAACCTCGAGGAAAATAAGAAAGAGCAAGGGCACTAGCGGTTTTGATATTAGAACGTTCATGTCTATAGAAAACAGATACTGGGAATATGGAAGCAAAACATAGCCTGAAGGCTTTTTAAAGGAGGTGCCAGCAAACCTGGGCTTTTGAGTAACATCAGCAAATGGGTCAAAAGGAGTGACCAAAGTGCTGGAGTAAGTAGCAATGGGATAGTCAGTTCCCAAAGGAGCAAACCTATTTGCTAACTCCGTAGCAGAGATAGGGGAAGCAGGAGAAACATTAGACTCTGATGTTAAGACCAGAGCCTGAGATTTTCCTTTATCTTTTTTCGGAGCCATCATGGGACTGCAAGAATTCACGAGTAAGAAAATCAGGAATAGAGTTCTCAAATCCTTTTATATATTCAATATCAAAATCAAAAGCATTCAAAATAGCTTGCCATCTAGCAAAAATCTGTTTTGATGCAATATTTTTGTTAGTTTGAAGTATTGGCTAAGTTTCGTGAGCAAAATGAAAAGAAAAGAGCCAAGCGTTTGGACGGGATTCATTGCTGTTCGGACGTGATGTAGTCAAGTACTTTAGTACTAAAACCCGAGAGCTCCGTTCGCAGGCCCGTTCGCATCCCGTTCGTAGCCCGTTCGGACGCCTTCGAACGCGCCGCGCCAAGATTGAAGAATACGACGTAAGAAAGCGATGGAAACCTAGAAATTTCCACATCAGTAATGTGACCGTCCGGACACCCATCATGACCGTCCGGACGGCCAGCCTTCACGAAGCCCATCATCCATGTATATTCAAGTGACTGTCCGGACGGCCAATCTTCCCGTCTGGACGCTACCTACCTGTAACAGTTGTATTTGGATTGTAACTGTGTCCTAGGTTTAGGTCTTGTGGGGCTATTATAAATACACCTCTATAGAATGTTAGAGGTACGGATTTTCACCCCCAGAGAGTTCGTGATAGGCTGTACTTAAAGAGAGAATTATTGTGAGCCTTGTCGTTCCTTTTAGAGGATCTTTGTTAGTTTGTTTGTGAGCATAAATTGAGAAGTCTATCGGAAGGGTCCGGTAAAGGAGAATCACGTTGAAGAAGATTGTGAGCAAGGAGACGAGTTGGAGGCTTGTCGATCTTACAGAGCCAAGGTCTTGCAAAGGGTTGTAAGTGTTCCTAGTGTCTGTAATCTCTGGATAATCTTTTGATAGTGATTTCCTGGGTTTGGCTGCCCCGGAGAGGTTTTACTTTTAGATCTGTTTCTAAAAGGTTTCCTCTTCGTCACCAAAATCCTTTGTGTTTGATTGTTCATATTTTGGTGATTGCTTGCTTAGATTTAAATATCCGTTAATTCCGCATAAACTGTGATATTTTATCTGTTTAGCGTTTTTCAATTGGTATCAGAGCGGGTACACTCTGTTTGGATTAAATTCCTGAGTGTGATCCTTGTTTATTTTCTAACATGTCTCAATCCCTTAATACTGTGCCTAATTTTGATGGAACGAATTATGGCTATTGGAAGTCCCGTATGAGATTTTTCTTAAAATCAATAGACGTTTGGTCTGTTATTGAATCTGGATTTCAAGCTCCAGATAAGCCGACAGCTGAATGGTCTATTGTTGAAAACAAATCTCGTGTGGCGAATGACAAAGCTATGAATGCATTGTTCTTAGCAATTTCACAAACTGAGCACTCTAGAATTTCAAATTGTGATAGTGCTAAAGATGCTTGGGAGATTCTAGAAACTACTTATGAAGGAACAAATCTTGTTAAAGCTACAAAACTTCAAATGTTAGTTTCTAAGTTTGAAAGAATTGAAATGTTAGAAGATGAGACTTTGATGATTTCTTTGGTAAACTTAGTGAAATTAGAAACTCCATGATAAATCTAGGAAAGAAAGTTTACGACACTAAGATTGTGAGAAAGGTTATGAGATCACTCCAGATAGATTCAAAATGAAGGTATGACCATTGAGTCATGCGATTTGGAGACCTTGAGGATAGAAGAGTTAGTTGGTGCCTTGCAAACTTATGAGTTTTCTTTATCTAAACCTAGGAATAATAAGGATCTTGCCCTTAGAACTCTTAGAAAGAACTCGATGAGTCATCGATGAGGAACAGAACATGATGAGAAAATAGCCTTGGTAGCTAGAAAGTACCATAAGATTAGGCATCGATTTCCCAAGAGACTTGAAAAGCTAGAAGAGAGTTACAAAGATAGAAATGAAAGAGACCCACGTGGTCCAAAATGTTATGAGTGCTCTGGTTTTGGTCATTTGCGCAAGGATTGTGCTAACCTCATGAGTAATAAATCAAAGGATAAAAAGGCTTTCAATATTACCATGAGTGACACTGATGAGGAGGTTCCTGATGATTCCCCTAATTATGTAGCTTTTGGGATTTCCTATGATTCTGATGATTCTAATCAATCAGATGATAAGTCTGCTTCTGAAAATGAATCAAATAGGGTTAGTGACCTTCAAAACTCCTTTGACAATTTGAGGGAAAATTTTTCTACAATTAGAAATACTAACCTAAAACTTGTCAAGGATGTCAAGAATCTTGAACTTGAAAGGGATAATTTGCTGAAAGAATTGAGTGATTCACATGCTGTTTGCAATTCTCTGAAATCTGAAAATCATGTGTTAATTGCTAAGAGTACTTTCTCTAGTGAAAAGCTTAATCAAATGTTGCATGCTCAGAAGCGCTCTAGTGACAGATCTGGTTTAGAATTTGATAAAACTGCATCTTGTTCTTCTAACCATGCCTCTGCTTCAAAGATTGTGTTTGTTAAACCAGTTGAAGTAGAAAAATCTTCAGGTGAAGAAAAGCCAGCGTTGCTCTCAAAGAAGGTAAGAAAAACTCTCTTGTATCTCATGCATCTTACCCTAAGTCTAGATTTGTGCATCCTCCTAGGAAATTACCTCCTCAAAGGTTTGTCCCTACATGCCATCATTGTGGAAAAGTGGGTCACATTCGACCTCAATGTTTTAATTTGAAATCTCATGTGCAGAAGAATAAAAATTCTGTATCTATGAAAGATTGTGAGGGTTTGGTCACAATGATGAAAGGAGTGCTATCTAGGTTAGACCAGTTTGAAAAAGTTCATAAACCTAGACCTAAGATCATTCAAGTGTGGGTTAGGAAGGATGATACCATTCACCCATTGAGGGGGAGTGGTAATGAACTCACCTTATTTTAGGTGAGCCAATAACATGCCTAGGATTGTTTTTCCTGTTTATCCTTGAAATTCCTAGAGCATGTTATCTTTGTTTTTTTTTGTGTTTAATTTTTTGTGTGTGCATTTTTTTTTTGTTGTTAAAAATTTTCAAAAAGACAAAAATATGTTTAGTGAGTTGTTTTTCCTTCTTCATTTGTCTTATGCACCTAGATTGTCCATTAAATTCTCATGTTGTCTTTATGGATTTAATTCATTGCGTCTTGGAATGTTCTTATTATGCATGAGATGAACTTTTGCTCAATGGACTTGTTATTGTGGTTACCTAAAGCTTGAGTTTACCTGCTACGTTATGCCTATGCTTAATTTCTTGTGCACATTTAAGCTTATTTTTTTTGGGTAACCATATGAGGTTTTTGACTAGTATTTGTTTCAAATTGACCATTTGCTAGTTGAACCTAGGGCTTAAAAAATTCCTGCTTTCTCGGTTGTGATAAGCATTACATGTTTAAGGACACTTTCTCATAGAGAAAAAGAAACAAAATAGTGAAACAAATGAATCAAAAGATCACATTCCAAAAGGAATTTATTTCATCGTGTCAAATTGTGCAAATTGTTTTACAATGAGAAATGTATAGGATGAGAGTGGCTAGGCCCTAGTATGATAAGGTTTGACTTTTGATCTGAGATACTTGTCAAATCCTCATGGTGGTGAAACTCCAATTTTTTGATGGCTCACACACACTACACACAAGCATGGGTTGGATGAAACAATTTTATTTGGCTTGGGTTAAACAATTTCAATGTCTTGTTGTCACTTCAAATCTCATGTATATTTTGTATATTTGGAGCATGCTTGGGTTATTCATTGCTGAATTTTCATGAGATTTTGATGTGTGTATCATGTGTGTTCATTTGACTTTTGAGGGGGAGAAACATGATTTAATTTCCAGTTTCTTGTTGATTTTTGTAACACCCCAGATTTTAATAGGATTACTAGGAACGCTTTAGTGTGAATTTCAGGTTAAATCAAATATATTAAGGAAAATATATTTGATGTCTAAATTGTGAATTATTTGGCATTTAAGATTTAACTAATTAAATACCCAAAAGTTAGTAGTAATGTAGATATTAGTGTATTAGATAATTGCTTAATTGCTTTAATATGATAATATATATTCATTTATTTAAGATTTATTGATTTCTTTATATATATATTCATTTAATTATAATATATAAATAATATATATATATAGATATTGGGATGTACGTGGAGCATTCAATGCTCATTAGATAGATGTATATACCTTACTTAAGTATATGGATATTTTAGTGCAAGTAGGTGTGAAGGTGAGGTAGTTCTAGAATGTTTGAAATATGTGAGCTGTCGCCCACTTCACGTTGCAGCAGGTGGTGTATGTGTACTTCAAGGACAACAGCTGGTATAGGTGTAGCGCAGGGAGGATACCACCGTATGAGATCTTTTCTACAATTGCCAATTATATCCCAAAGCCACACCTATAAATAGAACCTCACTTGCCTTGCTTCTAATCACGAGCAGCTCTCTACTTCACGCACAGTGAAGAGAAAATAGAGAAAAATAAAAGAAAAAGAGAGAAAAGAAAGTGAGATATATTTATATATTTTTAGTAATAAGCGTTGGAGCGTTTTAAGTGGATTGCTAGGTATATTTCTTTTATCCTTAGTTTATGTCAATTCTAGTTAGAATTTAAATTATGTCAATTTTATTTATTAGATTTTAAATTATGTCGTTATAATGTCCAAATTACTCGGGAAAGTGTGATTGAATATTTCGGGACGGATATTATATTCAATCATTCTTTTAAATATTACAAATGCGTCGTTGTGCTGCCTAAATTTTATTAGGTATTTTACAATAGCGCCGTTGTAATGCCCAAGTAATATTAGACATTTTAGTTAAATATTACATTAATGTCGTAGTAATGCCCATATAAAAATGTGGTAATGCTACATAGTCGTTATGATGCCCGAGTGACATTATAATAATAGATGCGTTATGCTTGTCCGATTTTAGATAGAGCATAGGGAGATATTAAGAGGTCGTTATTTTAGCCTTTTAATTATAATGTTAGACTAATTTATTATCGCATGATGCACAAAAATGCTAACTTAGAATCAAGGATTAGAAAGGGAATCCAACGAACGGTCTCGGTGACAAGTAAGTATAATTACTTACGAGCATGGTACTATTTTAGTGAGTGTAATGCTACTGAGATTGATACTATTTTATAAAGCTTTTGAAATGTGATTATTATATGAGCCTGAATATTTTATGAGTAACATGATTTTACGCTTTCAATTATTTTTGATGAGTTGGGAAATAAAAAGTGGTGATTATGAGAACAAAAGAATGATTTTAAGAGACATGTTATTGCATACTGTTGAACATTGAGCATAAGAAATTAATTAAATATGAAGCAATAAGGTTTCCCTATGTTAACGGTGGGAGCCAAATGAGCCTCTCAGGTTAAATAAGAAGCCTTTTGTCTTCATAAAGTTGAATGTAAAATGTGGAGGTGTTCTTATATTAACGGTGTAAGCCGAAGGAGCCTTATAGGTTAAAATAAGAAGCCTGGTACTAACCGAGGAGCCAAAAGTGTCTTCTAAAAATCGTAAACGAAAGGTTCAAGTCCTTTAGAAAGCCGAAGAGGAGCCAAAGATGTCTCCGATGGCAGTAAACTAAAGGTTAAAGTCCTTTTAGAAAGTTGCATTGCATACATTGAATAATGTGATTTATGATTTAATTGTTTTACTTTTGTATTTATATGCATATTCATTTTATGAGATGCAAGTAAAATGCATATATGTATAAATATAAAGTTGTTTAGGAGATAAATGAATTTTATCAGACAATTTTGATGCTTATTTTATCGCTATAGATTATACAAAAATAATTATGTTTGGAAAATTTAACGTAGCTGTTATTATAATCATCATGTTAGAGATATTCCTGAAAAAGATGGCTCATATTGAAAATGTTAGTAATTCTTATACTTATTGAGACCGTGGACTCATTAATCCGCCTATGTAAATGTGGTGACACCACCATCATATCACATTTACATAGATATTGATGCGAATCTGAAGAGGGTGACGATGATCCATATGCACCTTAGGATATTATGGATAGGGTCTTGGTATTGTAATTTTATGTAGAATATTATATCTATCTTTTGGAGTGTAATTATGGTTAAGACATGTTTTAGATGTTTTTTGTGTATTTATTTATGTGCACTTTGGCACTTTTGACTAGCGTATTTTGTTGTAAAATATAGTGTAAAAATCTATTTAATATAGAAGTTTTATAATCAGCTCTGATGTGTTTTGTGAGGGTTGTATAAAAAAAAAAAAAAAAAAATTCCGCTGCTAGATTTATAATCTCTGATGATATCGAGGATGAGATAGTAGTGCTTAGTGGCAATTGGAGATTTCCACTTTCGCCTTTCATTAAGTAAAGTCGGGGCGCTACATTTTGGTATCAGAGCAATTGGCTCTGAGGACCATGAGAGTTAGCCCTACTAGACTGGAGTTTAAGGAAATTATACCAGAGCTGTAGGGTATTAAAAATATTATGTTTAAAAGCTTGATCTTAACATTTGCAGATTATGTCTATTAGCGATGCTAGCAGTAGAGTGGCTACTAAACAAGGGTACAACACAAAACCAGCCTTGCGGGCATGGCCAGGGAGGCATGGACCAACTATGACGGAAAGTTCAAGTTCTCCTGATTATGAGCAACCTTTTGCTCTAACTAGCAAACAGTTAAGAGAAAGAAGGGCCCAGGCCAAAGCAAATGGGTTTATAGAGAGTGAAGACTCCAATTTTGTGGAAGAAGAATCGGAATCTAATTGTAGTAAATTGGGGTATGAGAAAGAAAAATCTGAATCAGAAACTAGGAGTGAATCGGAAGAAGGAGATGACTCTGATTCGGACTGGACCCCTAAGAAGGAATCACTTCGAAAGAAGAAGAAGAAGTAGTTTTAAGTTGTTAAGGTTAATGCACTAAGAAACTTCATATAGGAAGTCTAATGCATAACCTTAATTATGTAAATTGTACTTTTGTAAGATAGAAATAAAATGGCTTTTCTAGCCAACCTGTTCTATAGATTTTGGTTTCTATAATTATTAACAATTGGATTAACGCAGACATCATGCCGCCTAGACATCGAAACCTGAGTAACTTGCGAAGGTCGAGGAAAACTGTGGTAATGAGGATCTACCACCTCCTCCCCCATATTATGCTGGAGTGCACCCAGCTATGGCGCAATTTATGGCTGATACCACCCGACAATTTGGTGAAGCAATGGCACGAATGCCATAACAGCGAGAAACTATAGGATGCTCACTTCGAGATTTTGCCACTTATCAATTCCGACTGTTCGATGGCATGCAAGGGCCAATGGTGGCAGAAGCTTGGATTACTGATATCCAGGATTTATTTGAGAATCTTGGTTGTACTGACGATCAAAAAGTCAGGTACGCAGGATTAAAGTTTACTGGTGAAGCTACGAAGTGGTGGAAGGCAAGGAAGCAACTGTGGGCGAATGAACAGGGGAGTGACCCTATAATCACATGGGAAATGCTTATAGTAGAATTTAATAAGCGATTTTTCCCAAGGGCTCAACGACAGTTAAAAGCAATCGAGTTCCAAAACCTAGCTCAAGGTGCAATGACGGTGGAGCAGTACTCTGCTAAATTTCTAGAACTATCAAGGTTTGCCCCAAATCTAGTTCCTGATGAAGAATCCAAGGCTGAGCGATTTGAGAATGGCCTTAACCCTCGAATCAAAGGGAAGGTAATCTGCCACGAGATCAAAGATTTCACCAAACTGGTGGATGTGGCATCTTTAGCTGAAAGAAGCCTCAATGATGCAGTGGCTGCTTTTGCCAGAAAGAAGCGACCAATGCCCCAAGTGTCATATCCAATCAAGAAGCCAAGGTGGGGTGGAAACTCTGGTGTAGCTGTGAAGAGAAATTTTCCAACGACTCAAGGAAACCAGAGACCTCTTTGTACAAAATGCGGGAAGTCTCATTTCGGAAACTGTAGCCCAGTACCTGGAACTTGCTATCGATGCGGTCAAAGTGGACATTTTCAAAGGAACTGCCCAATTGCAGCAGCAGGAGCGCAAAAGCCACAAGGAGGCAGTAGTCAACAAAAGCAACCAATTCAAGCACGAGTGTACTCTCTTACTCCAGGGAATGTGGATGATGAAGAAAATGAGGAAAATCTTGCGTGGTGGTACCATTCCTTTATTTGGTAGCCTTGCGTGTACGTTGTTTGATTCGGGTGCAACACATTCATTTGTCTCTGCTGCATATGCAAAACTTTCTTGTATGAAGATCGAACCCTTAAGGCGAAGTATTTCAGTAGTTACGCCTATAGGTGACTCCTTAACATGTAAGAAAGTGATAGAAAATTGCCCTATCATAATTGGAGGAAGAACATTACCACAAATTTAGTAGTTTTGATATGTTGGGCTATGATGTTATTTTGGGGATGGATTGGTTGTCAAACCACTGCAAGTATTGATTGTCGAAGGAAAGAAATATCCTTTCGCCATCGGTCTTTGAAGAAGTTAAGTATTATGGTCTCGAAAAGTCGAGCTACTCCGCCATTCCTCTCCGCAATCCAAGCAAAACGGAGTATTAAAGAAGGCGATTGTGCATATCTGGCTTATGTAACAACTAAGTTGGAGGGTGAATTGAAATTGGAAGATGTTCCGATAGTATGTGATTATCCTGATGTCTTTTCAGAAGTTTATTCAGGACTACCACCTGATCGGGAAATTGAGTTCACTATTGATTTAGTGCCAGGAACTCAACCAATTCATAAGGCACCATATCGTATGGCACCAGCGGAGTTAAAGGAACTGAAAAAACAGCTTCAGGAGCTATTAAATCGGGGTTTTATCCGTCCGAGTGTGTCACCATGGAGAGCACCAGTGTTGTTTGTGAAAAAGAAGGATGGAACTATGCGGCTGTGCATAGATTATCGAGAATTGAATCGGGTGACTATAAAGAATAAGTATCCTTTACCCAGAATCGATGATCTATTTGATCAATTAAAGGAAGCTTCAGTTTTCTCTAAGATTGATCTTCGGTCTGGATATCATCAACTTAAGGTACGGGAAGAAGATGTGCAAAACAGCTATTCAACACGGTATGGCCATTATGAATTTATGGTTATGCCTTTTGGATTAACCAATGCACCCTCAGTGTTCATGGATTTGATGAACCGAGTATTCCATAATTACCTTGATCAATTTGTAGTCGTATTCATTGATGATATATTAGTTTATTCAACTAATCATCATGAACATGGTGAACATTTGAAGAAGGTATTGGATATTCTTAGGGAGAAAAAGTTGTTTGCCAAGCTTAAGAAATGTGAGTTTTGGTTGAAGAGGTATCATTTTAGGACATGTAGTCTCGGAGATGGGATTGAAGTAGATCCAAGTAAGATTGAAGCTGTGGTTAAATGGGAGAGGCCAACAAATGTCCATGAGATTCGTAGTTTCTTAGGACTTGCGAGTTATTATCGGAGATTTGTAAAAGGATTCTCCACACTCTCGGGACCACTTACATTGACAAAGAAGAATGTCCGCTATGTTTGGAGTGATGAGTGTGAAGCAAGTTTTCAAGAACTTAAAAGGAGATTGGTGACGGCACTGTTCTTACTCTTCCATCAAGTAAAGAGGATTTGTGGTATATAGTGGCCTTCTCATAGCGGGTTGGGATGTGTGCTTATGCAACAAGATAAAGTGATAGCCTATGCCTCTAGGCAGTTAAAGAATCATGAAAGGAATTACCCTACCCATGACTTAGAGTTAGCGACAATAGTTTTTGCCTTAAAATTTGGAGACACTACCTTTATGGAGCAAGGTGTGAGATTTATACCGATCATAAGAGCCTTAAGTATATTTTCACTCAGAAAGATCTAAACATAAGGCAACGAAGGTGGTTGGAATTAATTAAGGATTATGATTGCTATATCTTCTATCATCCGGGTAAGGCGGACGTTGTTGCCGATGCTTTAAGTAGGAAATCACAGGATGGAGTAGTAAAATCTGAGCCAACTCTAGATCAACTTGCTCAACAAATTGGAATGATCCAATTAGACACCAGGCCAACAAATAGAGATGTAAGCCTTGCAACACTTGTTATCCTACCAATACTAGCAGACCAGATTAAGTTAGCTCAAGAGAAGGACCCGGAGTTAGAAAAGCATAGAGAAAAAGCTAGTCAAGGGGAGGCTTGCGGTTATAACATTACCTCAGATGGTATCCTAAGAACTAGTGATTCTAGGGCTGTATTACCTAAAGATGATAGGCTAAGGAAAGAAATCATGGATGAGGCACATAAAACCCATTACACTTTGCATCCGGGGAGTACTAAGATGTACCAAGATTTGAAGAGAAATTATTGGTGGTCTGGTATGAAGCGAGATATTGCAGAATATGTAGCACGATGCCCAGAATGCCAGCAAGTAAAAGCTGAACATCAACGACCAGCAGGACCACTACAACCACTTAGCATTCCAGAATGGAAATGGGATCAAATAACAATGGACTTTGTGGTGGGTTTACCAAGAGCACCAAGTGGACAAGATGCGATATGGGTAATAGTTGACAGACTTACTAAGAGTGCTCATTTTGTTCCTTTCAAAATTACTGATTCCATGCAGAAGATGGCAGAACTATACATTCGGGAGATTGTCAGGTTACATGGAGTACCTGTCTCAATAGTATCTGACCGGGATCCTCGATTTACTTCGAAATTTTGGAAAAGATTGCAAGAGGCAATGGGAACAAAATTGAATTTTAGTACAGCATACCACCCACAAACTGACGGTCAATCTGAAAGGACCATTCGAATTCTTGAAGATATGCTAAGGTTATGTGTACTTGATTTTAAAGGTAACTGGATTCAATTCCTACCTTTAGTTGAGTTTGCTTACAACAATAGTTTTCAAGCAACTATCGGGATGGCACCATATGAGGCGCTATATGGACGCAAATGTAGGTCACCTTTGTATTGGGATGAAGTCGGCGAAAGACAACTTTTGGGACCAGAGATAGTGCAGGACACCAAAGACAAGATTGCTCTCATTCAAAGAGAATGCTAACTCAAAGTCGACAAAGAGCTATGTGGATAAATCATCGCCATAATCTGGAATTTGAAATCGGTGACCAAGTGTTTCTTAAGGTTTACGCGCCAATGAAGGGTGTACTTCGTTTTGGTAAGAAGGGAAAACTGAGTCCGAGGTATGTAGGACCTTTTGAGGTGAAAGAAGTAGTGGGACCAGTAGCATATAGGGTTGCTTTGCCACCCGAGTTAGCTGGAGTGCATGATGTATTCCACGTATCTACATTGCGAAAGTATGTACATGATCCTTCACAAGTTATCAACTTCAAACCTCTATGTATTCAAGAAAACTTAACTTATGAGGAAGTGCCGATTGAAATCGTGGATCGCAAAGAGCAACAACTGCGGTCAAAGACTATTCCGCTCGTGAAAGTGATATGGCGAAATCATGGTATAGAAGAAGCTTCATGGGAGCTAGAACAAGAAATGAAAAACAGATATCCTTATCTGTTTGAAGATGGACTCAAAAAGAGAAAGATGATGTTGAGGATGTAACCGGCTTGATGATCCTAAGAGCTAGAGTGAGATTCCTCAATCTCTAGCTGAGCATGCTGTGAATAAAGAATACGTAAGTGATGCTGTTATATTTGAATATTTAAGTCATGAGCATGTCTACATATTGCGATTGCATCTAAAATTTCGAGGACGAAATTCCAATAAGGAGGGGAGGATGTAACACCCCAGATTTTAATAGGATTACTAGGAACGCTTTAGTGTGAATTTCAGGTTAAATCAAATATATTAAGGAAAATATATTTGATGTCTAAATTGTGAATTATTTGGCATTTAAGATTTACCTAATTAAATACCCAAAAGTTAGTAGTAATGTAGATATTAGTGTATTAGATAATTGCTTAATTGCTTTAATATGATAATATACATTCATTTATTTAAGATTTATTGATTTCTTTATATATATATTCATTTAATTATAATATATAAATAATATATATATATAGATATTGGGATGTACGTGGAGCATTCAATGCTCATTAGATAGATGTATATACCTTACTTAAGTATATGGATATTTTAGTGCAAGTAGGTGTGAAGGTGAGGTAGTTCTAGAATGTTTGAAATATGTGAGCTGTCGCCCACTTCACGTTGCAGTAGGTGGTGTATGTGTACTTCAAGGACAGCAGCTGGTATAGGTGTAGCGCAGGGAGGATACCATCGTATGAGATCTTTTCTACAATTGCCAATTATATCCCAAAGCCATACCTATAAATAGAACCTCACTTGCCTTGCTTCTAATCACGAGCAGCTCTCTACTTCACGCACAGTGAAGAGAAAATAGAGAAAAATAAAAGAAAAAGAGAGAAAAGAAAGTGAGATATATTTATATATTTTTAGTAATAAGCGTTGGAGCGTTTTAAGTGGATTGCTAGGTATATTTCTTTTATCCTTAGTTTATGTCAATTCTAGTTAGAATTTAAATTATGTCAATTTTATTTATTAGATTTTAAATTATGTCGTTATAATGTCCAAATTACTCGGGAAAGTGTGATTGAATATTTCGGGACGGATATTATATTCAATCATTCTTTTAAATATTACAAATGCATCGTTGTGCTGCCTAAATTTTATTAGGTATTTTACAATAGCGCCGTTGTAATGCCCAAGTAATATTAGACATTTTAGTTAAATATTACATTAATGTCGTAGTAATGCCCATATAAAAATGTGGTAATGCTACATAGTCGTTATGATGCCCGAGTGACATTATAATAGATGGCGTTATGCTGTCCGATTTTAGATAGAGCATAGGGAGATATTAAGAGGTCGTTATTTTAGCCTTTTAATTATAATGTTAGACTAATTTATTGTCGCACGCGAGCGCACAAAAATGCAGCGAACTTAGAATCAAGGATTAGAAAGGGAATCCAACGTAACGGTCTACGGTGACAAGTAAGTATAATTACTTACTGAGCATGGTACTATTTTAGTGAGTGTAACTGCTTACTGAGATTGATACTATTTTATAAAGCTTTTGAAATGTGATTATTATATGAGCCTGAATATTTTATGAGTAACATGATTTTACGCTTTCAATTATTTTTGATGAGTTGGGAAATAAAAAGTGGTGATTATGAGAACAAAAGAATGATTTTAAGAGACATGTTATTGCATACTGTTGAACATTGAGCATAAGAAATTAATTAAATATGAAGCAATAAGGTTTCCCTATGTTAACGGTGGGAGCCAAATGAGCCTCTCGTTAAATAAGAAGTTTTTGTCTTCATAAAGTTGAATGTAAATGTGGAGGTGTTCTTATATTAACGTAAGTCAAGGAGCCTTACAGTTAAAATAAGAAGCTGGTACTAATCGAGGAGCCAAAAGTGTCTCCACGAAATCGTAAACGAAAGGTTCAAGTCCTTTAGATCAAGAGGAGCCAAAGATGTCTCCTGATAGCCGTAAACGAAAGGTTAAAGTCCTTTAGAAAGCCGGAGAGACTAGAGATTGCATTGCATACATTGAATAATGTGATTTATGATTTAATTGTTTTACTTCTTTGTATTTATGTGCATATTCATTTTATGAGATGCAAGTAAAATGCATATATGTATAAATATAAAGTTGTTTAGGAGAGATAAATGAATTTTATCACAGACAATTCGTTGATGCTTATTTTATCAGCTATAGATTATACAAAAATAATTACGTTTGGAAAATTTAACGTAGCTGTTATTATAATCATCATGTTAGAGATATTTGAAAAAGATGGCTCATATTGAAAATGTTAGTAATTCTTATACTTATTGAGACCGTGGACTCATTAATCCGCCTATGTAAATGTGGTGACACCACCATCATATCACATTTACATAGATATTGATGCAGATACAGAAGAGGGTGACGATGATCCATATGCCTGCTTAGGATATTATGGATAGGGTCTTGGTATTGTAATTTTATGTAGAATATTATATCTATCTTTTGGAGTGTAATTATGGTTAAGACATGTTTTAGATGTTTTTGGTGTGTATTTATTTATGTGCCGCCTGTGGCACTTTTGACTAGCGTATTTTGTTGTAAAATATAGTGTAAAAATCTATTTAATATAGAAGTTTTATAATCAGCTCTGATGTGTTTTGTGAGGGTTGTATAAAAAAAAAAAAAAAAATTTCCGCTGCTAGATTTATAATCTCTGATGATAACGAGGATGAGATAGTAGTGCTTAGTGGCAATTGGAGATTTCCACTTTCGCCTTTCATTAAGTAAAGTCGGGGCGCTACAATTTTTGAGTAGTGCTTAGTGGCAATTGGAGATTTCCACTTTCGCCTTTCATTAAGTAAAGTCGGGGCGCTACAATTTTTTAGGGGGAGTTTCTGCTTATTCATGATTATGCATTATCTCTTTGCATTTTTATTCATGAGTTGAGTTTATTTTTTTTGTTTTTTGTTCCACATGTGCCTTGATGCGTTTGTTGAGTGTTTCAGGAAACATGTTACCTTTTGTCAATTTGTGACAAAAAGGGGGAGTTTATTGGGGGAGATGATTTTGTTCGAAATTGCAAGGGAGTTTGTTAGTTTGAAGTATTGGCTAAGTTTTCGTGAGCAAAATGAAAAGAAAAGAGCGTTGAGACGGGATTCATTGCTGTTGGACGTGATGCGATCAAGGACTTTAGTACTAAAACCGAGAGCTCGTTCGCAGCCCGTTCGCAGCCGTTCGGATGCCTTGAAGCGGCGTCAAGATTGAAGAAGAATGCGGCGAAGAAAGCGATGAAACCTAGAAATTTTCACATTAGTAATGTGACCGTCGGACGCCCATCATGACCGTCCACGGCCAGCCTTCCTGAAGCCATCATCATCCATGTATATTCAAGTGACCGTCCGAAGGCCAATCTTCCCGTCCGGACGCTACCTACTATGTATTGTATTTGGATTGTAATGGTTTAGGTCTTGTGGGGCTATTATAAATACACCTCTATAGAATGTTAGAGTGCAGTTTTCACCCCGGAGAGTTCGTGAGAGGCTGACTTAAAGAGATAATTATTGTGAGCCTTGTGTTCCTCTTAGAGGATCTTTGTTAGTTTGTTTGTGAGCGTAAATTGAGAAGTCTATCAGAAGGGTCCGGTAAAGGAGAATCACGTTGAAGAAGATTGTGAGCAAGGAGACGAGTTGGAGGCTTGTCAATCTTACAGAGCCAAGGTCTTGCAAAGGGTTGTAAGTGTTCCTAGTGTCTGTAATCTCTGGATAATCTTTTGATAGTGATTTCCTGGGTTTGGTTACCCCGGAGAGGTTTTACTTTTAGATCTGTTTCTAAAAGGTTTCCTCTTCGTCACCAAAATCCTTTGTGTTTGATTGTTCATATTTTGGTGATTGCTTGCTTAGATTTAAATATCCGTTAATTCCGCATAAACTGTGATATTTTATTTGTTTAGCGTTTTTCAATTTTCAACATCCTTTTTTAAAATATATTTTGCAGATTTACAGTCAATTCTTAACAAAAACTTTTGATTGAGTAAATCAAATTGAAATTTAGTAATGCATAAAACAACAGAAAGAATTTCTTTCTTAATAGTACTATAATTAGATTGCGCAGTATTCAAGGATCCAAAATGAAAGCGAACAATTTGTTCAAATGATCCTGGTGAAACTCGTTGTTTCAGAATACCTCCGAATCCAATTTCAGAAGCATCGATTTCAACAATTTTAAAAGCATGATCAGATGGAATACTAAGACAAGGAAGTGTCTTGACATGGATCTTGATCTGTTTAACAATAGCAGTATGTTCATTAGTCCAAGGAGACGGATTGCTCCGCAATCTATCAAACAAAGGTTTGCAATACTTTCGCAAATCTTTGTAAAAATCAGCAATATAATTGAGAGAACCAAGGAATCTTTGAAGCTGAGTTTTATCAGTAATGACATCAAGAAATTTATCAACAAATTGGATGGCTCTATCAATGGGTCGTATTTTTCCTTCAGCAATATCAAAACCAAGGAATCTGATCTTGGTTTGGAACAATTTAATTTCTGAAGCAGACACAACAAGTCCATTGTGTTTGATGGTTTCAAGAAAAGCATTCAGATGTTTCCAATGTTCTTCAATACTTTTGGAGAAGATCAGAGCATCATCAATATAAACAATAGTGAAATGAAAAAATGGGTTGAAGATATCATTCATGATGTTTTGGAATTCACTAGGGGCATTCTTCAAATCGAAAGGCATAGCATTCCACTCGTAATGTCCAAAGGGAGTGGTAAAAGCAGTTTTATACCTATCCTGTTCACATATCTGAATTTTCCAAAATCCAGATTTCATATCAAACTTAGAAAAAACTAAAGCATCACTCAAACGGCTAACAAGGTCTTTCCTATTGAGGATAGGATACCTAATCCATTCAAGCACATCATTGAGGGGTTTATAGTTGATCACCAACCTAGGGACTCCTTTTTCAATTTTAGCATTTTTTCTAACATAAAAAGCATCACATGACCAAGGGGATTTAGTCTTACGAATTATACCCTTAGCAAGCAAATCAGAAATTTCTTTCTGGCAGAATTCTAAGAGCTCTGCATTTATTTGAATGGGACGAGCCCTAGTGGGAATCTTTCTTTCAGAGAAATCTTTGACATAGGGGAGATAAACTATGTGTTTCTTTCTATGCCAAAAAGCATTGGGCAAATCAGAACAAACAGTATCAACAATTTCATTTTGAAAAGCAAAATTTTTTTATTGAATCAGTTTATCAGAGATTTGCTCAGAAATCCTTTTGTATTTAACTTCCTGTTTGAGAAAATTAAGATGTTTTGTCTTAGCAGAAATCATGTTCAAAGAACGATGACAAACATCTACTTCAAACTTAGAAGCAAATGGAAAATCAATGGGAATACCCATTTTTACAGTAGATATACCATCAAAATCAGCAATAAAGGGAAAATCATGGCAATGAAAGGAATTCCAAGAATAACTTGTTCAGACATGCCTTTAACAAGAACAGAGGGAATATGAAAACAAACATTGTGTTGGCACACATGAGCATCATTTAATTCAAAATTAATTTGCATTTTGTTCCCACTGGCAAAAGATAGTTTTTCAATGGATTTTTCAAAATATTTACTAGGAACTAATCCTTCTTGAATGCAGTTTAGATCAGCACCAGTATCAAATAAAGCAATGGCATCAAAATTATAATCTTTTGCAACAACAATATGAACTTTAGAATACCACCTTGGTGGGTAGATTTTATTAATCAAATTAATAACCTTAAAATTCATCAGGAAACATATTGTTAGATTGTACTTCATTAGAGTGCTCAGAAGATTCAGATTTAGCATCTTCATTATCAGATTTGCTTTCAGGAAAACATCCATTAAGTTTTGAAAGCAAGATTTCTTGTTCCAAAGTCTTATTATTGGTTTTCAAAACGTCCACTTCCTTCTTTAACTCAACAATATCATTCTTGATATTACTGATCTCATACTACAAATCAGAGATAGTAATTTCTTTGGTTTTAGGTTTAGAAAACCTTTCCAAAGTTTCTTCAAGTGATATTCTTGACGTTGAAGGAGTTTTCTCATTTTTAGATATGAGTTTCCTGAGTTTTTAAGATATTCTTCTTTTAACTCGGGATCCTCAAGTCTAGTAATTAAATCCAACAACATTTTTTCATGATCGTCAGTTTTAGTTAAAACAAAAACTTTCTTGTTGCAGCAAAAGTCAAAATTAACAACCAATTTTTACATCTTCAGAAAACTCACTTGCTGAATGATAGTCAGAATCATCAGAAGTAATGAAGTCTTCATCAGAAGAAAAATCAGAGAAAGCATTATTTTGAAGAATTTGAAAAATATTTTGTTTTTCATCTTCAGAAATATTTAAAGCATTTATCTCTTGTTTAATCTTTTTGGGAGTTTTGGGACATTTATCAGCAAAATGTCCTGTTTCTCCACAGTTGAAACATTTTCCTTTTGAAAAATATTTTTCAAACTTAGATTCAGGCTTCTTCTTCGTATTTTTCTTGAATTTTTTAGGAAAATTCTTTGAAGTAGAAGGCTTATTAAATCTTCTTTTCTTATAAGTATTATACTATGGAGCAGGTTCCTTTCTAGAAATTTTTTTAGATTTCTTCCTATTGGCTCTGGATGGAGCAACAGGAGGCAATCCAAACTGTTCATAGAAATTTCTCATTTCATACTTAACTTTTTTAGAATTTTTTAATTGTTGCCTTAGCAACTTTTGATCAATACACATTCTAATATCTAGTTTCTTGACTGTAGAAAACAGATCACCATACGTGAGGTTTTCATAGTCAATCATCCCAGTATTAGGATTTATCAATTCGTCTTTGACCTTATGAGCAAATAATGAAGATAATCCATTAATAAATTTTTCCTTCCATTAATAAATTTTTCCTTCCAATAAGGTTTTTGGCTGTCAATTTTAAGCATAACACGGGAATGAAAAACATTTTGGTACCAATTATAATCAGACATGGTAGGACATCTAAGATTATTCAAATAATCAGAAATCCTAGCAGTAATATTAGAAGAAGTACCAATAAAATGTTTAATAATTGTATAAATCAAATTATTCACACAATCAGGTTCGCCCACGCCTACTTTTTCATTAAAAATAGGAAACCATCGTCACCCTTTTTAACTGCTTTCCTAATTCCTTCTCTAGTTTCTTCAGTAAGATGCTTATCCCACCAAGAATGAAGGGTACCAGAAAACCAGTAGCAAGTAAATCAACAATCTCAGATTGAGACAAATTTTGGTTAGTGTCATAAGCATTAGCAACCATAGATATATGATTCATCTTATTAAGTAATTCCTGTTCAGATAAACCAACAATATTTCATTCATAAATCTTATCAGAAGAGACAGAGAATTGAGTTTGCAAGAATCTTTCTTCAAACTGCAGATCTGGAGGAGTAGGTCTGGAATACCAATTTTTTGTAAAACCAACAGATTTAGATTTGTCATAAATCCTTTGAACTTTTGGTTCCAGGTCTTCTTTTCCAAAATTCTTTTCAAGTAATTTGATATCAGAATCAGTTGAATCATGGGAAAAATTAGAATCAATCATTTGGTTGGTAAGAGGAGAAATTCTTTTAGAAGAACCAGATTGGTTGATTTTCAAATCAGAAAGCATACTCTCGATTTTCTCAAGAGTTTTTGTGGATCTTGGTTTTAAGCCAAGAGATTTTCTTTCTTTAGGAAGAGAAATCAAAGGGATTTCATTAGAAGGGGAAGAAGAAAACTTTTCTTCAATACGATCAAGCTGTTGCCCAATAGTATGAAGAGATTGATTGACAAAATTATTTTGCTCAATAATCATCCGAGAGTCATCCGAACAATCATCAAGAGGTTTTTTAAAAGGAGAGGCTTTAACAGAGACTCCTTTAACATCAATTAAAATATTTTCAAGAGGAGGATGAGAAGCATTAACAACAGACTTGTCTTCTTTTACAAATTTCTTTTTGACAACATTTAAGGTATTGTCATCAAGAGGAAAATATTTTTGTAAATAAACAAAAAACAAAATATGTTTTTGAGATTCGATCATTTTTTCAGTCCATTGAATCTTGATCTTATCTCTTTCTTTTTGAGAAAATTTGGCGTAGTAAGCATGTCGCAAAATTAGATTTTCTTTTGAAGAAAAATCTTTATGCAAAGCTGGTCGTCAATTTGAGAAAAGAAGTCTTTTGCAGACTTAGTATGGAGTACCATTAGTTGATTGGGAAGTTGATGAGATGGAGGAGGTGGATTAGGGAGAGGAGCATTCATGTCTGAAGCAGTAGGAGACATGGAACCAAAACCTTCATCATCTCTGTTAGGGAGAGGATGGGATTTAGTAGAATAAAAGGCTTATGAGATTTGAGAATTAGCAAAGTCATTAGCAACTGATTCTAATTTCAGCTTAGAGGCAGCTGCAAGCAAATCACCAATTTCCTTATCTTTTCTTTTAAATCCTTCAGTGGTAGTAGAACCAGTAAAGGAATTCCTCATGTTTTTATTAGCAAGAGGTCTTTGAACTCGGCCAGAGGAATAAAGATCTGCAAAATTGATCTTAACATCTCCATTCAAATACTGCTCAATAATGTCCACATTGGAAGAAGTTGTGGCCATATTTGCAGGTTTTGAAACATTTTCCAAAAGCCATTCATTGGGAAGAGTCAGTTTATCCCATTGAATCATTTTTGGAACACTTATAGAGGCATTTTGAGTGGAGCTTTGGACCAATAATGTACATCCATTAGGGTCTTTGAAAATAGCTTGAGGATTCAAGATAGTTTTCATCAACCGGTAGTAGATATGATAGATGATAGCAAGAGGCCTGCTACCTTCTTCCATATCATAACCTTTGGTCTATAAATTCAAAGTCAAAGATTTAAGAACATGAATATCGTTTAAAGAAACAGACATATTAGGGAAAACATCAAAATGTATAGGTCCAGCATAAATAGAAGATTGAATCATTCCAAGAGTACTAGCTTTAAAATTAAGAAATCTAGCATCTCTTAGACAAAGTAAAACAGAAGCATCAATGCCAAGTCTGGTTAAAGGCTTAACAACAATTTGAACAAATCTGATATGCAAAAATCTATATTTCTTAGCCTTAGAGGCTTCAACAAACTTCTTGTCAAACAATTGGAAGGTACAATCCTTCCCAAAAATAGCAAAGTTTTTTCAATAGTTTTAACAGCATATTCAGACTTAAAAGCTGAATTAATCCAAGAAGAGTCAAGATAAATGTCCTTAGTATTTAACTTAGGGATAGTCTATTTATGAAAATTAAAAACATTGTCACTTTCAAATGACATTTGTTCACTGTTAACAATATCAAGGAAGCCCTGATGACCTAGAACTAATAGAAGAATTTGATCTCCACATTCTAGCAACCTAAAGGTTCACCATTTAAACCCTGTAAACATACAAACAGCTGACAGACTCCTAACTACACATACCCTGGGTCAAGACACTTATCTTTCTCCAACACCCTAAACGCCAACACCTAGGCAAAAGTGGGACTTACAAGTACCTCAGATAAAATTGACGGGGTGGTAGGATTGAATCGGACAGAGAGAGTATGGTTAAAAGGCTAAATAGTAAGCTCAAAGATTACACAGGCAGCAAAGAACAAAATCGAAAGGCAGATATATATATATATATATATATATATTTATATATGATAAGAGAGCAAAGGAAAATGGAGAAAATGGCATTGAGTCTGTGAAGGTAATGATAACTAAGATTTTTTTTTTTTACATGTCCACACAAAGGAATGACAACTAAGAATTAGGAGCACATACCAGTTACATGCATGCTATAATTTTTTTTTTTTTTCCCTATTCAAAGTTGGAGAGGGGAAAAAGGGAAATGCATGTTATAATATATATTGAGTTTAATTTTTTGGGTGAATGAAATTTTTTTATAACCACATTAAATATTACAAAATCCATCTAGTAGAAACCTATAACCACATTAAAAAGTCATAGTTAGAAATCTCTATTAGCTCTCTTGTTCAAAGATTTGACTTAATTACCATCAATATAACTCATTGTTCCAAGATGCTGGCTGTGCAAACTACGCAGCCAGATTGGCTTTGCTTATAAACGTTATTTCATTATTGTCATTATTGACCAACCCAAGATGGCAGTATATATAATTCAAACACTAGAAGGACTTTTCAAACATAATTATCCAACAAGTTTTTGTTTTCAAAAATACTTTTCAATACACAAAACAGTTATTTTTTTTTTAACCAAAAAAAAAAATGACAAAATACATTGAAAAACACGTACGGTTCAGTCTTTCATGGACAGAAATAAGTGGTGGCATCGAAAGCCTCTAGCCTCTATACTTTAAAAATAAGAATAAAAAAATTGGAGGCTGGCCTACACCCTATATATTGAGGCTCACTACAAGAAAAAATAGGTTCTTTAACAACGATATACAACAACTAGTGGCTTAAGGCCTTAATTAATATAGTCACAATTGAGTAATACTAGTAGCATTTGCACCATTGAGAAAAACTCATTAGTGACGACTCTAAAAGTCATTGTTGATAACAATTATTAACAACGACAATGATAAATGTCATCGTTAATAGCATTACATGTCATTGCAAAAAATGTCTTGCATGAGGCAACTTGTCATTGCTCATATCAATTCTAACAATAACAATATTGTCATGTCGTCGCTGATATGAATCCTTTTGCAGCAACATGTTATTGTTCATTATATAAACACATACGACGAAGATGATAACATCATTAGTGTTAAAATAATGATGAGGTGGAAATAAGCGGAAGCAATATAGAAAAAAAACACAGAACTTAATTTACGGGTGGTTTGGTATTAGATACCTACATTCACCTCTCAGAATACTCTAGGGCTACATTATACTCATTAACTATATTTGTCTACAATACAATGGTCTTTATTTATAGTATAATATCTAAATATAAGTATAGTAATCAAATCCTCTTGATTTGATTATAATTCTAATATTTGATTACAATTATTAATGACAATACGAAGTAGTTGTTGATACATAATTGATAATGTGCTTCTTTATTTTCCTTTTTGAAAAAAAATGCCAATTATTTTTTTAAGCCAAGTAATTTTTATTTTTATTTTTTGGTATCAATTATTTAAATCACACTTAATATTTCCTTTGACTTGATGATCGATCTTAGATCGTAATACTGGATGGATATCTATGTTATGGCTTGATGTTAAATGACATGAGGGCAAAGTGAAGATTATTCGGTAACACATCCCTAACTATATTCACTGTCAACATATTAGGATATTTTGTGGTGATAACGACATAATTGTAAATACGTCATAGTAATTACTAATTATGGGTAACTCAAGCATTGTTATGAGTTTTTGAACTTGAGAAGGATTAAAAATGTTTGATCATATTTGTTCAATGAATCTAGGGCATAGTTGATTTTGACCGCACCTACTTGCTCTGAAATTGTCTATATAGTAATCTTTCTCCCCCTCTAATCAAATTATTTAAGATATGCTGAGGCATAATTAACTAATTCATTGCAATCTCTAAAAAGTGCACAGCTAGCTAGCCATTGAGTGGCTGAAAGCATAAAAAAAACAAAAGAATCGAAAAGGATAAAGATACAGATAAAGAAATGGCTTGAATGGCCAACAGGTATGTCATATATATTATCATCTTCATTTAAGGATAAGTATTTCCAGAGCTGTCGAGCTTATCAAATACAAGAACAGCTAGCGCAATAAAAAAGGAATATTCAAAGGAAACTCCAGCAAATACTCAGGCACGTACCTCATGGAGACGATGGAGTCATGGTGGTGGTTATGTCAAAGACGTAGGGGCTTAAGTTTTTCTTTGGAGCGATCTCACAAAGAGAAAAGAAAATTCAAACCCTTAGCTTTTTTTTTTCTTCTATCTTTTTCTATTCACACGCTAAGCTGGATATACATCCACGAAGTCAATAATGACAAACCACAAGCTAATGTAATGAAACTCTATAAATACCCAATGTCTTTCACCCCCAACAACATATCACAAATACAAGTTAGCTAGTGTTCATAAATATACATAAGACAGCAGTGAAGGAAAAGGAAACTATGGCATCAGATCAGTGTCAAGGTAATGAATATCTCTATATTAAGAGTGCTTGTCTGTAAGTTTGTGTATATATATATATATATATATATATTTTCCTTGAGCTAACACAGGTCTTTTTGAGCCTGTACGTGTAGGGAAGAATTCATGGCCAGAGCTCAAGGGCGCGCAGGGGACGGTTGCGGAGGCCACAATTGAGAGGGAGAATCCTCTTGTCGATGCCATCATCGTGGAAGAAGGATCGGTTGTCACGGATGACTTTCGCTGTGACAGGGTTTGGGTTTGGGTCTATGAAAGCGGCATTGTTTCAAGGGTCCCTACTATTGGATAGGGCTTAGCTTGGACTTGAGTGTCTAGCTAGCTACTCTTATTATTATGATCTTATTGCAATGTTATTTTTATTACGAATAATCTTGGGCTTATAAAGTCCATATTGTTGATATATGATCAGTTACAAGTTTTTATATATCTATTTGTTTATTTAATTTGCTGAATGAGAGTTTTCATTAATATTTTAATTTTAACTTTAAAACCTGGATGTTTCGGAAGGTCACGCTAGTTATATATACTTGACACATACGCTAGCTTAGCCATGTTACCATTAAAATGATGATTCAAAAGCTCCCTTGGCTGGCTGATCAACTTGCACAAAGCAAAAATATGGAGGAAAGCCAAGTGAAGAGGTGTAGTAAATGACTAGAATTCTCAGCTGGACCAGAAAAGTATGAGAAGCTTTAGGTTGCTAAATAAGGAACCATTGGATGGGATGGTTCGAATCTTGTACGAGCAAACTGAGTTCAACTTTGTATTCCATTCATTCATTCAAACAGATAAATTATTATAATCCCATATTTATCCTATAGATCCAATGAAATCATCCCGTGTCAAATTAAAAAAAAATCCTTAACCTCAAATTATGACCACGTGTTTTCTTAGTAGTTCAAGTCTCAAGTTTCTTGTAGTGAGAGTAGCCTTTTGGTTGCTGATGAATTAATGACACATTTTGTTGTAAATATACTTGTAAGTAATATATTTGTTATTGAGAAAATATAAAAGAAAATAGTACTTAATATACTTAAGTAAACTTAGCCCATTAACTTAGGCTTTTGAGCTAGAGTTGTATTCAACTAGGTATATTAATGTGCTCTTGTTAAAAACTTCATAATTGCTTTAATCTCCCAACACTTTCCTCCTATCTATTGTGATCTATGTAATCATCTTATTAAGCCATAGATATGTTGTTTCTAGGTCTGTCTAGCTGCCGGGCCATCGATCCTTAAACTAGGTTGAAATAAATATTGTGTTCATACGAATTTGACAAGTAACTTTCTACTTTTTCTTTGAAGCTATCTCACAAAGAAGAGGAAAAATTCAAACCCTTAGATTCATACCTAAATATAAAGTTAATAATGACTAATCACAAGCTAATGTAATTAATGATTCTTTCTCTCTATACATATAAACGCCATCTTTCACCCAACCAATGCAACATAATTAAATATATAGAAGCGTTATTAGTAAGAAATTAAAGGATTAAAGACAAAGAAAAAAAAATGGCATCAGAGAGTGAAGGTAATAATGATAACTAAAAATTGGAAGCAAACATGTTATAATGATAACCAAACTTCCGCTAGAATCCAAGAACCACATTCCTGAAGAAGCTCAGCAAGCATTTCATATTGAGTTGATCTAATTATGTTAAAGCAATAATTACGTGATTCAATATATCTCTTCCTATAAACTTAAACTTATAAAACAAGTGGTAATTTAACAAATTAATACAAGTCTTTTTTAGACCTTTTAGCTAGGTAAGAATTCATGGCCTGAGCTCGTTGGGGTGCAAGGGACGATAGTTGAGATGACAATTGAGAGGGACAATCCGCTTGTCGATGTTGTGATCGTGCTGGCACGATTGGTACGTTATCATGCAAGACTCCCATTACAATAGCCGACAGGGTTTAGGATTTTGTCAATAAAAATGACATTGTTTGTAGGGTTCCTATTATTAATTAGTTATTAGGCCTCAATGCACTTACTTGTGAAGGCCACTTAATTATTTAGATCAATGTGCATACATAAAAAATAATAATAATAAATAATAAAAGAAAAATAGAAAAATGTTATTATATATGACTTTACATAAAAATGAAATAGCTATTCTCCAAGCATTGTATTTAAAACTTAATAAGAGCTACCATTTTCGTGCATTATATAATTATTAGTGTTATTTAATTTTGAACTACAAAAAATTGGTTTTTAGTAATATCTTGTTATCGTTAAGTCTAATGATTTTCAGCTATAGAATCATTCTTGCTAAACAAAGATTCAAGAAGCTGAGTAGCAGAATCTATTAGCTCATTGTTCAAGATTTGACTTTACCGTTAATATAAAGGTTATTTGTTGACCTTTAGGATAAGTTTGAAATATGTATACGTAACTCATTGTTCGAAGATGCTGGGTGCAAACTACGCTGCCAGAATGGCTTTGCATTGACTAAAGCCCAAGATGGCAGTATAATTCAAACACTAAAAAGACTTTTCAAACATAATTATCCAACAAGTTTTCAGACGTGGCCTTGCAGAAAAACCCTTTTGAGTTTTTGCTTTCAAATACTTTTCAATAAACAAAATAGGTTTTTTTTTTTTTTTAAAAAAAAAAAGGTAATTTTTCATCGCTAGTATTAATTCTATTAGACTACCATTTGGGATTTTATGTCATCACTGATATTAATCCTTTCAACAACGACAACACGTTGTCGTTGATTATATAAACACATACAACGAAGATGATAACATCAGTAGCAATGACGATACAAAGTAGTCGCATATAATAAATAATGTGTTTTTTTTTTTTAAAAAAAATGTCAATGACTTTTTTTAGCAATTACTTTTTTTTTAATCAATTATCTAAATCTCACTTAATAATTAATCAGCATAGAAAATCAAAACAAAACAATAAGAAAGAGAAAAAAAAGGACCTGAACCAAAATCGACAAAAACCACTTAACAAAAATATATCACATCAATAACATAGTAAAGAGATCCATTGAATATCTATTGATATGATTTTCAAATTGTAGTCATCCAAAGAACAATTTATAATAATGTTGTTGGTCTAATGTCGATCTTATGATTGAACTGAAAATCACACTTATTACTGCATATGATTAGCAAACATTTTGCTAAGTAATTGAGTTCACTAATGGTCCGCCATATGTGGGAATCAAACAAGTGCATTGAATTGTATCAATAATGCTTGAGCGACTCCAAGATGTGCTCCAAGGGAGACATGAGCCTTGGTTGAGATCAAGCCTTGGATCCTCCCGAGACTTTGATTGAATTCCCATTATCCAAGTTTCTCGAATAAAGGAATTGAAGGTAACTCTTGAAAATAATTCCACTCTATTAGCCCACATGATACATCATGGGCCTCAGGACCACTATTAGCCCATCAAAAGAATAATAGGCAACTCTCAGCACTTTTAGGGCAAGTTGAAGTGAATGACATAATCCTAACCTACAAATAGGCCCTTATACCAAGTATAAAGAATATACTCAATTTTTGGATATTGGACATACTTTTCTCAAATGAACTAATTTAGGCATTAGAGTGAGACTCGCCGACACCTCACCGACGAGTTCTCTTAATTGATTATTATCTTGTAAGAGCATAAAGATGGAAGATCAAGGGCGTCTCAAAGAATGTGAAGAACATGCAGATCACACAAATCGAAAACTGTTAGACTAGAAAATACTCTATATCTATATGATAACATGTAAACCTTGTATGTTGTACTCTCTAAATTGTGCACTTATACTTATATCTTTTCACCTGTAAAATGTGTTGTTTTATAGTTAGTAGCTAGTGGTTTCGATGATGAGTCTCCTGATGACTTCACTAGAATCTTCTTTGTGGATAACCTTGAGATGGTAAAATACATGAGCACCACAAGCAAGAGGAAATATTTACTTTCCTTGGGTTTGTGTACACGTGGTATAATCAGGGATGAACCCAGAAATTTTTATGGGAGGGGACCAAAGCAAACAAAAAAAAAAAAAAATTGGCAACACGTAATGAACTGGTATTTTTTTTCTTTCTTTTTTTCTTCTTTTTCTAATCACTGCTACTTAAATACAATGAGAAATTGAGCTAAGAATTGTGTCAAATTCTTCAATTAGATGTTTAAATTCTAACAACCAATATTCTCAATATTTAATAACCATAATATCCAAATTACAAGACCACTTAGATTAAAACTTGAGCTTAGAGTACTAACCTCAAAAGTGCAACCTGCGTTGAATTATTTTGCACCTCGTTGATTAACATCATATTCCCATATGTATTTAACTTTTCCATCATCTATAAATAAATTTACATTATCATTTTGGAATCTTTAGAAAATAATACTCATATTTACATACAATAATCAATATGATTCTAATATGATATATTATAACCTAAACTTCATAGGTATCAATTTTCATTGAACTCATGAAAGTCTAAGGTTAATTAACAATTTAAACGTAATTAATCCATCAAATTAGCAATTCTAGTGTATCAATCTATCACAAAATTTGTATCAATCTCATTGACACAACAAACAGATATTTATGTATCATTTTATATTTATTAATGTTAATTGTGCTTTGTGTAAAAGAAAACTCACAAATTTCTTATAAATTTGTTCATCGCCACGTCTTCTTCTAACTAACCGGTAGCTCTCTCTCTCTTAATCTCATTATCTCTCTCAATCGCTGCATCTCACTCTCTCATTGTTGATCCCTCTCCGTGTGACTGGTATTAGTGACTCAGTGGACTAGTGCATGATTCGTGAAGCCATGAAGAAAGCCAAAAAGGGAGAAGTCTTGGAAGAGAAAGGGCCAAAGGGGTATGACTGTATCAGTCTTTTGAGTTTTTTTTTTTTTTTTTCAGAGGCAGAGAAAGTTTGGGGGATGGGTTAAATTTTATTTTATTTTATTTTATTTTTTTAATTTTGGAGAGAGATCGATCATTGGTCAAATGACTCAATTTTTTTTTTTTTTTCTCATTTTGGAGCGGGACCGGTCAATGAAGCAAGTTTTTGGGAGGGGACTGGTGTAATAATTTTTATTTTATTTTATTATTATTTTTTTATGAATTGAGGGGGGACCAGGGCCCCAACCAGTCCCCCCATAGATCCGTCTCTGGTGGTATTGTACCTTCGATTGAGTAGATTTCGAGACTTAATATGGATTTAATTGTTTTGCATTGGTTTGGGTTCCAAACTATGGTTTTAGGTTTGGGTTTGCAATATTTAAATATTGCAAAGGAAATTTGCTTTGACTTGATAATCTATCTTCGATCATAATACTAGATGGATATCTACGTTACGGCTTGATGTTAAGTGAGGGCAAAGGGAAAATTATTTGATTGCACGTCCCTGATTATATTTACCATCAACAAGTTAGGGCGTTATGTGGTGTTAACGACATAATTATAAATAAGTCACAGTAGTAATTAACTATTTATGGTAAGTCAAGCATTGTTTTAAGTGCATTGAACTCGAGAAGGATTAGAAATGGTTCATCATATTTGTTCGTACAAAAGTTAAATCCGCATTTGTTTGTATATGCTGATCACCAGCTACAACAAATCTGTTGGCGGAGCAAAACATCCAATAACATAGTATCAGCAGAATCAAAACAAATTCCAAAAAAATATACTGTTCGCCATTGCTAACCACCAATCGACTCAACTTTAACGAAACTTTAGGTTGCAACTAATAATCAGACGTCCACGATAACATTTCCATTTCTGCCTCTAGTACTAGGAAAAGACTAATTTATGTTTCTTCTTTTGAAAGAGACAAATTTATGTGTCTAACACGTCGCCACCTTGTCTTTTCACAACCAAGCTGGCCGAAGGCAATTCCTGGCCACCTTATTAAAAGGATTAAGCTTTTCTTCTTTTCTTTAGGGGTTGCCTAAAGCCACGCTAGTGCTAAGATTCGAAACAAACAGTACATCCTCCAGGACCTCCACCTTCTAGTTATTTAATAATAAAAAAAGTAAAAGGTATTAGGTCCCATCCCACGCACGCCAAAGTTCAATAATTAATTAACTATCAATGAGACTCCTGGACCGGCTATATATATATATATAAACAAGATGCTAAAGATTTATCCCGTCTCTATCTCTATATTATAAATACCTATTAATTCGCGTCCACAAATTAAGAAGAGCGAGAAGGAAAAGAAGTGAGGATGGCAACTTGCTTTGGTAAGATTTTTTCATTGTGGGTACAATATATATATATATATATATATATATATATGTGCTAATAACTAATTGATTGAACTTAATTGTGTATATATGAACAAGTGTATGCATGCATGCGTGCGTGTTATAATGAAAAACATGCTGGAAAGACATCATGGCCAGAGCTAATAGGCATCAATGGACAGGCCGCCATAGCAATTATCATGAGAGAGAATCCGAGGGTGGTAAGGGCAGGGACAATTAAAGATGGATCAAAAATGATGCCTTGATGGAGCCAACTACACGACTCCATTCAAAATATCATTTCATTGACATCTATACTTTCAATTAAAAGACCCATTTAAACCCGCTTTAGCTTAATTTGAGTCAATGTAACTCGTATATATAGCATTGAAAGGCCTTCTTCTTGATCAAAAAATGAAATATACCCCAATTTTCACATATATATATATAAAAGCCTAAGTTGATTTTGACCACGCCGACTTTCTCTAAAATTGTCTATATATATATGTGTGTGTATAATTTGTAAAGATATGCCGAGGCATAATTAATAACTTCATTGCAATCTCTAAAAAGAGCAGCTAGCTAGCTACCCATTGAGTTTCTGAAAGTATGAAAAAAAAAAAAAAACAAAAGAAAAAGAAAAAGGCAAAGAAATGGCTTGAATGACCAACAACACTACAAAAAACCGGTCATTTTCTAATGTGTCTACTGTTAATCATATTTTGCCACGTTAGAAATTTCTAACGTGTTAAAAATCCACACGTTAGAAAATTACAAAATTAAAAAATTAAAAATGCATTTTCTAACGTGTTACTATTCACACGTTAGAATTTTATAACGTGTGAATAGTGACACGCACGTTAGAAAATTACAAAATTAAAAAATAATTAAAAAATTAAAAATGCATTTTCTAACGTATTACTATTCACACATTAGAATTATCTAACATGTGAATAGTAACATGTTAGAAAATGACAAAATTTAAAAATAATTAAAAAATTAAAAATGCATTTTCTAATGTGTGAATAGTACCACATTAGTAACTGACAATAATTTATAAATAAAAATTTAAAATGGCAATTACTAATGAAAAAAACAAAAAAAAAAAGAAATTGTCATTTTCTAACGTGGCAGAAAATGACAATTTCCTCTTTTTTTTCCTCAAAAGTAATAATATTAATAATATGAAAAAAATAATTAGTTTAATTAATACATAATTTTAATTTAGGTTTATTTATTATTTTATGTCGGGAAACCCATCCAAGGATGGCCGTTCTGACCCGCCCCTGTGGAATAAACCTCAGTCCCGTCCACCGCACGCTCGGAAAGTCTGACCCGCACGCTTAATTACTTGGAAACCCTATCTACTATATATGGTAACCCTATCTAGGGTTACCACATATAGAATTTTTTTTTTTAATTTCTTTTCTTCAGCGTATCTCTCCGAGGCAGGGCCATTTCGAAACACCCCATCGGAGTAAACTTCGGTCCCGTTCGTCAAACCCTCGGAATTGACCACGATTGGGCTTGACTAAGTCGCTGGCTTTTCACGAGAGCGGTTTTGTCGGTTGTTATTTTAAGTTTTTTACTAATAAAAAACTAAAAAATAATAATAATAATACTAAAATGCATTTTCTAACGTGTCACACGTGCCACGTTAGAAATTTTCCAAGTGCTACGTTAGAAAATGTATTTTATTATTATTATTATTATTTCAAAAAAAATATTAACAATATTTTTAAATTTTATATAATTAATACACAATTAAAATTGAAGTTTATTTATTATTTTATGTCGGGAAACCCATCCAAGGATGGCCGTTCTGACCCGCCCCTGTGGAATAAACCTCGGTCCCGTTCACCGCACACTCAGAAAGTCTGACCTGCACGCTTAATTACTTGGAAACCCTATATACTATATATGATAACCCTATCTAGGGTCACCACATATAGAATTTTTTTTTTTTTTAATTTCTTTTCTTCAGCGTATCTCTCTGGGGCAAGGCCATTCCGACCCACCCCATCGGAGTAAACTTTGGTCCCGTTCGTCGAACCTTCAGAATTGACCACGATTGGGCTTGACTAAGTCGCTGGCTTTTCACGAGAGCGGTTTTGTCGGTTGTTATTTTAAGTTTTTTACTAATAAAAAACTAAAAAAATAATAATAAAAAAAATGCATTTTCTAACGTGGCACATGTGCCACGTTAGAAATTTCTAACGTGTCACACATGCCACGTTAGAAATTTTAGAAAATGACAATTTCCTTTTTTTTTCTCAAAAGTAATAATATTAATAATATGAAAAAATAATAATTTTAATTAATACATAATTTTAATTTAGGTTTATTTATTATTTTATGTCGGGAAACCCCCCCATAAATAAAATACGGTTACCTCTCCCAAAAACTAGAAGAATCGGAAATGGAAAAGATCCATCCTAAGGATACCAAAAGTCATAAAGAAAGCTCCCCTTACAGCAGCAATGATAGAGGAAGCCTCGAGAGCAAGGGCCATGTGAAGAATCAGCCCATAGTAATTGACAATATTTATAAAAAAAAAATTAAAATGCCAATTACTTGAGAGAAAAAAAAAATGATTTTCTAACGTGGCACTTGGAAATTTTCTAACGTGTGGCACGTGCCACGTTAGAAAATCAATTTTTTTCAAAAAAAAAAATTTACTATTAATAATATGATAAATAATTGGTTTAATTAATGCAAAATTAAAATTGAGGTTTATTTATGATTTTATGTCGGGAAACCCCTCCAAGGGTGGCCGTTCTGACCCACCCCTATGGAATAAACCCCGGTCCCGTTTTCCGCACCCTCGGAAGTCTGACCCACACGCTTAATCCCTGTAAAACCCTATCTAGCTACTATATTTGGTAACCCTAGACATATCTAGGGTTACCATATATGGAAATGTTTTTTTTTTTTTAATTTCTTTTCTTCAGCGTATCTCTATGAGGCAGGGCCATTCCGACCCACCCCATCAGAGTAAACTTCGGTCCCTTTCGTCGAACCCTTAGAATTGACCACGATTGGTCTTGACTAAGTCGCTGGCTTTTCATGAGCAGTTTTGTCGGTTGTTATTTTAAGTTTTTACTAATAAAAAAGCAAAATAATAATAATAAAATGCATTTTCTAACGTGGCACTGGAAAATTTCTAACATGGCACGTGTGACACGTTAGAAATTTCTAACATGGCAAATATGCCACGTTAGAAAATGCATTTTTTTTTAGTTTTTTTTTAGTAAAAAACTTAAAATAACAACCGACAAAACCTCTATCGTGAAAAGCCAGCGACTTAGTCAAGCCCAATCATGGTCAATTTTGAGGGTTCAACGAACGGGACCGAAATTTACTCCAATGGGATGGGTCGGAATGGCCCTGCCTCGAAGAGATACGCTAAAGAAAAGAAATTAAAAAAAAAAAAAAAATCTATATGTGGTAACCCTAGATAGGGTTACCATATATAGTAGATAGGGTTTCGTGCGATGAGCGAGATCGGGTTTATTCTGAGGCGAACGGTCATCCTTAGATGGGTTTCCCGACATAAAATAATAAATAAACCTCAATTTTAATTTTGTATTAATTATATAAAATTTAAAAATATTATTAATATTTTTTTTGAAAATAATAATAATAATAATAATAAAATGCATTTTCTAACGTGGCACGTGTGCGACGTTAGAAAATGCATTTTATTATTATTATTATTATTTTAGCTTTTTATTAGTAAAAAACTTAAAATAACAATCGACAAAACCGCTCTCGTGAAAAGCCAGAGACTTAGTCAAGCCCAATCGTGGTCAATTTCGAGGGTTTGACGAACGGGACCGAAGTTTACTCCAATGGGGTGGGTCGGAATGGCCCTACCTTGGAGAGATACGTTGAAGAAAAGAAATTAAAAAAAAAAAAATCTATATGTGGTAACCCTAGATAGGGTTACCACATATATATATGGTAACCCTATCTAGGGTTACCATATATAGTAGATAGGGTTTCCAAGTAATTAAGCGTGCGGGTCAAACTTTCCAAGCGTGCGGTGAAAAGGACCAGGTTTATTCTACAGGGGTGGGTCAGAACAGCTATCCTTGGATGGGTTTCCCAACATAAAATAATAAATAAACCTCAATTTTAATTTTGTATTAATTATATAAAATTAAAAAATATTATTAATATTCTTTTTGAAAAAAAAAATAATAAAAAAAATGCATTTTCTAACGTGGCACTTGGAAATTTTCTAACGTGTGGCACCTAATTTCCAACGTAGCACTTGTGCCATGTTAGAAAATCATTTTTCTTTTTTTCTTTTTTCTCTTTTTTTTGGTTTTAATATAGGGTTATCATAATTTTAAGAAAAAAAAAAAAAGAAAAAAAATAATACAAGTTCTAACGTGGTACTATGCCACACGTTAGAAAATCCAGTTTTGAAATGGCCAGCTGGCCTGCACCCCCAGCTACCATTCTCTCTTCTTTTTTTCCTTCTCTTATTTTCTTCCCCCCATTCTTTCCCTCTGTCCGGCGATAGCTCTCTCTCCCTTTCCCCTGCACCTCACTCCTCCCCTGTAGCTCCGGTGACCCTGCTGCTCCGGCATCCTCCTGTCTCCCGCCAGCGACCCCACAAGCTATCTCCTCCGGCAAGCTGCATTTATATTTTGGTAAGTATGTATAGTAAACTTTATTTTCTTGTATTTGGCAAATAGAGTTTTGTGAATCTTGGAAAAGTAGAGTACTTCCCTATTAAAGGCCTAATACCTGGCTCTTCTCGTGCTTCTTCTTCTTCTTCTTCTTCGGCTGCTACTCAAAAACCAACTCCAAAGTCCACACGGGTATATGCTATTTTATGCATTATATACTCAATATTTGATTTTTTTTTAGGATGGCATGTCTTGAAGAGCTTCGAGTGTCATGGGGTTGGTGTTGCTGTTACTTATCTCTTACCAGAACACTGTGTGTGTATGTTTAATGGGTTATGGTCAAATGTCTTGTTTGATAGATAATGCATTTGATTTCCCAAGTTTTATTCAGCGTGCTTTGGTTAAAATCTTGCATCTATTTTAGATGAAGGATGCTTGTGGTGTGTTGTTGGATAATAAACTTAATTGTTAATAACATTTATTTGAGTGCTTTCATATTCTCGTATGTTACTAAGTGACTTGAAGAGGTTGTGTCTTTTGGTTTTTCAAGACTTATTTTACATAGGAGCTACATTGGAGTTATATGAGATGTAAATTAATGAAGTTATTGTGAAGAAGTTAGGTCATTTGTATCTTGTAAATATTCATGTAAGCAACGTATTTTAATTAAGTTGAATAAAAGATTACAAAGTCCTCTATTAATTCAGTTTTTCTCTTCATTTTTCGTGTTCTCTTAGTGTTTGTAGTTTCCAATTTTCAACAATCATAACGTTAATGCTATCAGAGTTGTGGTGGTTTAGCTACATTTTGATTAGTGTATTTACATTTAGATGGCATTTGAGAGATAAATAGGCGGTGTGTAAGTGTAATTTGAATAGAGAAAGTTCCTTGAAAACAATGAGAATTATTAAATTGTTTGGTATGAAATATGGGGCATATCTGCATTTTTCTTTGTTTTGATTTGTAGATATTGGTTGAATGTGATGATGCAATCTGGATTGACATTCATGCTTTATGAAAAAGAGTTTAGATTTGGTTCTCAGAGTCTATAGGAGTAGGAACATTGTTCAACCCTCAAGCCTCAGGGTGGCATATTTTTTGGTTGAGGAAGCTCTATCCATATTTGTAGCATGTTCCTTTATGGCCTTCTGAACTGTAGGAAACACCTGCTCTCCCCTCCCCCGGGGAAAAAAAATAGCTTACACTTTATATGTATGATATGCCTGTTGATCATCTTTTGTTATAGGGTGTTGAATATATTGTAGAATATATTATAGAGAGCGGAAGGAGAGAGAGAAGAGAGAGAGCGGAAACATATAATAAACTACATTGTATTGAGTAGCATACTTAAAATGGATACAAGAGCCTCCTTATATAGGAGGGAGAGAGGAGCTTTAGCTTCCAATCTTACCAATGTGGGACAAGCCCCACATATACACTAACATCCCCCCTCAAACTAAATGTGTCTAAACATTGAGGTTGGAAAACAAAAGCATGAATAAAAAAAAACATAAAAGAAGGGAAAGTCTGACCCAAAAATTCTAACTAGTAGATTGACTCGGCCGGTTAAAGAGGCTAATCATGCCTGAAACCCATGGACCGTCTCGCCTAGTGAGCTGAGCTAAAGTCTAACTCAAAAATTCTAACTAGTAGATTGACTCGGCCGGTTGAAGAGGCTAATCATGGAGAAAAAGGGCATGTTAAAAGAGGCTAAACATGCCTGAAACCCATGGACCGTCTCACCTAGTGAGCTGAGTTAAAGTTTGACCCAAAAATTCTAACTAGTAATAGATCAATGGCCTAGGAGAGGCTACAGTGTCCGGTGATGGCGGCATTTGATAAGGCATAAGTGGGCTAGTTGAAAGGGGATTCTTTGGCCCAAAAAAAAAAATCATCTGACCTGAGAGTGCCTACCGCAATAAAAATGAACCGGATTGAACTGCACCAAAGAAAAAAGGCCGTGGAACCGAAATGACCAATGCATGAATCGACGTGAACCGCAAAAAATGCTTAAATTTAGAGAAGAATCTTGTTTTCTGCCATATAGAGATTCTAAAAGCAAAAATACACCAAAAATTTGAAATCAAGACAAAAAATTAAGCCGGAAACACCTGGTCAACTTTTCGAGTCCCGGTCAAAGTCAACGGTCAACTCTTGAAAAGTCAAAATCAATAGTCAATGTGATGATGTGCAGACGTACTGACTTAGGGCTGACGTGGCATTTTGAACAACTTGCATAGGGCTGATATGGCTCGCTAATGTCGAGGAAGAAGACCCATTACACGCGCGAAAGAGCTAGCGGCGCCAGAGGGGCATGGATCCCACGCGCAGAAGCTTCCACTGGTGCGTGAAATATCCGTTGGGGGAGTTCTTTGCGGGGATATGACCGTCGTCACTGGATCTATAAGGTGAACCAGCAACCTTCCTGATCGGGCCGACGTGGCGGCGCGTGGCGGTGCTGCAGTGGCACGTGGGCAAATGGCAACAACTTCTAGGGGCGCGTGGTGGCGTGTGGAAGCTTAGAATTAGCTGAGATTGCACAGATCCACGGATCCGTGGCCGAGACACCACTTCTGGTGGTTATTTTGGCCGAGAGGGGTCACGATGGTGGGGCAATTGGCTCGGGCAGCAATTGCCGGAGAAGCTCGGAGAGCCGATGACGGCAGATCTTCCACAGATCTGTAGATCTGAAGGAGTGGAAGAGATTTGGAGTGGAAAACACGCTTGGGGGTGCATAGACGACTGGAAACTACCGGAAAGAGGAGATCCCTAGAGGAAGCGTCGGAAAACGTCAAAGATGTTTATTGAAGGCCACAAAAAAGTGGCTCTGATACCATGTTGAATATATTGTAGAATATATTATAGAGAGCGGAAAGAGAGAGAGAAGAGAGAGAGCGGAAACATATAATAGACTACATTGTATTGAGTAGCATACTTATAATGAATACAATAGCCTCCTTATATAGGAGAGAGAGAGGAACATTAACTTCCAATCTTACCAATGTAGGACAAGCCCCACATATACAATAATACAGGGAAAATTTTTCTTTATTATAGGGTCTGTTTAATTTATAGGAAAAAACAAACTAAATGATTTCCTTGACTTCTGGTTCATTTAGTCATCAATTAAAGGTGTGGATCCACCACTAATTGTTTTCTCGCAAGGGACATTTTCCTGAAATCTAATCTTAACTCTTTGATGAGATTATGCATCATGATTTATACAAAAGTTGAGACAGCCATGAACTTTTCTTGTAAAACAAATATGACTACCTAATGGAGCATTAATCCAAAAAAAAAAAAAATAGTATTAAAAGTTGTAAATCTATTAGTACTAGTGCTAGAACATGCTGAGTTTTGAAGTGGCAAACAATCCTGTACTTCTTGCCGATGAATCCTGTGTGTATGATGTGCTTAGCTGCTAAGAAGAAGAAACAGCTAACTATTGTAACTTACTCCGTTGACTGTACCTCTGCCCGTCATCATTGCATAAGGGTCTCAAACCTTTCCATTTACTTAATATTATACATATACATATATGTGACTTTTTCTATTTATAAATAACAATATTTGCTTTTGAATGTGTATTCATGAAAATTGTTTTAAATCCTCATCGAAGAAGTTAAGCTTGCATCTGGAGCTGTCCAAAATTTATAGCAGCCTCTGCCTAAATTTTTTTTTTCTTCTTCTTCTTTCTCTTAATAGTAGTTCTTTCTTTAATTTTGGCTACAAATTCTTGGGCCTGCATTGAGTCGTTTTATCACAAGTCTTAGGTAGGAGAACTGGATTGAGAGCTTCTAAGCTGCTTCACCTTAGGGAGTTATTTGGTAACATTATTCCGTTCAGTAAAGGAAAGTGTAACTTCAAGGAGGAATTCCGGAAGATACAGATATCACAACCTGTGGTATGTTGATCGAAGATAAGCTTGTAATTTTTGAATTTATTGCTTTTCCAGCCTTATGTTCTCCTTTATCAACTCATGATTCTATACGAACTTCAAAATCCTTTTCTGAATTTTCTTCTCTGGGTAATAAGTGCTTGTTTGCATGGGCCCTTCCCAACTCTATGTTTACCATAAACAGTGGAAGTTGTTGGAATTTCGGGAAACATATAAGCATCTAAGTATGGGCCATTGCCACCTATAACACGCACATTTACTTGTAAAGGATTTGATAATCTACATGACAGTATCACTTAATGAGGGTTAATAGATTTTCTGTCATTGTTGTAGAGTCTTCATTAATAGGATTAGGAAGCACAAGAAGATTAGAAAGATGTTAAAAGGGAGAGTGTCTTTTTCATAGCTTAGAGTGGACTACTTAGGCAAGAAGATGGCAAATATGACTAACCGTTAACTACTGAGATAGATAATGTTGGAGCCAACTGGCCAGTACACTTGCATGGTGTGACGTCTATGTGGCTAGTGTGAGTTGGTTAAGTCCCATTTGATTTCTTGGTATCTCCGTTTGATCTTTTCCTCATTGGGTAGGATTGAAATATGTTTACTGCTGTACTTGTTCTGTCAATGTCCAACTTGATGTGCAGATTAGAGGTAAAGTGCTGCTATAATAGAGAGGTTTTGTTTATCTGACTTGCTATAATCATGATGTCATGGCTTGAAAAGTGCTACTATAACAATAATTAGTCCAAGGTCGGGTTCTGCTATCTTAGGAACCCTTTGTGCTTTCTTAGAGATTGTTTTGTTCTTCATTTTTTGGTATTATGACCTCACATCAGTTTTATTTTATCTTATGTTGTTTTATTATATTAACCTAACTTCTACTTATAAAAAATGTTTTTTTCTTTCTAGTGGAGTTTAATGGGACGAGAGCAATTGGAGATTTTACGCCTTGCAGCGGGACTTTGCTATACTGAAAGAAGAGATATAATAATAGCACGCACCGTGCATTTAAATGCTCAAGATTGGGATACGAACCTACCTCTTATAGTTACTATAACTGTCATTATGGTCACTGCATTAGTATAGTGATACATGCATCCTATTTGTGTCCGGGTAACCATACTCATTGGTTATGTTTTTCTTTCCTTTTTATTTTTGTTTTCTGGCTCTCAACATGGTATATTGAATTAGTTCTCTTTTGTTGATATATTTTTTTAAATTGTTAAGCGTGAAAGTGCTGAAACTGATCTAGTTAAGGTTCTAATTCAATTGGTTTGCTGGAATTTATTCAGGCATAATTGATCTGTATGTCCATGTAGTTGTTGACAATGAAGCAACAAAGAATTTATATACGAAAAGTTGTTTTGTATATGAAAAATGGAATTTATTTGTTTTTTTATTTATTATTTATTTGTTTTCTTATTTATTATTTATTTGTTTTTTTTTATTTTTTTTTGTAATTATTATTTATTTGTTTTTTATTTATTATTTATTTGTTTTTTAAATTATTATTTGCTATTTTCTAACGTGTCAAAATATGACACGTTAGTAATTTACTAACGTGTTATATTTTGACATGTTAGAAAATGTATTTATTTTTTTATTTATTTTTGTCATTTTCTAATGTGTCAAAATTTGACACGTTAGAAAATGACAAAAAATAAAAAATTTCTAAAAATTTCTAACGTGTCAATTTTTGACACGTTAGAAAATGACAAAAAAAAAAAAAAATTTCTAACATGTGAATAGTAACACGTTAGTAATTTTCTAATGTGTCAAAAGTTGACACGTTAGAAAATTGCAATTTCTTACAGGTGGTTTAGTAACGTGTAAAAAACGTTAGAAATGGCACGTTAGAAACATTTTCTAACGTGTTAATGGCCCTAACACGTTAGAAAATGACTGTTAAAAAAAATCTGGTTTTTTGTAGTGCAGGTATGTCATATATATATTCTTTCATCTTCATTTGAGGAGAAGTACTCATTTCCAGAGCTGTCAAGCTTATCTTATAGAAGAACAACGCAATGAAAAAGGAATATTCAAAGGAAACTCCAGCTAATACTCAGGCATGCACCCCATGCATGGTGGTAGCTATGTCAAAGACGTAGGGCGTAAATTAAAATTTTCTTTGAAGCTATATATCTCACAAAGAAAAAAGAAAAATTAAAACGCCTAGCATTTTCTTTTTCTTCTTCTTCTTTTATTCACACGTGCGCAGCATGTTAAGGTTAATCAAAAACCAGAAATTTTTTATTGCAACAATTTATCATAAAGTTGTTTAGCTATCTTTCTTATTTGACTTCCTATTTCTATATATATATATAGAGGTAGCTCAATCGGTTGGGATCACGTCTAATGAAGTATAAGTCACTATTTCGAATCCCGCTCCCCCCCCCCGCTCTTGTGTGAACATGTCAAAAAAAAAAAAAACAAAACAAAAAAGCCGAAATTTTTTATTGCAACAATTTATCAGAAAGTTATTCAACAATCTTTTGTATTTGACTTCTTGTTTTAGGAAATTTAAGTGCTTACTCTTAGCAAAAATCAAGATTCCAATTTCATCAACAAAGAAAGGATAAAGCATAGCAATGAAAAAAAGTCTAAGAATCACTTTGTCAGACATGTTCTTAACGAGAACAGTAGGAATGTGAGACAATATTTTGGCAAATATGGACGTTATTCCATTCATATTTAATATGCAAACAATTTCCATAAGCATAATCTAATTTTTCAATGACTTTTTCAAAGTATTTGCTTGGAATAAGACCTTCTTGTATGCAATTTAAATCAGAACCAGAATCAATCAAAGCAATAAATTCAAGAGAATAATCTTGAGAAACAATAATATTTACTTTGGAGTACCATTTGGAAGGAACAACTTTATCAATAATTCTGATAATCTTGACAGTATCGAAAATTGCTTTATTGTTGGATTCCGCTTCATTGGATTGTTCAGATTTGTTATCATTATCTTCATTGTTAAATTTGTTATCTTGAAAACATTCTTGAAGATTTAAAAGTAAAAGTTGTTTTAAATCCTTATTATCAATTTTGACATTTTGTAAATCACTTTTTAAAACAACAATTTATTTCTTAATATTACTAATCTCATGCTGCAAATCTGAAAAAGTAATTGCTTTGGATTTTTATTTAGAAAATCTTTCCAAAATTTCATCAAAAGAGATTTTTTCCCTAGCAGGTTTATTAATGTCTTTAATCATTTTTTTTTTTTTTTGAGTTTTTTAAGATATTTTTCTTTTAACTCAGTATTTTCAATTTTTGAAATCAATGTTATAAGTAAATCTTCTTGTTCTTCAAATTTAGTAAGGACGCAACAAGTTTTAGTAGTATTGTAGCAAGAATCAATACAACTAATTTATACATTGTTTTCAAAAAATTCATTAACAAAATGATAATCAAAATCGTCAGAGGTTAAGAAATCATTTTCAGAAGAATAATCAAAGAAATCATTATTTTGAAAAATTCTAAAAATATTTTCTTTCTCACTGTCATCAATGTTTAGTGCATTAATTTATTGTTTAATCTTTTTAGGAGGTTCTAGGCATTTATCAGCAAAATGTTCTGTTTTTTCACAGTTAAAACATTTTCCTTTAGAAAAATACTTATCAAATTTAGAAGTCTTCTTTTTGGGTTGTTTGGAAAATTTTTTCACAGGTTTATTAAATTTTCTTTTCTTGTAACTATTGTAATATGAAGCAGGCTTATTCCTGAAAACTTTGTCAGATTTCTTCTTTTGCTTCTGAGAGGAAGCAATAGGAGGTAACCCGAATTATTCACATAAATTACCCATTTCATATTTTGCTTTTCTAGCATTTTTTTAATTGTTGTCTAATCATTTTTTGGTCAATACACATTTTTATACCAAGTTTTTTGATAGTAGAGAGCAAATCATCATAAGTAAGGTTATCATATTCTATCAAACAAATGGGGGAATTAATAAGTTCATCTTTAACTTTGTTAGCAAATAATGAAGGTAATCCATCAATAAATTTTTTTTTCCAATAGGGTTTTTGATTATCAGATCTAACCATTACACGAGAAAGAAAAACACCTTGATACAGTCTATAATCAGATATAGTGGGACAACGAAGATTATTCAAGTAATTAGAAATACGAGAAGTAATATTAGAAGGTGTACAACAATGTGTTTAATGATAGTATAAAGCAAAGTATTAACACCATTCGGTTCACCTCTACCAATATGTCCATCAAAAATGGGAAAGCTTTCCTCATCATGCTTGATAGCAATCCTAATTCTTTACCTGGAATCTTCAGTGAGATGTTTATCCCACCAATTCGGAAGAGTTCTAGAGAATCCACTAGTAAGCAAATCAATAATTTTTGGGTGGCTTAAATTTTGATTAGTATCATAGGCATTGGCAACCATAGACATGTGATTGATTTTATTTATTAATTCATCGCTAGCTATTGGGGTTGGGTTGGGTCGTCGTCGGAGCAAGGGGTTGGGTTGTGTTGGGTTGTCACCAGAATAGGGGTTCGGTTGGGTTGGCTCGTAGCCGGAGCAGGGTGTTGGGTTGGGTTGGGTTGGGTATTCGCCGAAGCAGGGTTTGGGTTGGAATCTCTATTTGAAGGAATTATAATGAACAAACATAGGTCTATTTGTCTGTGTTTTAATTCCAAGAGTTTTTATGTTTTAATTATAGTATTTGTTTTTGTTTTAATACTTATTTAACAGTATTTTTAATTTGTTATCAAGTTTTTTAAAAAACAAATAAATAAAAAAATTAGGTGGCATGGGTAATATCTAGTCATCAGTGATGACTTAACACTTATATATGCTAGGCGTCGACTTTTAATTGGTCCACGTGTCAGTGACTTGGATTCCGTTAAGTCTTCTAACGGTAGATGGATGAAGGTGCTATTTTTGTTTTTATTAAAACCATAAGTAATTTCTGTGATAAAAATCAAACCTTAGGGGAGAAAAATTCAAATGTCCAAACCCTATGTGGGTTTTAGGTATTTAACCCTTTATATATATATATGATAAGAGAGAAAAGCAAAATGGAAAAAATGGCATTAGAGTGTGTGAAGGTAATGGCAACTAAGATTTATTATTATTATTATTATTATTATTATTATTATTATTATTATTATTTTAACATGTCCACATAAGGGAATGACAACTAATAGTTACATGCATGTTATAATTTTTTTTTTCTATTCAAAGCGGGAGAGGGGAAAAGGGAAATGCATGTTATTATATATTGAGTTTTTTTGGGTGAATGAAATTTTTTTATAACCACGTTAAATATTACAAAATCCATCTAGTAGAAACCTATAACCACATTAAAAAGTCAAAGTTAGAAATCTCTATTAGCTCTCTTGTTCAAAGATTTGACAAAAAAATTGGAGGCTAGCCTCCACCCTATATATTGAGGCTCACTACAAGAAAAAATAGGTTCTTTAACAACGATATATAACAACTAGTGGCTTAAGGCCTTAATTAATGTAGTCACAATTGAGTAATACTAGTCGCATTTACACCATTGAGAAAAACTCATTAGTGACGACTTTAAAAGTCATTGTTGATAACAATTATCAACAACGACAACGATAAATGTCGTCGTTAATAGCATTACATGTCATTGCAAAAAATGCCTTACATGAGGCAACTTGTCATTGCTCATATCAATTCTAACAACAACAATATTGTTATGTCGTCGCTTATATGAATCCTTTTGGCAGCAACATGTTATTGTTCATTATACAAACACATACGACAAAGATGATAACATCATTAGTGTTAAAATAATGATGAGGCGGAAATAAGCGGAAGCAATATAGAAAAAAACATAGAACTTAATTTACGGGTGGTTCTAGGGGTGAAAAGGCGGTTACGGTTAGCGGTTATTGGCAAAAACCGCTAACCGTAACCGCTTTAGCGGTTATTAAATTTCACTAACCGCATCTACTAGGCGGTTAGCGGATAGCGGTTAGCGGTTAGTCGTGATTAGCGGTTAGTAAAACAGATTAACGCCCTTCTCTATAACGCTTTTAAAATTAGGCTTTTTGGGCCTTTTTTGGGTTTTTTTGGGCATTTTTGGGTTTTTTTTTAAGCACTATAGCATTTTTCACTCTCATTTATTTTTGTTTTTGTTTTTTTTTTTGTATTTTTAGTGTCTTCTTGGGCCAAATTACTATAAAAAGAGTTCATATTGAAAAATAAAAATATTTGACCTACTTTAATTTTTTTTAAAAATCCTTAAATATTAAATCATAAGTTCATAACTAGTTAACTTAAATATATATATATATATATATATATATATATATATATATAAACAAAGTTCAACACAACATATAAAAAATATAAAAAGTTCAATAAAACATATAAAAAAGTTCAACACACATATAAAAAAAAAGTTCAAATAAAACATTAAATGATACAAATAAAACATTAAAGCTGCGAGATAGAGAAAGTCGAGAGAGAAAGAGGTGCGAGAAAGAGAGACGGTCCAGAGGTAGAGTCTAGAGAGAGACGCCAGCGTGAGTGAGTGAGATAGGAAGGAGAAAGAATAAGATAAAATCCTACTCTAACCCTTAATGCGTTTTCTTTCAAAATTGACGTCGTTTTGATGTGAAATTCATTCTTATTATTATTAATATAAAATAGACAATATATAATTATGGAAAAATTAAATAAATAAATGCTAGAAGATATAAATATATACAGTTTCAAAAATATTTTATTCAATTACAAACTTATGTCTTTGATATTATATAATCATATGATCTCATTAAATTAGATCATATGATTAATGATTTAAATTATTATCATATTTACTAGTCTTTTTTTTTTTTTTTTTTGGAATTGAACTTATTATCTAATGATAATGCTCAAACTCCTAAGTCGTAAATTCCTAATGATCTAATTGTCATACACTCATACTTAAATTAAATGATCATATTATCTCACAAATCACAATTCATATTAATATAATAAAATTATCTTAGATCTAAGAATCTAAGATAATGTGATATATGTTTTCTAAGTATAAAGTATCTAATAATGCTTTAATTTAATTGTTAGTATCATACTATGATTATACATGAATAATATGAATCATATGATTAACTTGTAGACTTATGACTTATGAGTCATATTTTATATATATATATATATATATAATTTGTTATTATATAATCAAATGATTTAATGATCAATTGATCATGTGATATAATCATATAAATTATAGTAATAACATATTAATACTCAATTTGTGATTTAATTATTGAAAACAAAAATGTGATTTAATCATTAATGATCAATTGATTAAGTTATGTGTATAAATATTATTATAATTATAATTACCAAAATATATTATATATGGTTAAGAGTTAACGGTTAGCGGTTAAGACGGTTAGCGATTAAGCGGTTAAACGGTTAGCGGTTATAGCGGTTAGCGGTTGGCGGGCGGTTATTTAACCGCCCGCCTTTACACCCCTAGGTGGTTCGGTATTAGACACCTACATTCACCTCTCAGAATACTCCGAGACTACATTATACTCATTAACTTTATTTGTCTACAATACAATGGTCTTTATTTATAGTACAATATCTAAATACAAGTATAGTAATCAAATCCTCTTGATTTGATTATAATTCCAATATTTGATTATAATTATTAATGACAATACGAAGTAGTTGTTGATATATAATTGATAATGTGCTTTTTTCTTTTCCTTTTCTGGAAAAAAACTGCCAATTACTTTTTTAAGCCAAGTAATTTTTTTTTTTTTTTTGGTATCAATTATCTAAATCACACTTAATATTTCCTTTGACTTGATGATCGATCTTAGATCGTAATACGGATGGATATCTATGTTATGGCTTGATGTTAAATGGCATGAGGGCAAAGTGAAGATTATTCGGTAACATCCCTGACTATATTCACTATCAACATATTAGGATATTTTGTGGTGATAACCACATAATTGTAAATACGTCATAGTAATTACTAATTATGGGTAAGTCAAACATTGTTATGAGTTTCTGAACTTGAGAAGGATTAAAAATGTTTGATCATATTTGTTCAATGAATCTAGGGCATAGTTGATTTTGATCGCACCTACTTGCTCTGAAATTGTCTATATATCTAATTGGTAATTGTTTTCCCCCTCTAATCAAATTATTTAAGATATGCTGAGGCATAATTAACTAATTCATTGCAATCTCTAAAAAGAGCAGTGTTGCACAAATTTAATTGTACTCGTCAATTGCACGAGTCGTTAAGCAGTGTAGCGGGTGTGCAAGTGCGAGGTCGAATCCCACAGAGAATCGTGTTTGTTAAAAACTAATTTTAAGGTGCCTAAAATAATCGTATCTCAACCTAATCCCAATATCAAACAGATGGCGTGCAAAAAATAAAGACTAAATTAAATGCAATAAAATAAATAAATAAAAACGCTAAGGTCCCTAATCCACCTCACCATAAATTAATTAACATATAAACATGCTTAGCTCATACTCAATAACAACTATGCTACAAGGCATATCCTGAGCGCTAACACAATGTTCATATTTTCGTCTGTCGATAAAGCACATATGTATATCCTATTATTATTACAAAATCTTGTCAAACTAATCGATGCAAACATTGTTTTAAGAGGTCACAACGGATATTGGTACAAAGACGAATCATCCGATGTATCTCCGGTTACAACGAATGTTGACGTTTAACGATTTGTAAACAACAATCAACACACTTTTGTCACTAAAATGTATTGAAACGAAAATACATAAATTAAACGACATAATAATACGAACTATAAACAAATCCATAGTGAAGGGAATAGGAGAAAAAATAAAAGCAAAATAAAACATTAAATTAAAGAAATGACGTTAGGAGTGTTTACAATGAAGAACAATGAGGTTTTAGGCCACAAAGGGCGCCTCAAACCGTCTCCCAAGCATCTAGGTTCATTTACAAAAGAAATTGGGGTATTTATAGGCTAATTTTTAGGGTTTCAGCACTGACAGGTCAATTAAGTGCGTTCAAACGCACTCGTGCAAGAATTTCTGCATCAAATGGGCATAATTGCGTTCGAACGCAAAAACGTGCGTTTGAGCACACATACTTCAGAATTGGCCAAAACTTGTGAAATGTGATTTTGTAGATCTTCGAGATAGCTTTCCAAAGACCCCAAGATCACCCCAATCGAAGTTATACAACTTAATATATGGCCATTTTAGTGGAAGTCGTCAGATGCGAATCATCGCTCGACTCAATTTTGCCGCCAAAGCTCCCGAACTATTTTAAGCCCTAGAGTTGATGGCATTAGCCCCAAATGCAACTTAACAACCTGTAAAACACTAAAACACCAAAACTAACCAAAACATTATAAATTAACAAAGGTAAGAGCTTAACAAACATAAGTTAAAGGGGGTTAAATATATAATATTTGACACCGATCAAATACTCTCAAACTTACATTTTGTTAGTCCCTTAACAAAACAAAAATGAAAACACAAAGAAAACAAGAAGCATAAATCCACTTTCGTGAGAGAAACGATTGCATTTAACGTATGCAACAAGCCTTTTAAACCCCTAGAAATTCCCTAGTGGACGAGTTAGTCCCTTAACAAAACAAAAATGAAAACACAAAGAAAACAAGAAACATAAATCCACTTTCGTGAGAGAAACGATTGCATTTAGTGTATACAACAAGCCTTTTAAACCCCTAGGAATTTTCTAGTGGATGAGTGAAGTCTTGTGAAGGTTTTCCAAGAATGACACCCACAAATAATTATTTGGTACTATGTTATTAATGGACAAAGCCTTTCACACAAACACATGGTTCACATATCATTAGCAAATTTAACATGTTGAACATACAAACTACATCATCCAGGCATCCAAACATCATTTCACTCAAAGTTGAAAAATTGAGACAACACATGCTCCATAAAGTGCAAAGTGTACTAACAACAAGATCATGGGGTTTCAATTATTCTCAAGACGTGTATCCCCAAAAATCATAGGAAATGCAATGTGATTAAAATAACCGAGGCTTGAATTGAAAAATGCAATTTTTTGTATAGGCTATGCAATGCTGACTCCCTTACGCTTCTAAATGACTTATGTAATGAGTGTTGGGCCAGTGACTCCCAAACCAGGTGGTTTGAGGGTACTAGATGTAGAGACATATTTAGGGGCTTAATTACTCAAGTCAAAAAGAGCTACGAAGCCTAACTAGCCATACAATATTTTAGTTGGAACTTCTCATCTTTTGACGCGAACACTCATTGCTTGGTCAGGCAAGAGATCCGGTTATTCAAAGAGAAACTCAACTTATGATTTTTTTGATTTTTTTTTTCAGCCAAGGTTTATCATCACACATCACATCAACCAACGAATTTCAAGAAAAACACTCAAATCTAATTTCATACCCCACAGACCCTATGTTAGTGTGCATGTGAAATATCGATCAAACAAGCGGGGTCTCTTTAATCCAACACATGAATCAAAAACTAGGATTTCTAATCATAAGCAATGTTCAAAAACGTTAAACACACCAATGACATGCATTCCACAGTTACGATGTAAGTTGTACCCAATCAAAAATATAGCAACAAACAAAAAGAAAAAATTTATATACAGACAAAAACAAAGAAAAAAATAGACAGAATGTTTGTCCACACCTCCAAACTTAAATGACACATTGTCCCCATTGTGGCAAGAAATACATTACAGTGGGATGAGAAACCGAAACATGCCAAGGCCAAGGCGTCCCCCGAACTTGAACATCAAAACACCTGTCAAAAACTAATAGCAATCTTTTTTTCAAAGATCAAACATTAAAGCTTAATTACTGTTAGAAACAAAATAAAACAAAAAGACAAGAAATAAACAAAAAGAAAATGACTAAAAAAAAATAAAGTGCGGAAAATAAAAAGTAACAAAACTGCCCCTACCCTGCTCATATGGGTGTCCAACCAATCCCTTCCATCCTTTTTTCTTTGAAATTTGATATCCCTCTGGAAGGATGTTTTGCCATCTTATGTAATTGACCTTAGTTTGAGGAATCCATTTAGAAACACGGTTCATAGATTTGTGATCTTTTGTGTGTGATTCCTTGAAGATCTCTACATAAGAAGGCTCTTCGAGACATTGAAAAGATGAAACTTGAGGTTCATTATATGTCTCGAGAGGGATTGCGACGAATGAGTGAGCTTCAGTGCTCACTTCCTTGTCATAGGACCAATTTAAAATTGGCAGGGGCTCAATCTGCTCCTCCATTTCTTCTTCTTCTTCCTCATGATTATCAACACCATCAACACCAGTTCTTTCCTCACTAACAAATGTGGTGGTGGCTTGGACATGCTCATGATGAGGATCGCTGGGGCAATCCTCATCAATCATGTATTGCCCTATTGCCATCTCCTGACTTTGAAGTTCATCTTCCTCAATTTTATTGAATTCAGCAACTAGATGACCAAACTGTCCTTCCAACCTTGCAACTGCTTCAGTGTTTGCCACAGTGGCATCTATGATTTCTTGACAAGGTTGGTTAACGGTTTTCCGAAACTCCTCAAGTGTTTCTTCCAAAGATAGTTCATGGGAAGCAGGAATGGTGGGTTGGCCGACTAGTTCCATGAATTCCTTAAGAGTGTCTTCCAAGGAAGATTTCTCAGGAGGATAGTTATATAACGAATGGGAAGAAAAATGGTTGTCGAACTGCGGATATTCAAGGTGGTGCAATTCGTCAACCTGGGGATCAAAATTTTCCGTAGCATGATCATGCCATGAAAATCAAAATAGTTGCTCCAGTCTAGGTTATAAAAATTTGAATTTGATTCAAACCCAAGACTGGAGAAACTAGTGTTCAGCTGCTCATTTTAAAAATTAAAAAATTGTCCCCAATGTGGACAATCACCTAAACTATGGTAAAGGCTGGAGCAGTGTGAACATGATTCATGTGGGTGCAATTTGGTAGGATTTGGCATCCTACCACTAGGGGAAACATCAAAATAATTAAACGGAAGACTCATGCTTCACCCAAATAGTTCAAAATATCCCACATGAAAAAATAACAGCTAAAATAAAATAAACAAAAACTAACAAAAATAAACTAAACAAATAATTTAATCAATAAACTAACAAAATATTAAACTAATTAAACAACTAAAAATAAAAATAAACTAACAAAAACTAAAAACAACAATAATAAATAAAAACAGGAAAAATAAATAATTATAAACTAATAATTAAATAAAAAAAAAGAAAACAGAACACATACAGTAGTGCAGGCTAACTCGAGTGCAAGTATTAGGATCGATCGCGAACATAAATATGTAGTAGACTTGTACATGTCGTTCGATCATATGATGCGATCGTTCACACAAGCGTCTTCTTGATCATCAAAACGCGCGATTCGCCGCAGGCGTGTACTAGACAGCGCAGTGCAGCAAACAAGCTAGAATAGGCTCAAGTGCGCTCGATCGCAACGGGGGTGCGATCAATCGCACTATCACAGACTGAAATTCCAGAAACTAAAACAAACTAAAAAATTAACCAAACACTAATTTTTTTTTTTTTGGATTTTTTTTTCTATACAAAAGCACGAAACAAAATAAAATAATTGCACAATTTAAAATAACTGGTAGAAAGATAAAACTAATCTAAGCATAAAATCAATTTAAACAAAACATCGATTCCCCGGCAATGGCACCAAAATTTGTTGCACAAATTTAATTGTACTCGCCAATTACACGAGTCGTTAAGCAGTGTAGCGGGTGTGCAAGTGCGAGGTCGAATTCCACAGAGAATCGTGTTTGTTAAAAACTAATTTTAAAGTACCTAAAATAATCCTATCTCAACCTAGTCCCAATATCAAACAGTTGGCGTGCAGAAAATAAAGACTAAATTAAATGCAATAAAATAAATAAATAAAAACGTTAAGGTCCCTAATCCACCTCACCACAAATTAATTAACATATAAACATGCTTAGCTCATACTCAATAACAACTATGCTACAAGGCATATCCTGAGCGCTAACACAATGTTCATATTTCCGTCTGTTGATAAAGTACATATGTATATCCTATTGTTATTACAAAATCTTGTCGAACTAATCGATGCAAACACTATTTTAAGAGGTTACAACGGATATTGATCCAAAGACGAATCATCCGATGTATCTACAGTTGCAACGAATGTTGACGTTTAACGATTTGTAAACAACAATCAACACACTATTATCACTAAAATGTATTAAAACGAAAATACATAAATTAAATGACAGAATAATACGAACTAAACATGAATATATATAAACAAATCCATAGTGAAGGGAATAAGAGACTAAATAAAAGCAAAATAAAATATTAAATTAAAGAAATGACGTTAGGAGTGTTTACAATGAAGAACAATGAGGTTTTGGGCCACAAAGGGTGCCTCAAACCGTCTCCCAAGCATCTAGGTTCGTTTACAAAAGAAAGAGAAATATTTATAGGCTAATTTTTAGGGTTTTAGCGCTGCAAAGTCAATTAAGTGCGTTCGAACGCACTAGGTGCGTTTGAACGCACTCGTGCAAGAATTTCTGCATCAGATGGGCATAATTGCGTTTGAACGCAAAAATGTGTGTTTAAGCGCACATACTTCAAAATTGGCCAAAACTTGTGAAATGTGATTTTGTAGATCTTCGAGATAACTTTCCAAAGACACCAAGATCACCCCAATCGGAGTTATACAACTTAAGATATGGTCATTTTGGTGGAAGTCATTAGGTGTGAATCATCGCTCGACTCAATTTTGCCGTCAAAGCTCCCCGAACTGTTTTAAGCCCTAGAGTTGATGGCATTACCCCCAAATGCAACTTAACAACCTGCAAAATACTAAAATACCAAAACTAACCAAAATATTATAAATTAACAAAGATAAAAACTTAACAAACATAAGTTAAAGGGGGTTAAATATACAATATTTGATACCGATCAAGCAGTTAGCTAGCCATTGAGTGGCTGAAAGCATGAGAAAAACAAAAGAATCGAAAAAGATAAAGATAAAGATAAAGAAATGGCTTGAATGGCCAAACAGGTATGTCATATTTATTATCATCTTCATTTAAGGATAAGTATTTCCAGAGCTGTCGAGCTTATCACATACAAGAACAGCTAGCGCAATGAAAAAGGAATATTCAAAGGAAACTCCTGCTAATACTCAGGCACGTACCTCATGGAGTCATGGTGGTTGTTATGTCAAAGTCGTAGGGGCTTAAGTTTTTCTTTGAAGCGGTCTCACAAAGAGAAAAGAAAAATTCAAACCCTTAGCTTTTTTTTTCTTCTATCTTTTTCTATTCACACGCTAAGCTGGATATACATCTACGAAGTCAATAATGACAAACCACAAGCTAATGTAATGAAACTCTATAAATACCCAATGTCTTTTACCCCCAACAACATATCACAAATACAAGTTAGCTAGTGTTCATAAATATACATAAGACAGCAGTGAAGGAAAAGGAAACTATGGCATCAGATCAGTGTCAAGGTAATGAATATCTCTATATTAAGAGTGCTTGTCTGTAAGTGTATATATATATGTGTGTGTGTGTGTGTTTTCCTTGATCTAACACAAGTCTTTTTGAGCCTGTACGTGTAGGGAAGAATTCATGGCCAGAGCTCAAGGGCGCACAAGGGACGGTTGCGGAGGCCACAATTGAGAGGGAGAATCCTCTTGTCGATGCCATCATCGTGGAAGAAGGATCGGCTGTCACGCGTGACTTTCGCTGCGACAGGGTTCGGGTTTGGGTCTATGAAAGCGGCATTGTTTCAAGGGTCCCTAAAATTGGATAGGGCTTAGCTTGGACTTGAGTGCCTAGCTACTCTTATTATTATCTTATTGCAATGCTATTTTATTATGAATAATCTTGGGCTTATAAAGACCATATTGTTGATGCTTCAGTTGTTATTTTTAAATAAATGATCAGTTACAAGTTTTTATATATCTATTTATTTATTTAATTTGCTGAATGAGAGTTTTCATTAATATTTTAATTTTAACTTTAAAACCTGGATGTTTCGGAAGGTCACGCTAGTTATATATACTTGACCCATACGCTAGCTTCCCAGCCATGTTACCATTAAAAATGATGATTCAAAAAGCTCCCCTTGGCTGGCTGATCAACTTGCACAAAGCAAAAATATGGAGGAAAGCCAAGTGAAGAGGTGTAGTAAATGACTAGAATTCTCAGCTGGACCAGAAAAGTATGAGAAGCTTTAGGTTGCTAAATAAGGAACTATTGGATGGGATGGTTCGAATCTTGTACGAGCAAACTGAGTTCAACTTTGTATTCCATTCATTCATTCAAACAGATAAATTATTATAATCCCATATTTATCCTATATACCCAATGAAATCATTCCGTGTCAAATTAAAAAATATCCTTAACCTCAAATTATGACCACGTGTTTTCTTAGTAGTTCAAGTCTCAAGTTTTTTGTAGTGAGAGTAGCCTTTTGGTTGCTGATAAATTAATGACACCTTCTGTTGTGAGTACACTTGTGAGTGTTATATTTTATATTGAGAAAATATATATTAAAAAAAAAAATTAGTACTTAATATACTTAAGTAAACTTAGCCCATTAGCTTAAGCTTTTGAGCTAAAGTTGTGTTCAACTAGGTATATTAATGTGCTCTTGGTTAAAACTTAATAATCGCTTTAATCTCCCAACACTTTCCTCCTATCTATTGTGATCTATGTAATCATCTTATTAAGCCATAGATATGTTGTTTCTAGGTCTGTCTAGCTGCCGGGGCCATCGATCCTTAAACTAGGTTGAAATAAATATTGTGTTCATACGAATTTGACAAGTAACTTTCTATTTTTTTCTTTGAAGCTATCTCACAAAGAAGAAGGAAAAATTCAAACCCTTAGATTCATACCTAAATATATAATTAATAATGACTAATCACAAGCTAATGTAATTAATGATTCTCTATATATATATATATAAACGCCATCTTTCACCCAACCAATGCAACATAATTAAATATATAGAAGCGTTATTAGTAAGAAATTAAAGGATTAAAGAAAAAGAAAAAAAAAATGGCATCAGAGTGTGAAGGTAATGATAACTAAAAATTGGAAGCAAACATGTTATAATGATAACCAAACTTCCGCTAGAATCCAAGAACCACATTCCTGAAGAAGCTCAGCAAACATGTCATATTGAGTTGATCTAATTATGTTAAAACAAGATTACGTGATTCAATATATCTTTTCTTATAAACTTAAACTTATAAAGCAAGTGGTAATTTAACAAATTAATACAAGTCTGTTTTAGGCCTTTTAGGTAAGAATTCATGGCCTGAGCTCGTTGGGGTGCAAGGGACGATTGTTGAGATGACAATTGAGAGGGACAATCCGCTTGTCGATGTTGTGATCGTGCTGGCACGATTGGTACGTTATCATGCAAGACTTCCATTACGATAGCCGACAGGGTTTAGGTTTTGGTCAATAAAAATGACATTGTTTCTAGTGTTCCTATAATAATTAGTTATTAGGCCTCAATGCACTTACTTGTGAAGGCCACTTAATTATTTAGATCAATGTGCATACATAAATAATAATAATAATAAAAGAAAAATAGAAAAATGTTATTATGACTTTCCCACATACTAAAATGAAATAAGGTTTTTATTCTCCAAGCATTGTATTTAAAACTTAATAAGAGCTAACATTTTTCGTGCATTGTTATATTATATAATTATTAGTGTTATTTTAATTTTGCGCTACAAAAAAAATTGGTTTTTAGTAACAATATCTTGTTATCGTTAAAAGTCTAATGATTTTCAGCTATACGCAATCCCATTCCCCTGCTAAACAAAGATTCAAGAAGCCGAGCAGCAGAATCTATTAGCTCTATTGTTCAAGATTTGACTTTACCATCAATATAAAGGTTATTTGTTGACCTTTAGGATAAGTTTGAAATATGTATACGTAACTCATTGTTCGAAGATGCTGGCTGTGCAAAAACTACGCTGACAGAATGGCTTTTGCATTGACTATTGACCAGCCCAAGATGGCAGTATAATTCAAACACTAAAAAGACTTTTCAAACATAATTATCCAACAAGTTTTCAGACGTGGCTTTGCAGAAAAACCCTTTTGAGTTTTTGCTTTCAAATACTTTTCAATACACAAAATAGTTTTTTTTTTTTTTTTCAAAAAAAAAAGAAAAAAATGAGGTAATTTTTCAGCGCTGGTATTAATTCTATTAGACTACCATTTGGGATGTTATGTCATCACTGTTAGAAGTCCCACATTGCCTGGGTATTAAGGAGATGGGGCATTTATAAGGTTGAGAGTAAACTTCAACTCTTGAGCTAGCTTTAGGGTTGAGTTAGGCCCAAACCCATTTCTAACATGGTATCAGAGCCTAACCCAATTGGCTGTGGCCCATGTCTTCCATTTGTTGCACGTGTTGGCTTGGATGTCCTCCCGCCACACATGAGATTTATAAGGTTGAGAGTAAACCTCAACTCTTGAGCTAACTTTTGAGTTGAGTTAGGCTCAAACCCATTTCTAACAATCATTGATATTAATCCTTTCAACAACGACAACATCATTAGCAATGACGATACCAATGACTTTTTTTAGCAATTACTTTTTTTTTTTAATCAATTATCTAAATCTCACTTAATAATTAATCAGCATAGAAAATCAAAACAAAACAATAAGAAAGAAAGAAAGAAAAAAAAAGGACCAGAACCAAATCGACAAGGCCAAACCACTTAACAAAAGCATATATATCACATCAACTAACATAGTAAAAGAGATCCATTGAATATCTATTGATATGATTTCGCGGGATTGTAGTCATCCAGCGGCAACAATCCCTTAATAATAATGCTTGTTGGTCTAATGTCGATCTTATGATTGAACTGAAAATCACACTTATTACTGCATATGATTAGCAAACATTTTGCTAAGTAATCGAGTTCACTAATGGTCCGCCGTATGTGGGAATCAAACAAGTCCATTGAATTGTACCAATAATGATTGAGCGACTCCAAGATGTGCTCCAAGGGAGACATGAGCCTTGGATGAGATCAAGCATCAGATCATCTGACTTTGATTGAATTCCCATTATCTAAGTTTCTCGAATAAGGGAATTGAAGGTAACTCTTGAAAATAATTTCACTCTATTAGCCCACATGATACATCATAGGCCTCAAGACCAATATCAACCCACCAGAAGAATAATAGGCAACTCTCAGCACTTTTAGGGCAAGTTGAACTAAAAGACATAATCATAACCTATAAATAGGCCCTTATACCAAGTATAAAGAATAGACTCAATTTTTGGATATTGGACATACTTTTCTCAAATGAACTAATTTAGGCATCAAAGTGAGACTCGCCGTCACCCCACCGACGAGTTCTCTTAATTGATTATTATCTTGTAAGAGCATAAAGATGGAAGATCAAGGACGTCTCAGAGAACGTGAAGAATATGCAAATCACACAAATCGAAAACTGTTAGACCAAAAAATACTCTATATCTATATGATAACATGTAAACCTTGTATATTGTACTCTCTAAATTGTGCACTTATATCTTTTCACCTGTAAAATGTGTTGTTTTATAGTTAGTAGCTAGCGGTTTCGATGATGAGTCTCCCGATGACTTCGCTAGAATCTTCTTCGTGGATAACCTTGAGATGGTAAAATACATGAGCACCACATGCAAGAGGAAATATTTACTTTCCTTGGGTTTGTGTACACGTGGTATTGTACCTTCGATTGAGTAGATTTCGAGACTTATTATGGATTTAATTGTTCTGTATCGCTTTGGGTTCCAAACTATGGTTTTAGGTTTGGGTTTGCAAGATTTAAATATTGCAAAGGAAATTTGCTTTGACTTGATAATCGATCTTCGATCATAATACTAGATGGATATCTATGTTACTGCTTGATGTTAAGTGAGGGCGAAGGGAAAATTATTTGATAGCACGTCCCTGATTATATTTACCATCAACAAGTTAGGGCGTTATGTGGTGTTAACGACATAATTATAAATAAGTCACAGTAGTAATTAACTATTTATGGAAAGTCAAGCATTGTTTTAAGTGCTTTGAACTCGAGAAGGATTAGAAATGCTTCATCATATTTGTTCGTACAAAAGTTAAATCCACATTTGTTTGTATATGCTGATCACCAGCTACAACAAATCTGTTGGCGGAGCAAAACATCCAATAACATAGTATCAGCAGAATCAAAACAAATTCCCAAAAAATATGCTGTTCGCCATTGCTAACCACCAATGAACTCAACTTTAACGAAACTTTAGGTTGCAACTAATAATCAGACGTCCACGATAACATTTCCATTTCTGCCTCTAGTACTAGGAAAAGACTAATTTATGTTTCTTCTTTTGAAATAGACAAATTTATGCGTCTAACACGTCGCCGCCTTGTCTTTTCACAACCAAGCTGGCCGAAAACAATTCCTGGCCACCTTATTAAAAGGATTAAGCTTTTCTTCTTTTCTTTAGGGGTTGCCTAAAGCCACGCTAGTGCTAAGATTCGAAACAAACAGTACATCCTCCAGGACCTCCACATTCTAGTTATTTAATAATAAAAAAAGTAAAAGGTATTAGGTCCCATCCCACGGGCCACGCCCAAGTTCAATAATTAATTAACTATCAATGAGACTCCTGGACCGGCTATATATATATATATATATATATATATATATATAAACAAGATGCTAAAGATTTATCCCATCTCTATCTCTATATTATAAACACCTATTTATTCGCTTCCACAAATTAAGAAGATCGAGAAGGAAAAGAAGTGAGGATGGCACCTTGCTTTGGTAAGATTTTTTCATTGTGGGCACAATATATATATGCTAATAACTAATTGATTGAACTTAATTGTGTATATATGAACAAGTGTATGCATGCATGCGTGCGTGTTATAATGAAAAACATGCAGGAAAGACATCATGGTCAGAGCTAGTAGGCATCAATGGACAGGCCGCCATAGCAATTATCATGAGAGAGAATCCGAGGGTGGTAAGGGCAGGGACAATTAAAGATGGATCAAAAATGACCACTGATTTTCGTTGTGACAGGGTACGTGTCTATGTTGATGAGCATGACATTGTGACTTCGGTTCCTAAAATCGGTTAACAAGCTGTTCAGTGCTAGCTGGGGATCGATGTATATAGAGTTAATATTACTGTCTTTGATTGTGTTCATCATACTGTTTGGTTTTTGCTTGGAATGCGTTTTCAGTGATTTGGTATAAAGTTTGTGGAGTCCTGCTATGCGGCTAGCAAATTTTGGCAGCCTAGCGTAGGACATATATTAATATATAATAATAAAAAAAAAGATTTTTGTTATTTTTTTTGTTAGTTAAATTTTTATGAGTTAATATTTAGTTTTTAATGCCTCAATTTTTTTTTTTTTTTTATTCAAAACTAAAACTTAAGGGTGGAAAGTTAACATTTTAAAGATGGTATCACCCAAAAGGGATTTGATCATTCTAAATTTGATGCTAATGCCTCGAATTTGATGCTAATACCTTAAATTTGAATTCCCCTCCTAATATCTCTCTTCTTAATTTTTTTTTTTTTTTTTTTTTAAAAAAAAAAGAAATGCAAAATGTTTGACGCTTGACTGCCTCAATTTGACAGCTGGGAAAGATCAAATCAAGTTTGTGTGATTTTAATGTCTTACTTTACTCAGTTCGGTGTGCTATGTCTGGATAAATTCATAAAGTAATGACAAATAAATAAGATAACGAAATAAATGAAAATGAAGACAAGATTTTACATGGTTCGTCTCTAATTGTTGAACTGCAATGGTACCGCTTTGTTAGGTGGAAAAGTTTATTAATTAATTTGGTTTAATTGTTAATTTATAGTACCCCAAAATAGTATCTTATCACCGTATACAATATTTTAGTGGTTGTGGTTTAGTATATGGTCAAAAAGGAAATTTTCAAAGTAATTTGGCATATGATAGGGTGAGAGTTCAGCTCTTGAAATAAGAACTTTTAATTATAATAGTATTAATTGTGTTGAATTCTATTGATGCCTTGATGGAGCCAACTACACGACTTCATTAAAAATATCATTTCATTGACATCTATCCTTTCAATTAAAAGACCTATTTAAACCCACCCGCTTTAGCTTAATTTGAGTCAATGTAACTCGTATATATAGCATTGAAAGGCCTTCTTCTTGATCCAAAAAATGAAATATACCCCAATTTTCGCATACATATATAAAAGCCTAAGTTGATTTTGACCACGCCTACTTGCTCTAAAATTGTCTATATATATATATATATATATATATGTATGTATAATTTGTTAAGATATGCCGAGGCATAATTAATAACTCCATTGCAATCTCTAAAAAGAGCAGCTAGCTAGCTAGCCATTGAGTTTCTGAAAGTATGAAAAAAACAAAAGAAAAAGAAAAAGACAAAGAAATGGCTTGAATGACCAACAGGTATGTGATCATATATATATTCTTTCATCTTCATTTGAGGAGAAGTACTCATTTCCAGAGCTGTCAAGCTTATCTAGCTTATACAAGAACAGCGCAATGAAAAAGGAATATTCAAAGGAAACTCCAGCTAATACTCAGGCATGCACCTCATGGTGGTAGCTATGTCAAAGACGTAGGGCTTAAAATTTTCTTTGAAGCTATATATCTCACAAAGAAAAAAGAAAAATTAAAACGCCTAGCATTTTCTTTTTCTTCTTCTTGTTCTATTCACACGCGTGCAGCACGCTAAGCTTGATATATATATATATATATATATATATAATCAAAAACCAGAAATTTTTTATTGCAACAATTTATCATAAAGTTGTTTAGCAATCTTTTGTATTTGACTTCTTGTTTCTATATATATATATATAGAGGTAACTCAATCGGTTGGGATCGCGCCTAATGAAGCATAAGTCACTAATTCGAATCCCCCTCCGCCCCTCTTGTGTGAACATGTCAAAAAAAAAAAAACCGAAATTTTTTATTGCAACAATTTATCATAAAGTTATTCAGCAATCTTTTGTATTTGACTTCTTGTTTTAGGAAATTTAAGTGCTTAGTCTTAGCAGAAATCAAGATTCCAGTTTCATCAACAAAGAAAGGATAAAACATAGCAATGAAAGGGTGTCTAAGAATCACTTTGTCAAACATATTCTTAACGAGAACAGCAGGAATGTGAGACATTATTTTGGCAAATATGGACATTATTCAATTCATATTTAATATGCAAACAATTTCCAGAAGCATAATTTAATTTTTCAGTGGATTTTTCAAAGTATTTGCTTGGAATAAGACCTTCTTATATGCAATTTAAATCAGAACCAGAATCAATCAAAGCAATAAATTTAAGAGAATAATCTTCAGAAACAATAATATTTACTTTGGAGTACCATTTGGAAGGAACAACTTTATCAATAATTATGATAATCTTGACAGTATTGGAAATTGCTTTATTGCTGGATTCCGCTTCATTGGATTGTTCAAATTTGTTATCATTATCTTCATTGTCAAATTTGTTATCTTGAAAACATTCTTGAAGATTTAAAAGTAAAAGTTGTTGTTTTAAATCCTTATTATCAATTTTGACATTTTGTAAATCACTTTTTAAAACAATGATTTCTTTCTTGATATTATTAATCTCATACTGCAAATCTGAGACATTAATTGCTTTGGATTTTTGTTTAGAAAATCTTTCGAAAATTTCATCAAGAGAGATTTTTGCCCAAACAGGTTTATTAATGTCTTTAATCATTCTTTTTTTTTTTTTTTGAGTTTTTTAAGATATTTTTCTTTTAACTCGGCATTTTCAATTTTTGAAATCAAGGTTATAAGTAAATCTTCTTGTTCTTCAGATTTAGTAAGGACGCAACAAGTTTTAGTATTATTGCAGCAAGAATTAATACAACTAATTTATACATTGTTTTCAGAAAATTCACTAGCAAAATGATAATCAAAATTGTCACAAGTTAAGAAATCATTTCCAGAAGAATAATCAAAGAAATAATTATTTTGAAAAATTCTAAAAATATTTTCTTTCTCACTGTCATCAATGTTTAGTGCATTAATTTATTGTTTAATCTTTTTAGGTGGTTCTAGGCATTTATCAGCAAAATGTCCTGATTTTCCAAAGTTAAAACATTTTCCTTTAGAAAAATACTTATCAAATTTAGAAGTCTTCTTTTTGGGTTGTTCGGAAAATTTTTTCACAAGTTTATTAAATTTTCATTTCTTGTAACTATTGTAATATGAAGTAGGCTTATTCCTGAAAAACTTTGTCAGATTTCTTCTTTTGCTTCCGAGAGGAAGCAATAGGAGGTAACCCAAATTATTCACAGAAACTACCCATTTCATATTTTGCTTTTCTAGCATTTTTTTAATTGTTTTCTAATCATTTTTTAGTCAATACACATTTTTATACCAAGTTTTTTGACAGTGGAGAACAAATCATCATAAGTAAGGTTATCATATTCTATCAAACAAGTGGTGGAATTAATAAGTTCATCTTTAACTTTGTGAGCAAATAAGGAAGGTAATCCATCAATAAATTTTTCTTTCCAATAGGGTTTTTGACTATCAAATCTAACCATTACACGAGAAAGAAAAACATCTTGATAAAATCTATAATCAAACATAGTGGGACAACGAAGATTATTCAAGTAATCAGAAATACGAAAAGTAATATTAGAAGGTGTACCAACAAAGTGTTTAATGATAGTATAAATCAAAGTATTAATACCATTCGGTTCACCTCTACCAATATGTCCATCAAAAATGGGAAAGCCTTCCTCATCATGCTTGACAGCGCGCAATCCCAATTTTTTACCTGGAATCTTCAGTGAGATGTTTATCCCACCAATTCAGAAGAGTTCTAGAGAATCCAGTAGTAAGCAAATCAATAATTTTTGGGTGGCTTAAATTTTGATTAGTATCATAGACATTGGCATCCATAGACATATGATTCATTTTATTTATTAATTCATCACTAGCTATTGGGGTTGGGTTGTGTTGGGTCGTCACCAGAGTAGGGGGTTGGCTTGGCTTGGCTTGGCTCGTAGCTGGAGCAAGGTGTTGGGTTGGGTTGGGTTGGGTCTTCACCGAAGCAGGGTTTGGGTTGGAATCTCTATTTGAAGGAATTATAATGAACGAACGTGGGTCTATTTGTCTATGTTTTAATTCCAAGAGTTTTTATGTTTTAATTATAGTATTTGTTTTTGTTTTAATACTTATTTAAAAGTATTTTTAATTTGTTATCAGGTTTTTTAAAAAATAAATAAATAAAAAATTAGGTGGCATGGGTAATATCTAGTCATCAGTGATGACTTGGCACTTATATATGCCAGGTGTCGACTTTTAATTGGTCCATGTGTCAGTGACTTGGATCCGTTAAGTCTTTTAACGGCAGATGGATGAAGGTGCTATTTTTGTCTTTACTAAAACCACAGGCAACTTCTATGATAAAAATCAAACCTTAGGGGAGAAAAATTAAAATATCCAAACCCTATGTGGGTTTTAGGTATTTAACCCTTTATATATATATATATGATAAGAGAGAAAAGGAAAATGGAAAAAATGGCATCAGAGTGTGTGAAGGTAATGGCAACTAAGATTTATTATTATTATTATTATTATTATTATTATTATTATTATTATTATTATTATTAACATGTTCACATAAGGGAATGACAACTACCAGTTACATGCATGTTATAATTTTTCTTTTCTTTTTTTTCTTTTTCTTTTTCTCTTTTTTTTTCTATTCAAAGTGGGAGAGGGGAAAAGGGAAATGCATGTTATTATATATTGAGTTTTTTTGGGTGAATGAAATTTTTTTATAACCTCATTAAATATTACAAAATCCATCTAGTAAAAACCTTTAACCACATTAAAAAGTCATAGTTAGAAATCTCTATTAGCTCTCTTGTTCAAAGATTTGACAAAAAATTGGAGGCTGGCCTCACCTTATATATATATATTGAGGCTCACTACAAGAAAAAATAGGTTCTTTAACAACCATATATAACAACTAGTGGCTTAAGGCCTTAATTAATGTAGTCACAATTGAATAATACTAGTCGCATTTGCACCACTGAGAAAAACTCATTAGTGACGACTCTAAAAGTCATTATTTATAACAATTATCAACAACGACAATGATAAATGTCTCGTTGATAGCATTACACGTCGTTGCAAAAAATGCCTTACATGAAGCAACTTGTCATTGCTCATATCAATTCTAACAACAACAATATTGTTATGTCGTCGCTGATATTAATCATGGTAGTCATGTCAAATTAAGATATAGGGGCTTAAGTTTTTCTTTGAAGCGATCTCACAAAGAGAAAAGAAAAATTCAAATCCTTAGCTTTTTTTTTCTTCTATCTTTTTCTATTCACACGCTAAGCTTGATATACATCTACAAAGTCAATAATGACAAACCACAAGCTAATGTAATGAAACTCTTGTCGATGCCATCATCGTGGAAGAAGGATCGGCTGTCACGGCTGACTTTCGCTGCGACAGGGTTTGGGTTTGGGTCTATAAAAGCGGCATTGTTTCAATGGTCCCTACGATTGGATAGGGCTTAGCTTAGACTTGAGTGTCTAGCTACTCTTATTATCTTATTGCAATGCTATTTTATTATGAATCATCTTGGGCTTATAAAGTCCATATTGTTGATGCTTCAGTTGTTATTTTTAAATAAATGATCAGTTACAAGTTTTTATATATCTATTTATTTATTTATTTATTTTGCTGAATGAGAGCTTTCATTAATAAATATTTTAATTTTAATTTTAACTTTAAAACCTGGATGTTTCAAAAGGTCACGCTAGTTATATATACTTGACACATACGCTAGCTTCCCAGCCATGTTACCATTAAAAATGATGATCCAAAATGCTCCCCTTGGCTAGCTGGCTGATCAACTTGCACAAAGCAAAAATATGGAGGAAAGCCAAGTGAAGAGGTGTAGTAAATGACTAGAATTCTCAGCTGGACCAGAAAAGTATGAGAAGCTTTTGGTTGCTAAATAAGGAACTATTGGATGGGATGGTTCGAATCTTGTAAGAGCAAACTGAGTTCAACTTTGTATACCAATCATTCATTCAAACAGATAAATTATTATAATCCCATATTTATCCTATAGATCCAATGAAATCATTCCATGTCAAATTAAAAAAAAAAATCCTGAACCTCAAATTATGACCACGTGTTTTCTTAATAGTTCAAGTCTCAAGTTTCTTGTGGTGAGAGTAGCCTTTTGGTTGCTGATGAACTAATGACACTTTCCTCCTATCTATTGTGATCTATGTAATCATCTTATTAAACCATAGATATCTTTGGTGGCGAATCCAAGATTTTGGTTTTGGGGGGTTAATAAATTTTTTTTTCAAAAAATAAAAAACAAAATTGAACAAAATTAATTAAAAATATTTTTTAAAAAAATATAACTAATGAAATAGATAAATCATTCAAAAAATTAATAGTTTTCTAAAACATATAAATCTAACTTATAATTAATTTATTTTGTCACCCTATAGTTAATTTATTCAATTGTCTTTAGATTTGGTTTATATTACTAGGATGGTAATGAGAATTTTTTTTAACCGATGATCTTCGGCCATAACTTAGGTAATTGTAATTATATATTTCATACAATTAAAAATGTAACAAAAACTATATGTGTTAATAAAAAAATTAATTTTAACTAAAGCAATCTAAATATAAACGGTGGAAAGCCTTTGGAGTTTGGTCTCTCCAAATCCAATTAAGTAGCTGCCCCCCCTTTCTTTTTCTTTTTCTTTTTTTTGTAGTTGCCTTAAGTTAGTTTGGACTTTTAAAAGCCTTTGGAGTTTGGTCTTTCAACCAAATCCACTGGCCCAATGTTGGCTTGTAAAAACGGTGATCCACATGTTATTAAAAAAATGGACACTTTGTCCTTATTATTTCGGACAAAGTTTTCCTCTAAACTAGGTTAGAGAAATTTTCTTCAACCTAGTCTATAAAAATAATAAGTGTCCATTTTTTTAATAACATAGAGATGCACATTAGTTTTTAATAAAAAAAATTTCAACTTTGTCTCTACGATTAAAAAAACATATGCATCTCACATGTTCATGGGATACATGTCACTTTTATAAACTAGGTTGAATGAAATTCCTCCAACCCAGTTTGAAGGAAAACTTTGTCCTACACAAATAGTTTTTTTAAAAAAAAACCTTAGTTAAACGTTGCATTTAATGAAAGGGTATTGTGTGTCAAGTTGCATCATCTACCTCCTTCATCTCTAACCTAAACCTAAACCTAAAAGCTAAAAGACTGAAACAATCAATGGCAAAAAAAATTCAAAGTTGAAGGCTGAAACAATGGCTGAAAAAAATCAAAATTGGAGAGGATGGGCTATATTTTGTAGGGGCTGAGCTATAGTTTTGAGGGGCTGGGCTATATTTAAACTCAAAAATATTTGAATTTAAAAAAAAAAAAAAAGAAAAAAACCTTAAGTAAGGGTGCCTGCCCTGCGTGGCTGCACATGTAATGAAAGGGAGTCCAAGAATCACTTTGTCAGACATATTCTTAATGAAAATAGCAGGAATGTGAGACATTATTTTGGCAAATATGGACATTATTCAATTCATATTTAATATGCAAACGATTTCCAGAAGTAGAATTTAATTTTTCAATGGATTTTTCAAAGTATTTGCTTGGAATAAGACCTTCTTGTATGCAATTTGAATCAGAACCAGAATCAATCAAAGCAATAATTTCAAGAGAATAATCTTGAGAAACAATAATATTTACTTTGGAGTACCATTTGGGAGGAACAATTTTATCAATAATTCTGATAATCTTGACAGTATCGAAAATTGCTTTATTGTTGGATTCCGCTTCATTGGATTGTTCAGATTTGTTATCTTGAAAACATTCTTGAAGATTTAAAAGTAAAAGTTGTTGTTTTCAATCCTTGTTATCAGTTTTGACATTTTGTAAATCACTTTTTAAAACGACGATTTCTTTCTTATATTACTAATCTCATACTGCAAATTTGAGATAGTAATTGCTTTGCATTTTTGTTTAGAAAATCTTTCCAAATTTTCATCAAGAGAGATTTTTGCCCTAACGGGTTTATTAATGTCTTTAATCATTGTTTATTTTTTTATTTTTTTATTTTTTTATTTTTTTTATTTTTAATTTTTTAAGATATTTTTCTTTTAACTCAGCATTTTCAATTTTGAAATCAAGGTTATAAGTAAATCTTCTTTTTCTTCAAATTTAGTAAGGACGCAACAAGTTTTAGTATTATTGTAGCAATAATCAATACAACCAATTTTTACGTTGTTTTCAAAAAATTCACTAGCAAATTGATGATCAGAATCGTCGGAGGTTAAGAAATTATTTTCAGAAGAATAATAAGAGAAAACGTTATTTTGAAAAATTCTAAAAATATTTTCCTTCTCACTGTCATCAATGTTTAGTGCATTAATTTATTGTTTAATCTTTTTAGGTGGTTCTGGGCATTTATCAGTAAAATGTCCTGATTTTCCACAATTAAAACATTTTCCTTTGGAAAAATACTTATCAAATTTAGAAGTCTTCTTTTTGGGTTATTTGGAAAAAAATTTCACATGTTTATTAAATTTTCTTTTTTTGTAACTATTGTAATATGAAGCATGCTTATTCTTGAAAACTTTGTCATATTTCTTCTTTTGCTTCCGAGAGGGAGCAATAGGAGGTAACCCGAATTATTTACAGAAATTACCCATTTCATATTTTGCTTTTCTAGCATTTTTTTAATTGTTGTGTAATAATTTTTTGGTCAATACACATTTATATACCAAGTTTTTTAACAGTGGAAAACAAATCACCATAAGTAAGGTTATTATATTCTATCAAACTAGTGGTGGAATTAATAACTTCATCTTTAACTTTGTGAGCAAATAATGAAGGTAATCCATCAATAAATTTTTCTTTCCAATAAGGTTTTTGACTATCAGATGTAACCATAACTCGAGAAAGAAGAACTCTTGATACCATCTATAATGAAACATAGTGAGGCAACGAAGATTATTCAAGTAATCAGAAATACGAGAAGTAATATTACAAGGTGTACCAACAGAGTGTTTAATGATAGTATAAATCAAAGTATTAACACCATCCGGTTCACCTCTACAAATATGTTCATCAAAAAATGGGAAAGCCTTCCTCATCATGCTTGACAGCATTCCTAATTTTTTCCCTGGAATCTTTAGTGAGATGTTTATTCCACCAATTTCGAAGAGTTCCAGAGAATCCAGTAACAAGCAAATCAACAATTTCTGGGTGGCTTAAATTTTGATTAGTATCATTGGCAACCATAGACATATGATTCATTTTATTCATTAATTCATCGCTGGCTATTGGGGTTGGGTTGGGTTGGGTCATCGCCGGAGCAAGGGGTTGGGTTGTGTTGGGTCGTTGCCAGAGCAGGGGGTTGGGTTGGGTTGGGTCGTAGCCGGAGCAAGGTGTTGGGTTGGGTTAGGTCGTCACCAAAGCGGGGTTTAGGTTGGAATCTCTATTTGAAGGAATTATAATGAACGAACGTGGGTCTATTTGTCTGTGTTTTAATTCCAAGAGTTTTTATGTTTTGATTATAGTATTTTTGTTTGAATACTTATTTAACAGTATTTTTAATTTGTTATCAAGTTTTTTTATTAAAAAAAAAATAGGCGGTATGGGTAATATCTAGTCATTAGTGATGACTTAGCACTTATGTCAGGTGTCGACTTTTAATTGGTTCACGTGTTAGTGACTTAGATTTCCATTAAGTCTTCTAACAGTAGATGGATGGAGGTACTATTTTAGTATTTTATTTTTGTCTTTATTAAAACCACAGGTACCTTATGTGATAAAAATCAAACTTTAGGGGGAAAAAAATTAAAATGTTCAAACCCTATGTGGGTTTTAAGTATTTAACCCTTTATATATATATGATAAGAGAGAAAAGGAAAATGGAAAAAATGGCATCAGAGTGTGTGAAGGTAATGACAACTAACCCCAATAGGGGAATGACAACTAAGAATTAGGAGCACATACCAGTTACATGCATGTTATTTTTCAAAGTGAGAGAGGGAAAAAAGGGAAATGCATGTTATAATATATGTTGAGTTTTTTGGGGTGAATGAAATTTTTTTATAACCACATTAAATATTACAAAATCCATCTAGTAGAAACCTATAACCACATTAAAAAGTCATAGTTAGAAATCTCTATTGGCTCTCTTGTTCAAAGATTTGACAAAAAAAAATTGGAGGCTGGCTTCCACCCTATATATTGTGGCTCACTAAAAGAAAAAATAGGTTCTTTAACAACGGTATATTACAACTAGTGGCTTAAGGCCTTAATTAATGTAGTCACAATTGAGTAATACTAGTCGCATTTGCACCATTGAGAAAAACTCATTAGTGACGACTCTAAAAGTCATTGTTGATAACAATTATCAACAACGACAATGATAAATTTCTCGTTGATAGCATTACATGTGGTTGCAAAAAATGCCTTACATGATACAACTTGACATTGCTCATATCAATTCTAACAACAACAATATTGTTATGTAGTCGTTGATATTAATCATGGTAGTTATGTCAAAGACGTAGGGGCTTAAGTTTTTCTTTGAAGCGATCTCACAAAGAGAAAAGAAAAATTCAAACCCTAGCTTAGCTTTTTTTTTTCTTCTATCTTTATCTATTCACACGCTAAGCTTGATATACATCTACAAAGTCAATAATGACAAACCACAAGCTAATGTAATGAAACTCTATAAATACCCAATGTCTTTCACCCCCAACAACATATCACAAATACAAGTTAGCTAGTGTCATCAATATACATAAGACAGCAGTGAAGGAAAAGGAAACTATGGCATCAGATCAGTGTCAAGGTAATGAATATCTCTATATTAAGAGTGCTTGTCTGTAAGTATATATATATGTTTTCCTTGATCTAACACAAGTCTTTTAATTTTGAGCCTGTACGTGTAGGGAAGAATTCATGGCCAGAGCTCAAGGGCGCGCAAGGGACGGTTGCGGAGGCCACAATTGAGAGGGAGAATCCTCTTGTCGATGCCATCATCGTGAAAGAAGGATCGATTGTCACAGGTGACTTTCGCTGCGACAGGGTTCGGGTTTGGGTCTATGAAAGCGGCATTGTTTCAAGGGTCCCTAAAATTGGATAGGGCTTAGCTTGGACTTGAGTGCCTAGCTACTCTTATTATCTTATTGCAATGCTATTTTATTATGAATAATCTTGGGCTTATAAAGTCCATATTGTTGATGCTTCAGTTGTTATTTTTAAATAAATGATCAGTTACAAGTTTTTATATATCTATTTATTTATTTATTTAATTTGCTGAATGAGAGCTTTCATTAATATATATTTTAATTTTAACTTTAAAACCTGGATGTTTCAAAAGGTCACGCTAGTTATATATACTTGACACATACGCTAGCTTCCCAGCCATGTTACCATTAAAAATGATGATCCAAAATGCTCCCCTTGGCTAGCTGGCTGATCAACTTGCACAAAGCAAACATATGGAGGAAAGCCAAGTGAAGAGGTGTAGTAAATGACCAGAATTCTCAGCTGGACCAGAAAAGTATGAGAAGCTTTAGGTTGCTAAATAAGGAACTATTGGATGGGATGGTTCGAATCTTGTAAGAGTAAACTGAGTTCAACTTTGTATACCAATCATTCATTCAAACAGATAAATTATTATAATCCCATATTTATCCTATAGATCCAATGAAATCATTCCATGTCAAATTAAAAAAAAAATAATCCTGAACCTCAAATTATGACCACGTGTTTTCTTAATAGTTAAGTCTCAAGTTTCTTGGATCCGAATCCTCTCCAGTTCATTTGAACTAGAGAGTATCCAGTTCACGGCTCAGATTGTTTTAAAAGAATTGAAGGTTGAAACGTTGCCACGTTTTTTTTAAAAAAAGATGAGCCCTAACTCTGTCATCTAAAGAAAGCGTTAACTTTCACTACAGGAAAATTGGTCTTTAGGGACCACATTTTTAGCGACGACCCATACATGGTCGCTATTGCTCACCAATCAGCGATGACAATATATTGTCGTCGCTAATTTCATTTTAAAAAAAAAAAAAAAAAGAAGAAGGACAACAGCGACAACTAAATGTCGTGATATGTAGTTGTTGTGATGGAATTCAGATTATTTGCGACGACATTGTCGTCGCTAATAAGCATTTTAAATTTGCGACAACATTGTCATCGCTAATGAATCAAAGGAAAAAATTTGAAGTCTTATTAGTGACGACATCGTCGTTGCAAATTTAAAATACTTATTAGCGACAGCAATGTCATCGCAAATAAATTAAAGTAAAAACATTAAAATCCTTAATAGCGACGACAATGTCGTCGCTAATTTAAAATGCTTATTAGCAACGACAATGTTGTCGCAAATGAATTAAAGAAAAAACATTAAAATTCTTAGTAGCGACAACAAATGTCGTCGCTAATTTAAAATGCTTATTAGCGACGACAATGTCGTCGCAAATGAATTAAAGGAAAAATATTAAAATCCTTAGTGTCGTCACTAATTTAAAATGCTTATTAGGCAACAATAATAAATGTCATAAATGAATTAAATGAAAAACATTAAAATCCTTAGTAACGACGACATTTGGAAAAAAAGTATTGATTACAATTAATTAATTGATTTATTATTAGTTGGTTAACGAGGATTAAAAGTATTGAAAACCTCCAATAAATATCAAACCACCACCGGCACCGGTTCATGAAATTTTCCTGTAGAACCCATAAGCGGGGTAAGTAACCCTCTTTCTTTCTCTGAATTCCATGCTCCATAGCCACCAAATTAATTCGTCTACTCTCATCCCACATAACCCCATTTTCTTTCTCCAATTCCGTGACTAGAGAATACCCAATTCTGGTATTTCTCGCAGTACTCATTGGTGTCCTTCCGTCTTTATGCTCCCACATCGGATAACTAAGAGAATAATATCTTCTTCATATAATCGCAACCAAAGAACGATAATTACGAGTCTTGTAGCGCTGGCTCGTGACCGACGCTGGGCATTATGGGGCTCTAGAAGCTTTTGAAGTTAGGCCATGTTCTCAACTGTGGGGGCTTGGAGAAAGTTTGGTACGGAGATTATTTCTTCCGTATTGATCTGGGGATGTTTATATGTCTCCATTAAACGGTGACCTTGAATTGCTTCTCCGAAGGCTCATCGAGCTGGTACCCAGTAGGCCCACCATTGTGGCCCACTTCAATTCAATTTCCACCTTTTTTCAATCATTTTGCTCCCACATCAGATAACTAAGAGAATTATCAAAATTTTCAATCATTTTGCTCCCACATCGGATAACTAAGAGACTAGGAGAATAATCCTTTCATGATATAGTTGCTAGATGTGTGTTATCAGCGACAACAAATTTGTCGTTGCTGATATGTGTATCATTAGCGACGACATTAGCTTTAAAATATTTTTAGCGACAAATTTTAATAGTTATTTGTGACAACATATGTCGTCGCTAATGAGTATCAATAGCGACGTCATAAAAGGTCGTCGCTATTTAGTCTTTAGCAACGGATTACTTGCAACCACAGGAAGCGACGACCATAGTCGTCGCTAATGTTATTAGCGACGACTTATGGGCATTTAGCGACGACTTTGAGTCGTCGCTAAAAACCGATTTTCTTGTAGTGTTTAACATCAAATCTTCCCTTCCATCCAAACCCAAATCCCTTTCTTTCTCAACCTTTGTACTTGGCTTCTCCGGCTCCGACAGATCCTTCTCTATAATGTATTTTTGCACCATCTCTTCCATCACTGGCTTTTGGCGTTCCTTGGCCATGAACAAAGAACAAGGAAGAAGACTCTTTGTTTGAGTCTTATTGCTTGAGAGAAAAAGAGAGAGATCTAGTCTTCTAGACATGATGATACTTCCCAAAAGCTCATTGGATCGAAAATGATTCCCGTACCGGCGGTAGGTTTCTCCACCACTACCTCATCGTCAGTTGAATTTTGGTGTTCCTTAGCCACAAACAAAAGATCAGCCTTTTGCAACCATGTCGAAGTCCTCAGTTTCAAATTGATTTCAAAAATCCCTTTCTTAATTCTCGGCTTATAACATCCTCAACTCTATAGGGACTTCTGTGAGCCACCAAAACATGCAAGTTTCTATGTAATGCATTTCTCAGCAAATATCAACACCCCCTTTGAGAAAATTAAAAAAAAAAAAATAAGAATTAAACTTTATACAATTATGAACCATCTTAGGTTCATGCGGGCACAAGATGTTTGAGTATTTTACTGATCTGACTTCAACATATCCCCATTCCTCCTTCACAGGTTCTTGCGATTACTACCATTCTTCAAAACACAGACGAGAAACACTCCCTTTGAAAGAAAAAAACCTTAGAAACCAATACTCGAACATCTTGTGGCCAATGGCAGACCAAAAGCGAGCAGCAATGGAGGAGGTTGTAGTGGAAACCCAATCGGAGAAAGAGCCACCGGAAGAGGAAGTGGTGAGGGATATGGGTTTGGATGGAAGAGGGATTTGCCGTTAAAATTTACATTTTCTTTTAGATGTTGTTAACTCACAGTTCGATGATGTGGTAGATTTTGCACCTTAGATCTGTTTTAAAAAATCTGGACCGTGAACTGGATACCCTCCATTTCAAATGAAATGGAGAGGATCCCTTTCCAAGTTTCTTGTGGTGAGAGTAGCCTTTTGGTTGCTAATGAACTAATGACACTTTCCTCCTATCTATTGTGATCTATGTAATCATCTTATTAAGCCATAGATATCTTCAGTGGCGAATCCAGGATTTTGGTTTTGGGGGGTTAATAATTTTTTTTTCAAAAAAAATAATAATAAAAGTGAACAAAATTAATTAAAAATATATTTTTAAAAAATATAACTAATGAAATAGATAAATGATTCAAAAAATTAATAGTTTTCTAAAACATATAAATCTAACTTATAATTAATTTATTTTGTCACCCTATAGTTAATTTATTCAATTGTCTTTAGATTTGGTTTATATTACTACAATGGTAATGAGAATTTTTTTTTAACCGATGATTTCCGGCCAAACTTAGGTAATTGTAATTATATATTTCATATAATTAAAAATGTAACAAAGACTATATATGTTAATAAAAAAATTAATTTTAACTAAGCAATCTAAATATAAACGGTGGAAAGCCTTTGGAGTTTGGTCTCTCAACCAAATCCAATTAAGTAGCTAACCCCTTTTTTTGTTTTAATTGCCTTAAGTTAGTTTGGACTTTGGAAAGCCTTTGGAGTTTTGTCTTTCAACCAAATCCACTGGCCCAATGTTGGCTTGTAAAAACGGTGGTCCACACAGTCAAAAAATAATACGCAAATAGTTATAAAAATTAAAAAAAAGAAGAAGAAGAACTTATTTAAACGTACGTTGCATTTAATGAAAGAGTATTGTGTGTCAAGTTGCATCGTCTACCTCCCTCATCTCTAACCTAAACCTAAACCTAAAAGCTGAAAGGTTGAAATAATTAATGGCAGAAAAAATTCAAAGCTGAAGTCTGAAACAATGGCAGAAAAAAATTCAAAATTGGAGGGGATAGGCTATATTTTGTAGGGTTTGAGCTATATTTTTTAGGGGCTGGGCTATATTTAAACTCAAAAATATTTGAATTTAAAAAAAAAAAAAAACTTAAGCAGGGGTGCCTGCCCTGTGTGGCTGCACATGTATCCACCCTGGATATGTTGTTTCTAGGCCTGTATGTCTAGCTGCCGGGCCATCGATCCTTAAACTAGGGTGAAATAAATATTGTGTTCATACGAATTTGATAAGTAACTTTCTATTTTTTCTTTGAAGCTATCTCACAAAGAAGAAGGAAAAATTCAAACCCTTATATTCATACCTAAATATATAGTCAATAATGACTAATCACAAGCTAATGTAATTAATGATTCTCTCTCTCTCTCTCTCTTTTGGGGAATTAACTTTACCCCCCATGAACTACCACTTTCTCTCCATTTGTCCCAATGAACTACCATTTCGTTACCAAAAACCCCTTATCGTCACTCAAAGCCGTTAAATTGAATAGTCAACTGTATTGTTCACGACACTATTCTGTTAATCAACGACACTGTTCACGGTACTATTCATGCACATGACCGGTTGACCACCATGTTTGACGCCTTTGACAAATTGTAGGAAGTCGTTGGTAACGAAATAGCAGTTCATGGGAGGTCTTAAGTAACCTTGGTAGTTCATAAGGGCAAATGGAGAAAGAGTGGTAGTTCATAGGGGGTAAAGCTAATTTCCCCTTTTTTTTTTTTCAAAGAATAAGGATACTTTCTCATTGATAGAAAAATTAGATTGAGTAGAAAACTCTGTCCTCACAATATCGTTAATACAGTCAAGAGTGGTGCATAACCACTACTGGGTTACATTATTTCTACCAACCATCTTAGCTAATACATGAGCCGCTTTATTACCATCTCTGTGCGTAAAGGTCATCCGCCATTGAGGAATAGCTCTAAGCTTCATTTTGATGTCCTCCACCAGCATACTCTTTCGACTCCAATCTCCCTCTGATGAATTAAGACCATCTATTATAATCTTCGTGTCGCCTTCAAAGTGGACCCATTGGAAACCTAGTGTTTTGCACAATTGTATCGCCATAGAAGCCGCACCTGCCTCAAGACTACCCAAAATAGTTTGACACTGTGCAGCAACCACCAGACCTCTTTCATCCCATACCAGTGCACCATAGCCCATTCGCCCAGTCTCCCATCTCCACAGATGCGTCCCAATTTAGCTTCACCCAACCCAAAGCTAAGGCCCTCCATTTCTGGCAAGCTTCCGTCCCTATGTTTCTCGGCTGGGTAGTAGTAACATGGTGTAGAGCAACAAACTATTAGAAAACATAAAGTGGAAATATAAATGCAAAAATATAAAAGAGCAAGAGAGAAGAAGACAAGTGACAAAAGATTTAAGGTGGTTCGGCAATGTGCCTACATCCACACACTAAGCCCTCTTGGCTACATCTTGCATTTGTTGAATGATTTTATTGTACATAGGAGGCCTCCTTATATGGGGTCCAAATGAGAGAAATACTTCATACTTTTTCAATGTGGGACAAGCTTAGGTAAGGCTTATTTATGTGGGATTTCTCAACACTTGAGCAATGTGGGACAAGCCCACATTACTATATATTCTCTAACATTCCCCCTCAAACTCAAGGTGGGAACTTGTGAAATCTTGAGTTTGCTTCTTTATCTCAGCACTGAAGGAGGTGATTGATAGTGCCAGAATTGGAAGCATCAACAGCTCTTGAACATCAACTTTTGATCGGAATGGACCAACCATGGGCCTTACATGAAAGCCAACTATGGGTTAAAATGGGCATGGGCAATACCACAAATGTCAAATTACAAATAATAGGCCAATAGCCAAATATGAAAGCCAACAATGGGCTAAAATAGGCCTGGGTTTGAAACAATACCACAAAGGCCAGGCCTAGGTTTTAAACAATACCACAAAAACCAAAATCTTTAAGGCCAACTATGGGCCAACAAGCCAACTATGGGCTGAAATATCATAAAAATGAATTTTCACATCTCACAGCAAAGGAAACAACGGCGGATGCACCGAGGCTGGCGTGTGATGAAGGTGCACAAACTGGGGTTTAGAGAGAGACCCATCGGGCAGAGGTGCTAGAAGAAATGCCATATATCGTGCTTAGGGCACAACCAGGAGCACGACCAAGGCTGTGAAAACACACGGAGGAAACCTTTGTGTGTGTTTTTTTTTTTTTTGATGAGACTGCAATGCAGATGTGGACAAAATTTGAAAATTTTTTTTTTTTTTCCAAATTTGACCGAAGGAGGCAGTGGGTGCTGAAGTGTTTGACGAAATGTCTCAAAGAGACAAGACAAGAAAAATCCAACGAAAGCAGCAAAATTTCCAAGACTCGTAACAAAAATGGAACTTCTCAAGCAATGTAAAGTGTAGAGATTATAGGGAAAAGAAACAAAGAAAAGAAAGGAAAACAAACTGCAACAAAATAAAAAGGAAAACAAATGATATAATGATATGATCATAGACAAAACCATGAGAGGAATATGAAAGAGAGGAAGATGAGAGAAAGAAGCGCAGACAGAGTGAGCTGAAGGTGCTCAACAAAATGACTGATACATTAGGCAAGAACCCATACTAAAATAAATAACAAAAGAAACAAAAACAAAAGAGATAACCCAGAATCTAATAATTGGCGTTAACCTATTAGCTTTGATACCATATTAGAAAACATAAAGCGGAAATATAAATGCATGTTAGTGTATATGTGGGGCTTGTCCCACATTGGTAAGATTGAAAGCTAAGGCTCCTCTCTCCCTCCTATATAAGGAGGCTCTTGTATCCATTCCAAGTATGCTACTAAATACAATGTAGTCTATTATATGTTTCCGCTCTCTCTCTTCTCTCTCTCCTTCCACTCTCTATAATATATTCTACAATATATTTAATCAGAACATAGGTTTTAAATCACCTTAAAAAAAAATTTTCCACATATATATTTATTATTTTTTTTTTCAACTCTACTAGTGTTTTCTGGCAAATATTTTGCTCTGTCCTTTTCGGTTTTTGTTTTCCTCTTGTATTTTACACATTGAGTTTGAGGGGGATGTTAAGAATATTATTTTATGTTAGGTTATTTTTCATTTTCCTTTCCCTTTCTTTTATGTTTTTTTTTTATTCATGCTTTTGTTTTCCAACCTCAATGTTTAGACACATTGAGTTTGAGGGGGGATGTTAGTGTATATGTGGGGCTTGTCCCACATTGGTAAGATTGGAAGCTAAGGCTCCTCTCTCCCTCCTATATAAGGAGGCTCTTGTATCCATTCCAAGTATGCTACTCAATACAATGTAGTCTATTATATGTTTCCACTCTCTCTTCTCTCTCTCCTTCCGCTCTCTATAATATATTCTACAATATATTTAACAATGCAAAAATATAAAAGAGCAAGAGAGAATAAGACAAGTGACAAAAGATTTAAGGTGGTTCGGCAATGTGCCTACATCCACACTAAGCCCTCTTGGCTACATCTTGCATTTGTTGAATGATTTTATTGTACATAGGAGGCCTCCTTATATAGGAGCCAAATGAGAGAAATATTTCATACTTTTTCAATGTGGGACAAGCTTAGGTAAGGCTTATTTATGTGGGCTTTCTCTACACTTGAGCAATGTGAGACAAGCCCACATTTCTATATATTCTCTAACACAAACTCCTCTGCAGCACTAACCGCACATTGTAATAGCAGGTGGGGTGCTGGAAGGGACCTCCATGCACCATCTCATTCCGTCTTAGCCACAAACGCCTCGCAATTCTTGCGAATTGGTGAATCTCCTCCGTCTAGCATCTTTTGAAAATTTCCTCAACAACTTCTAGAAATCTCATGCCAGAACTCGAACATTTTTGAAACTTTACATTTCCCATACCCCAAACATCCCTTGCCGAGGAACATTCCCAAAGATTAATGTGTAATACTGTTTCCTCCTCTAAACAACAAATAGGGCATAATGGGCCTTCAATAATTTTTCTTCTCTACAAATTTTTCTGAGTTGGGAGTATCTCGTGACAAGTCCGCCATAGAAATTTTTTTTCCACATTCGGTACCCTCAAGCCCCAAATGTTTCTCCAAACCGTCTTCTGTCCCTTAGAGGAGGAACTCTCGGCCACAGTTCTATTCTCCAGCTCCTTCTGAATATAATAGGCAGAAAGGACAAAAAATTCTCCACTAGTGGAGCCCCTCCAAATACAAACATCGTCCCTATTTGTCAAGCTGATGGATAGGGAAAGAATTATTTTGGTATCCTCCTCTGAAAATAAATTTTCCAGCAAGTGAATCTTCCACCAACGGGTATCAATGTCAATTAACTCGCTTACCGTAGCTTCTGAATTTAGTAGAATGATTCTCTCTCTATATATATATAAACGCCATCTTTCACCCAACCAATGCAACATAATTAAATATATAGAAGCGTTATTAATAAGAAAGGATTAAAGAAAAAAAGGAAAGAAAAAAAATGGCATCAGAGTGTGAAGGTAATGATAACTAAAAATTGGAAGCAAGCATGTTATAATGATAACCAAACTTCGACCAGAACCCAAGAACCACATTCCTGAAGAAGCTCAGCAAACATGTCATATTGAGTTGATATAATTATGTTAAAGCAATGATTAGGTGATTCAATATATCTCTTCTTAGAAACTTAAGTTTATAGAACAAGTGATAATCTAACAAATTAATACAAGTCTTTTTTAGGCCTTTTCAGTAAGAATTCATATCCTGAGCTTGTTGGGGTGCAAGGGACAATTGTTGAGATGACAATTGAGAGGGACAATCCACTTGTTGATGTACCGTGCTGGCACGATTGGTACGTTATCATGCAAGACTTCCGTTACGATAGCTGACAGGGTTTAGGTTTTGGTCCAAAAAAATTACATTGTTTGCAGGGTTCCCATTATTAGTTAGGCCCCATTGCACTTACTTGTGAAGGCCACTTAATTATTTAGATCAATGCGCAGACATATAAATACATAAAATAGAAAAATGTAATTATGACTTCCCACGTACTATATAAAATGAAATAAGGGTTTTTATTCTCCAAGCATTGTATTTAAAACTTAATAAGAGCTAACATTTTTCGTGCATTGTTACATTATATAATGATTAGAGTTATTTTAATTTTGCACACAAAAAAATTGGTTTTTAGTAACAATATTTTGTTGTCGTTAAAAGTCTAATGATTTTCAGCCATACGCAATCCCATTCCCCTGCTAAACAAAGATTCAAGAAGCCAAGCAGCAGAATCGTTTAGCTTTCTTGTTCAAGATTGACTTTACCATCAATATAAAGGTTATTTAATTTGTTGACCTTTAGGGTAAGTTTGAAATATGTATACGTAACTCATTGTTCAAAGATGATGGCTGTGCAAAAACTACGCTGCCAGAATGGCTTTTAATTTGCATTGATTATTGACCAGCCCAAGGTGGCAGTATAATTCAAACACTAAAAAAGACTTTTCAAACATCTCTATGAGATAGCTCAATTGGCTGGGATCACACTTAATAAAATGGATGTCACTAATTCGAATCTCTTTCCCCCTCTTGTGCGGACATGTCAAAAAAAAAAAAAAAAACTTTTCAAACATAATTATCCAACAAGTTTTCAGACGTGGCTTGCAGAAAATCCCTTTTGAGTTTTTGCTTTAAAAATACTTTTCAATACACAAAACAGTTTTTTTTTTCAAAAAAAAAAAAAAGAGCTAATTTTTCATTGCGGGTATTAATTCTATTAAACTATCAGTGGCGATGTTATGTCTTCACTGATATTAATCCTTTCAGCAACGTCAACACGTTGTTGTTGATTATATAACACATACAACGAAGATGATAACATTATTAGCTAGCATTAATGACGATACAGTAGTCACATATAATAAATAATGTATTTTTCTAAAAAAAAAAAATACATTTATGTATTTTTTTAATAATGTATTTTTTAAAAAATATATAATAATGTATTTTTTTTAGCAATTACTTTTTTTTAGTCAATTATCTAAATCTCACTTAATAATTAATCAGCAAAGAAAATCAAAACAAAACAATAAGAAAGAAAAAAATGGACCAGAACCAAATTGACAAGGCCAAACGTACCACTGAACAAATTAAAGCATATATCACATCAACTAACATAGTAAAAGAGATCCATTGAACATCTAATGATATGATTTGGCGGGATTGTAGTCATCCAGCGGCAACATGCAATCCCTTAATAATAATGCTTGTTGGTCAAATGTTGATCTTATAATTGAACTGAAAATCACACTTATTACTGCATATGATTAGCAAACATTTTGCTAAGTAACTGAGTACACTAATGGTCCGCGGTATGTGGGAATCAAACAAGCGCATTGAATTGGATCAATAATGATTGAGTGACGACTCCAAAATGTGCTCCAAGGGAGACATGAGCCTTGGATGAGATTATGCAAGCCTCATATCATCCTGAGACTTCGATTGAATTTCCATTATTCAAGTTTCTTGAATAAGAGAATTGAGGATAACTATTGAAAATAATTCTACTCTATTAGCCCACATGATACATCATATGGGCCTGAAGACCAATCTCAGCCCTCCAGAAGAATAATAGGCAACAACTCTCAGCACTTTTATGGCAAATTGAAGTAGAAGACATAATCATAACCTATAAATAGGCTCTTATACTAAGTATAAAGGATAGACTCAACTTTAAGATATTGGACATACTTTTCTCAAATGAACTAACTTAGACATCAGAGTGACTCGCGGGCACCCCACCGACAAATTCTCTTAATTGATTATCATCTTATTGTAAGAGCATAAAGATAGAAGATCAAGGGCATCTCGAAGAACATGCAGATCACACCAATCGACAACTATATCTATATGATAACATGCATGTAAACCATGCAGATCACACCAATCGACAACTATATCTATATGATAACATGCATGTAAACCATGTGTATTGTACTCACTGAATTGTGCACTTATATATATCTTTTCACCTGTAAATTGTGTTGTTTTATAGTTAGTAGCTAGCGGTTTCGATGATGAGTCTCTTGATGACTTCGCTAGAATCTTCTTCGCGGATAACCTTGAGATGGTAAAATACATGCGCACCACAAGCAAGAGGAAATATTTATTTTCCCTGGGTTTGTGTACACGTGGTATTGTACCTTCTATTGAGTAGATTTCAAGACATATTATGGATTTAATTGTTCTGTATTGCTTTGGGTTCCAAACTATGGTTTTAGGTTTGGGTTTGCAAATTGCAATATTTAAATATTGCAAAGGAAATTTGCTTTGACTTAATAATCGATCTTAGATCATAATACTAGATGGATATCTATGTTACGGCTTGATGTTAAGTGAGGACGAAGGGAAAATTATTTGATAGCACATCCCTGATTATATTTGCCATCAACATGTTAGGGCGTTATGTGGTGATAACGACATAATTATAAATAAGTCACAGTAATAATTAACTATTTATCGTAAGACGTCAAGCATTGTTTTAAGTGTTTTGAACTCGAGAAGGATTAGAAATGCTTCATCATATTTGTTCGTACAAAAGTTAAATCCGCATTTGTTTGTATATGCCGATCACCAGCTACAACAAATCTGTTGGCCGAGCAAAACATCCAGTAAAATAGTATCAGCAGAATCAAAACAAATTCCAAAAAAATATGCTGTTCGCCATTGCTAACCAATCAACTCAACTTTAACGAAACTTTAGGTTGCAACTAATGATCAGACTTCCACGATAACATTTCCATTTCTGCCTCTAGTACTAGGAAAAGACTAATTTATGTTTCTTTTTTTGAAGGAGACTAATTTATGTCTCTAACACGTCGCCACCTTGTCTTTTCACAACCAAGCTGGCCAAGCACAATTCCCGGCTACCTTATTAAAAGGATTAAGCTTTTCTTCTTTAGGGGTTGCCTAAGGCCACGCTAGTGCTAAGATTCGAAACAAACAGTACATCCCTCCAGGACCTCCACCTTCTAGTTATTTAATAAAAAAAGAAAAAGGTATTAGGTCCCATCCCACGGGCCACGCCCAAGTTCAATAATTAATTAAACATCAATGAGACTCCTGGACCGGCTATATATATATATATAAACAAGATGCTAAAGATTCATCCCATCTCTATCTCTATATTATAAATACCTATTAATTCGCTTCCACAAATTAAGAAGATCGAGAAGGAAAAGAAGTGAGGATGGCAACTTGCTTTGGTAAGATTTTTTTCATTGTGGGTACAATATATATATATATGCTAATAACTAATTGATTGAACTTAGTTGTGTATATATGAACAAAGTGTATGCATGCATGCGTGCGTGTTATAATGAAAAACATGCAGGAAAGACATCATGGCCAGAGCTAGTAGGCATCAATGGACAGGCCGCCATAGCAATTATCATGAGAGAGAATCCGAGGGTGGTCAGGGCAGGGACAATTAAAGATGGATCAAAAATGACCACTGATTTTCGTTGTGACAGGGTTCGTGTCTATGTTGATGAGCATGACATTGTGACTTCGGTTCCTAAAATCGGTTAACAAGCTGTTCAGTGCTAGCTGGGGATCGATGTATATAGAGTTAATATTGCTGTCTTGATTGTGATCATCATACTGTTTGGTTTTTGCTTGGAATGCGTTTTCAGTGATTTGGTATAAAGTTTGTGGAGTCCTGCTATGCCGCTGTCAAATTTTGGCAGCCTAGCGTAGGACATATATTAAAAAAATAATAATAATAAAAGATTTTGTTAATTTTTTTTATTAGTTAAATTTTTATGAGTTTATATTTAGTTTTTAATGCCTCAAAACTTTTTTTTTTTTATTTAAAACTAAAACTTAGGAGTGGAAAGTTAACCCTTTAAGGATGGTATCACCCAAAAAGAATTTGATTATCCTAAATTTGGTGCTAATCCAAATTTGAGCAAAATGTACGTCTGACGCTTGGCTACCTCAATTTGGCAGCCGGAAAGATCAACTCAAGTTTGTGTGATTTTAATCTCTTACTTTACTTAGTTCGGTGTGCTATGCCTGGACAAATTCATAAAGTAATGACAAATAAATAAGATAACGAAATAAATGAAAATGAAGACAAGATTTTACATGGTTCGTCTCTAATTGTTGAAATGCAATGGTACCGCTTTGATCACGTGGATGGCTTTTGGAACATGCTTTATGGATTGCAATTTCAAATACCATAAAACATTTTGACTTCTCTCACAGGATACCAATTGATTTTTAGATGAGATGGTTAAAGGCTCAGTCCAACAAACGATATCAGAGCCAAGGCCATGAGTTCAAGTCACGGAAGCATCATGTTGAGGGAGCTAGGAATTTTTTTTTTTTTTTTTTTTTGCAACGGGAGCTAGGAATTGTTAAGGTGCAACAATGCCGCTCTACTCACATAGATAACTCTTAGAACATGCCTTGCAAGGTATGAGATAAAATATTTTGGCTTCCCTCATTAGACACTAAGGCCCTGTTTGACAACCGAGATGTGGGTTCACTGTTCACTGCAGAGTTACTGTAGCGCATGATATTGTTGACCGCATTTGAATTGGTATTTTAGATGTCAGCAACGCAATTATGTATTTACCCTTATCCTTATTGTTTCCTTCGGCACGTTTTGATTTCCGAAAAGTATCAGAGGGCATCATGGTAATTTCTTATTATGATGAGGTTGACTTTGGGCTGAATTTCAAACGTAAAACGACAAAAAATAAACAGTAGATTCTCAGTGAACAGTGGATCCACAACCCCTTTCGGGTTATCAAACACCACCTAATTGATCTTTAGATAAAATGGTTGAAAGCCCAATCCAACATAAATTAGATTTAACCCATTTTTAGATAAGCGTCATTTTATTGATCTGAAGTGAAGGTAAAAATTGAAGGAAAAAAATTTAAAATGGATGACCGTTAGATTTAACCCATTTGACTGATTGAAGAGAGGAAAGTGTCATAAGATAGTAATTTGATAGGGTCAGGTGTTATAATTGGTAGTTCATTGGAAAAAAGTATCAAGACACTGTAATTCATAAGAACAAGAGGTAATTACCCCAAAATATTATATTAGAAACAACAGAAAAGGTAAGAAAAATAATCATATGTGTGAATCATGCATCAAAGGCTAAATCCCTTCGCTTACTTCGATCAACTTTATTGAAATGTTATATGTGTGATGCATCGATCGAAGGTTGACAAGTGTGCAAGCATATACAGCTTCATAGAAAGATACTGTCACCAAAGTAAAAACGATCTTATTGAGAGTACTGATCGATCAGTATACGCAGGCCGGCATCAACTGTATACTACTGTGAGAATACTTTATATAACAGGAATGGGTTTGGAATCTATGGATATTGCACCAATAGATTTGTAGTTACATGCGGCTACGAGAGTAGAAATTGCCCGAGAGATATAAAGACAGGACTTATCTGAAATATGTCACTTAATTTTGTCCTCCAAATGCAGTGCTGTAGGATGTGGATGACAACATGATCTACACAAACCGTCTCAACGTTACGATGATTAGAGTCATTTGGATTTTTTTTTTGGAGTAATTCTTGTGTTCCTCTTGTGTCTCACTCCAAGAATGATTTGGCTTTTAAAATTATCATTGATCTTGTGATTAATTATTATTAATTTTTTATCAAATAATGATTTTAAAAGTCACCTCATTCTTAGAATGATACAAAAAAGATATAAGAATAACTTGTAAAATTACTCGTTTCATCCATATATATATATATATATATATATATATATATAGCGTGAGAGTAGGTCCATTTCATATAGGAATTTAAGCTAAACGAGGTCATTTGACTGTTCATGTCAATACTCTTGAATCATTTATATATGTGTGATGGATTAAATGATGCGCACTGTGGATCAACCTGAAAATCAAAGCTCACTGGATAAGGCAACCTTGACTAAGATCAAACGAATTCAAAATCAAAATTAAGCATATATGGAACATATTTTAAACTTATCTTTAGATCATCTTACTGTAAATGCCATCTTCAGTTTGTAATCATTATCACGATAATTTTGTTATGAATGCAGTTGTGAGATTTGTATTCCAGATTAATAAATTATAAAGAAAAAAAAATAGTTAATATACATAAGTGAACCTAAGCTCATTAGTTAAGGCCTTTGGGCATTAATGATGTCCAAATATGTATATTAACTTATCATTGTTTGACTTCCACGATGCTTCTCTCCCTTACAATTGGCATCAAAGTCATAATTATTAGCTTTCATTGCTGTCAATACGAGTGTCTTAATTTGATTTCTAAAAGAGTGTGCAACAACTTTTAGAGTACTCGTGAAACTCTTGGTTTGCAAATTACTCACACACAAGGGAGAGTTCAGTCATTATGAAAGAGATTGACTAGTGAAAGAGAGATTTTTTATGAGTGCACTTATAATGTTTATGTCCTTAATTGGTAAAGTATAAAGAAAAATAGTAGCTAGTTAATATACCTAAGTGGACCCAAGCTCATTAGCTTAGGCTTTTGGATTAGAGTTGTGTCTAAATATATATATATATATATATATATATATATTAACTTACTCTTCTTTGATTAGTAAGTGGAGTCTTTTGTAAGAGAGCATCATTGGTGGGGAGGTTGCACAAAAGGTTACTTTTGTGCCACCAATCAGAAGCTGACACATCAACAAATTTCATTAGGCTTATACTTAAAACAAAGATACATTCACACCAGATTATACTCTATATGAAATAAAAAATTAAAATTCTTAAAAAAAAAAAAAAAGAAAAAGAAAAAGGAATTGAAGGGGTGGATGGTTGGCTACCCCCTCCCCCCACTCAAGCCAGCCACTCCCACGACCTATGGGGTGGCTGGCGAACCACCCCCAAGCCATAGGAGTGATCGTGCGGCCACCCCAACTGGATCTTAGGTGGCTACCGGCCACCTCCAGGACATGGGAGTGGCCGACGAGCCACCCGTAGCCTAGGGGTGGCTACCAACCACCCCAAGTGGGGAAAGGGTGGTTAGTTAGCAACTCCTTCAATTCTGTTTTCTTTTTTCAAAACAAAAAATTAAATTTTTATTTTATATGTGATATAATCGGGTGTAGTTGAGCTTTTTAAAAAACAAAAAAAAAAAAATTAAGTTTGGTAAGTTTGGCTTAGGTGTCACATTCTAATTGGTTGCACAAAATTCACCTTTTGTTCAACCTCTCTATATAAGTTATTCTCTTTTTTGATTAAAAAAAAAAAAAGTTATTCTCTTTTTGTAATTGGCGTTTGTTCCTCGTCAAGGATTCCGTTCGGTTTTCGGCAATGCGTCTCCTGTAACAAACACGTAACCGTGGTGGTGGTGGTTGCCTTTATTGAGGCTTCTAATCGGGCCATTCTTTCTTTGTGTATTGCTTCATGTAGCCCGTAGAGAGCTTGCAATTTTTATTTAGTTTTTATCCATTGCCTACTATTTGTTTTTTATATCTATATTGCTTTTATAACTTGGCTTTTATTGTTGAGGAGCCCCACCCCATTTCATTTGATCCCCCCCACCCCCCCTTACTTGTATAACTTGGCTTTTATTGTTGGGAAGTCCCACCTCATTTCATTTGTTCCCCCCCTTGTCCCATTATTACATAATAACAAATATATATATATATATATATATAATTAAAAATAAATAATTAATAATTTAAAAAAAAAAAAAAAACCTTACTCTTCTTTAGTAGTGTTAGAATATATTATGATATTCACTATCAGGGATGGAACCAGAACATTTGATGGGGGGCCGTGATATAAATTTCCAATACACAAAAGTAACGTATAAAAACAAAATTAGCTTTAATTTAATTTTAGCAAAAATATAAATATACGAAGAAAAAGATACATAAATAGTTATTTCACTATAAATTTCAAATTTTAGAGACAAAGAGTCGTAAGGTAAGATTAAAGGGACCGGTTTGTTTTTCTTAAAATGGGGGGGACGGTTCTGTACAGAAGAAAAATGGGGGTGATCGATCTGTGCAAGAAGAAAAATGGAGGGACCGTTACGTGCAAAGAAAAAATTTGGAGGGGGAGGGGAGGGGGCGGTTCTGCAAAAGAAAAATGGGAGGGGGGGACCGGTAAGAAAAAAAAATTATAGCATAAAATTTTTTTTCCCAGATTTGGGGCGGGGGCTTATTATGGCCCCCATAATTGTTGATTTGACCTTATTTCCCTATATATATGTTGATATTATTCTGTAATATTTTACATTAATTGTGTGATTGTATTTCCTAGTTTATGGCCTTATTCAACTATTGTATACAGTTCAAGACACACAGAAATACAATATTCAGTTTATTCTCCAATTATCTAGTTATTTTAACATGGTATCAGAGCCAAGTTTTGGCCTTGTCTAGAGAAATAAGGAGTCAGTTTCCCCGCCCTATACAGTTTTCTATGTCCACTATTCATTGGCCACCACAATCTACCCAGTCAGCCATTTTCAAAGAAATATTGCCATAATATAGATTGGAGGCTACCGATCTACCATTATGTGGAAAGTACGCACCACCAGGATCCTCCACGTGCAATCACTTGCCGCCACAATTTTCTGTGGAAATTTCCACCCCCCACGAGCCACCGTTGTCCACCATGTGTCGCCGCCCTCAACCGATTTCAGAAACGAATCCTAGATTCGTGATCGGAGGCTACCGATCTCTTGAACCTGTTAGAGCACACACCGTTGCCATACTCCATGCACCACCACGCGCCGCTTCCTTTTGTAAGTTGTTTTGAGCTCACCTCTTTACAATATATACGGCCACACTAGATTATTTTGTTTTGTTTGCACATAGCCTTACAGTGCACCTTGCCACACCATATCTCAACCCTTTAACCAAGGCTATATTGCCTATCATACGCCTAACCTCACTGGATCCTAACCCTTAAAACCAAGCTCATATCTCCTATCATACACTTGGCCACACTAAACTCCACCCTTTAGCCAGGCTCACAGAACCTATCATACACTCAGCCACACTGGATTATATCCACACAAAAATAAAAAATAAAACAACCGAGAAAAAAAAAATGGCCTTACCTCCTACCAATCTCCCAAATACCAAAGACATTACCTAGCCCATCCACATCATTCTTATGGCTCCAATTACCCCGCTTGGTCTTAAAACATGAGTAGGTTGTAATACCCCGATAAACGTAATCCTTGAGATTCCCTTTAATCAATGCTTAGCCCGAACCCTTAGCATAACTTAGACAAAAGCCTAAGACCCTTAGGGTTAGCCTAAGTGCGCCTTGAACTCTAGGGAATGAGAGATGAAAGCTGAACCTCAGGTGGCGGACGTACGCTAGGTCTGACGGACGTACGCTTGTGTCTGTAGCGCGGACGTACGCAGGATGACCACCGGACGTACGCTCTGCAAACTGTACCACCGGACATACGTAGGACCACCGGACGTACGCTACTTTTTGGAAAACCCTTTGGATAATACCTGGACATACGAGGCACCCTTTGGACCAATGTGCACAAACCACCGGACGTACGCTAAGGTTGCCGGATGTCCGCTGCTTTGTCAGGGAGTTGGTGGCAGATTTTCTCTATAAATAGCCGCCCCTCCCCTTCATTCTTCACGCCTTCTTCTTCCCCTAGTATGCCCCTAGGCTGCCAGAACCGTTCCTTGGTATTTTGATAGAAAAATCCATAAGGAGAAGCGTCAACGGAGGATTCCGAGAAAAGAGAAGCATGTTGGTGCTAAGCTTCGGGGTAAGCTCCATTCCTTTTGTTGTTATCATCTTGTTATCTCATAGTTATACCTTAATACCGATTTCAAAGTAGTCATTATGCTTCTTTTAGAACTACCAACGTTTTCAATAAGTTTCCCCAAAGGATCGTAAATCTGTGATTCCCTGCGTTGCATGTCCTATTTTGTTAACTTAGAAAATGATTAGAGGACTGTAAACATCACTGGAAATGTGCACTGTCCGAGCCTTAAAACAGTGTGCTTAACACACTGAGCGGACGTACGCCCTTGAGGGTGGACGTACGGTCAGTAGGCAGGGCACCTGCTCTTAAGCTTCACACGTGTACGCTCCAACTTAGCCTTAACTCTAGGTTTCCTAAGACTTAGAATGACGGTGTTTTGTATCCATTATAATAGGAAATAGCAAGGTCGAAGGATTCACTCAAATGTGCGAGGTAAGTAGACACTTACACCCTTTTTCTTAAAATCATGGGATATGTCAGCTGACTGACCATGCGTATAATATGAGCATATTTACTTTCCATAATTACTCGGTAATCGTATGCGTTAATAAATCATCAAGATGCATCGTAAGATATGGTACGCTGGTACATGCAGTATAAACGGCCATGAGCTTATTATATAGACTATGTACTATGGTTAAATGTGTGCATTATATGAGGGCTGTGGATCCATTGGTTTCGTGACCTTGATGCAACTATTCCCAATGGTTCGGTCACTACAGGACAGACGTCACTAGTTGGTGTGGGCCACTCGAGGTCGGACCCGATCGTGTCACTAATGTTACGTACGGTATGTTATGCAATACTGAGACACTGGCATTGTATTATAGGTCCCTCAGGACAGTATCAACCCTGCTGAGAATAGGTAATATCTCAGGTAAACCATGTATGGGAGTTATGACCTATAAAGCATTATCTTTTCCTGCATTAAAACAATTTGGCAGTTATCGCCGATTCTATACCATAGAGCTTTAAAAACCCTAAAATCTATGAAATGGTGTATTAGCGGGGGTAAACACCCTCTTTGATTATTACTTGGATAGCACGTTTACTTTTATTAATCAAGCTCATGTCATGCTCACGTGTGGGGTTTACTTACTAAGTCGCTAGATTTATGCGATTGTTATCATTCCTTAGGTAATCTGATTCACTGTTACGGAAGTGGTTAGAGTGCCACTGTCTGACCGACGGTGCACTACCATTAGTTTCAGGTTTGTTTTAATTGTCTAGTAGCTCCATGTTCTTATTTGATGATTCGTAGTACACTCAGATTTATTCACCTTCCTTGCATTACTCTGACAAGTGTTTTTATTTATATAAGGGCGGCTACCTATTAACCATACGTGGTTCAACTAAGTGAACTGCCAGTGACTCCACCTGATTAGCCAAGGCTAATTTTAGGGGCGTTACATAGGTGGCTCAAAGGACACTATCTTTAGGAGTATGTTTCTGGCAAAGAACCTAAACCTATAGCTGGAATAGCTGAACCCGCTTCAACTTTCTCTACTCACCTCCGAACATGGAAAAGTATCCATTATAGGATTATCTCTTGGTTCTCCAACACTTGTGTCGTCTCCATCAGCATGACTTTTGGCAATCTTGACAATGCCAAAGATGTTTGGGACATGTTAGCTCAACGCTACAACACTACCAATCTTGTTCAACAATTTCATATTGTGACCAAGCTTCATCGCATGCGGCAAGAACCAGGTAAAAGTATTATTGAATTTTATTCTCAAATGACTCATCTTTGGAATCAATTAGCACTATGTGAGCCAGAGTGGAGGGATAAGGATGATGCCTTTGATTACATCGCTTTTCGTGATAACCTACGCTTGGCTGAGTTTCTTACAGCAATTCGGGATGAGTTTGAGAATACTCGGGCTTCTCTTCTTCACCGCTCACCACTGCCGTCTTTGAAAAGTGCCCTTAGTGAACTCGTTTCAGAAAAGACCCGATTCTCTACTATGAAGCTACACACACCTCAAAGATGGTCATGGCCACTGCATCATGCAATACGCGTGCACCTAATTCTATTCCTGTTGGATCTTCCTTGTCCTATCGGAATATCCAATGCCATTACTATCAGAAATTTGGCCATAGTTACAATGAATGCAAAAAAAAAAAGCTTTCGGGAATCACCAAGGTCCTAGTCACAAGGCTGCCACTGTCACTCATATTGATACATTAGATATGTCTTATACTGGTATCGCACCTACACCCCAACCCAGTACTCTTTCTCTTGCAGAAATTAAGGCTCCCATTCATCAGGTATTATCTAAGTCTGCTTTTAATACTGTCATGTCCACCACACCAGGTAATTCCTCTTGGTATATTGATTCTACTTGTTGTAATCACATGACACCTAACTCGTCCATATTTTCTACAAAATCTGCTTTACCTAGGCTTACCACCATTTACATTGTTAATGGTTCCCATCTTGATGTTAGTCACATTGGGTCTGTTTCTATTCATCAACTATCTATGTCTAATACATATTTAGTGCCTAATCTCTCATTAAATCTTTTATCTATTGGTCAATTTTGTGAACTTGGCTTAGAATTACATTTTTCTAAATGAGGTTTTGATGTGCAGGATCTACAGACGAGACAGTTAATTGGGACCACCTGTAAGATTGAACGTCTGTTTGAGCTTTCATCTCTCCATCTTCCTCCTACTGTGTCTGCTACCACTCCCTCTCGGTCTCCATCTACCACACTCAGTTTATGGCATTCTCGTTTAGGACATGCATCTGTTTCTCATATTCGTTCTTTAGCTATAAGTGGTCAGTTAGGGTCTGTTATGGTCTGTTGAGTCTGAGTCCTTTGATTGTGTTGCATGTCTCAACTTGGAAAACAAAGTGCTTTACCTTTTAATAATAGTGACTCTATTTCTTCTGCTCCTTTTGATTTGGTGCATTCTGGTGTATGGCGCCCTGCACCTATTCCCACCATGGGGGGATCCCACTATTTTGTGATTTTTGTGGATAATTATTCTCGATACACATAGCTTTATCTTTTACAAAATCGGTCTGAACTTCCTAAAATTTATTCTTAATTTCAGAGATGATTCAAACCCAATTTTCCTAAAACATAAAATTTTTTCGCTCTGATAATTGCATGGAATATTGTGAATCTTCCTTCTTTACTACTCTTAAACAAAATGGCACTATTCCCCATTGTTCGTGCCCAAATACTTCTCAGCAAAACGGTCGTGCTAAACGAAAACACTTGCACATCTTGGACAATGTTAGGGCTTTGCTCCTTTCCGCTTCTATCCCTAAACACTTTTGGGGAGAAGCTGCTCCTACCGTTGTTTACACGATTAATAGGGTCCCGTCCCCCACTATTTTAAATAGGTCCCCCTATGAACTCCTGTACTGTTCTCCTCCCGATTACCAATCCCTCCACATCTTTGGTTGTGTCTGTTTTATGCTTCTTCCACCTCATGAATGCACAAAATTAGAACCTCATTCTCACATTTGTTGTTTTCTTGGGTATGGCATTGAACATAAAGGATATCGTGTTATAATCCTATTTCTAAATGGCTCCGCATCTCACGACATGTCACTTTTTGGGAACATAGGTTCTTTGGTAGTATGGAGTTTTTTCCTTCTAGTCCCTCTAGTTCTTCTCCTATTTTCACTAACGTCTCATTTGATTTGCTTCCTGAAACTATTGACCTTGATGCAGGAATGACAAGCTCTTGAGCATGATATCTCTATCCCTCGTCATTCTACTTGGGTAACAACTTTTCCTTCCCATCTTCGTGATTATCATTGTTATTTTGCTCTTGGTACTTTACATGAACCTCACTCTTTCCGTGAGGCTCATACTAACCCTCTTTGGCAGAATGCTATGTCCGAGGAACTTAATGCCCTTTCCAAAACCCATACTTAGGACTTAGTTGATTTACCTCTGGGCAAAACTGCGGTAGGGTGCAAGTGGGTATACAAGATTAAGACAAAATCTGATAGGTCAGTTGAACGATACAAGGTATGTCTTGTGGCAAAGGGGTTCAATCAGGAGTATGATATTGATTATGAGGAGACTTCTGTCCGATCCCTCCTTGTTGTGGCTTATGTGCGTCGTTGGGATCTTTTTCAAATGGATGTGAAAAATGCCTTTCTCAATGGTGATCTTAGTGAAGAAGTTTATATGCAACCCCCTCCTAGATACGATTATCCGCCACACAAGGTTTGCCAATTTTGCTGGGCATTGTATGGTCTGAAACAAGCTCCACCGACATGGTTTGCCAAATTTAGATCCACTATTGCACAAATTGGGTTTGTTTCTAGCCCCTATGACTCTGCTCTTTTTATCTAACAATCTGATGTTGGTCTCATTCTGCTCTTACTATGGCTCCGTTTGACAAACGGCAACAGCAACAGCAAAGGCACAGCACTGTAGCTGAAAGGATGGCACTGCACATTGCAACTCAGGCGTGAGTACCACTGCAGTTGACCATTGTGAAGACCAACGTGAGTTTTTTTTTTTTTTGAGAAAAAGACCAACAACAATTAAGGGAAAGCCTTGGTATGAGGAATTTTTTTTCTTCCTAAACTACCCTCAACTCACTCTCTAATATTCTCACCTGCGCATGGTTTCATTTATCTTGAACTTTTGTTTGAACAAGACTTTGCCTTTGTTTTTTTTCCCCTCAGCTCTCTTCTCGGACTCTTCCATTCTCTTCTTCATTTTTTGCAACGGCTCCACTAACTAGAACTCAAACTAAGGTAATTTTCTCATATTACTTTTATTTTTATTATTTGTTTACTATTTTCATTTAGTATGTTAATCTTTACGAAATCATGTTGGCTACATCTTCATATTTCATTTGTGTAGATTTTTATTATTTCTATAATTTTGTTTATTTACATTTGCAAATTTTTATGCATTGGACGAGATTTACTTTTATTTGGTCATGATATATATATATATATATATATATATATATATATATATTTTACAACTTTTACTCAATTTCTATGTTGTGAAAATTAGTCACTAAGGTAGAAGAAGAGGAATATAGGATGAAGTTTGAAAACCCCAATATTTTCTCTAAAGCATATATATATATATATACTAAAGCATATATATATATATATATATATATTTTAAAGTAATAATAATGAATAAAAATTATTATTTATTACTGATAATAAATCCCAACATTTTCTCTAAACCCTAAAGTTTTTTTTTTTTTCTCTTTTTTTAAATAGAACGAGTCTCCTTAGATTGAAAATTTTTTTCCCTTATTTTTTTTTTATTGAAGCTTGCCCACGTTGGGTGTCACCTTCTTGCTTCTTCTTTCTTTTTCTTTTTCTTTTTTCTTTCTTTTTTTTTTAGTGAAGCTTACCCAGCCCAGAGTCACCTTCTTGCTTCTTCTTTCTTCCTTTTTTTTTCTTTTTTTTTCTTTTTAAATGAAGCTTGCCCACTTTTAAATCTAAATTACCTAATTAGGGGCTATTTTTTCTAAAAAATAATAAAAACAATTAATTACCTAAGGGCCAAGTATATGGTATGTAATTAAATTTTTACACTAATCTATTTACACATGTAATATATATATATATTCTAAAATCATCTACGTAGTTTTATATATTTAGATTGCTTTTAAAAAATTAATTCTTGATTAATATATTCTTGGCTATTGTTTGGGTTATTACTGTTGTTTGGATTCACGATATTGTGAATTTTCCTTAAATTAAAGCCATGATATCATGCAATCCTACTCTCGTTTTGTATAATTTCAATGAATTGAGACATAAAGTAGTTATTTCTGTTGTGCGTAATATGTTTATTGTTTATTTCTTAGTACAATGGATATTCTCTAAGGACACATCACACCATACCCAAAAAGGTTCATTAATTATTATTGTTAAATCAAACTCATCATTTAATTACATTTGTTCATGTTTACAATTTTGTTAATGTGTCCCACTTATTATCTTTTGTTGTTTGATCTTTTTGTCTGCATTAACCATCAACTGCATTCATATATAATATCTTATATTTGGGATCTATATGCTTCATGCATTTATGCATGTATGCCAATAATCACTTTGTCACACGTGATCATTCCAAATCATAGATGTCTTACCTTTCCATTCCACACAAGTCCCCCCGCAAACATGTTGCTTCCACCCACTCACCCCACCAACCCATTGGCCGGGTAAATATTGCTACGAAATGGGAAGAACAACACGAGGACCTCCTAGTCGACATTCTTAGAAAATTCCTTGAAGAAGGTACACTACCACCATATGGAAAAAAAATAATTCCTCGCATTGCCAAACATCTGAACAGCCGACTTCATGATGGCTCTCAGTACACAAATTACCAAGTTGGTAAGAAAATTCGTCAACTAAGAGAGGCGTATACTGGTTACACATCCTTCAGAAGTGACAACATTGGAACTGGGTTTGGTTGGAATGATGACCGTGGGATGATCAATGCAACTCCGGAGCAACGGGAACACATCCGAAGGGTATGCCTTTACCTTTATTAGTAACATTTACTTATTTTTATGTCATTTGCCACTTAGATTGGTTGTGTTACCTAAAATTTTATTTGCGTCATTTTTTTCTTCTAACAGGATCCAAAATTGGAAAAGTATTACAAATTTCGTAATGGCCCACCTTGGAACTTTAAGAAACTGTGCTACATCTTTATGGAGACCACTACCACTGGAAATTATAAATATGCTAGTACCCAATCCCCTTCGGACTCCGATCGTGATGATGACTATCACGTAGATCTTAACATCCCTCCGGCCATTGTTGACTTGACCGAGGGCCTTAGTTGTCCCATAGTGAAGCCCAAAGGCAAATCAAAGGGAAAGCGGAAATGCGACGTGGATTTGCAATCCTCACACTCCAACAAGCGTTCCACAAAAGGTGAGGAGGTTTACACTTGGATTAGCCGCGACTTCGATTCTGTGGCCAATACAATCATCCGGCATCTGAACTTATTCAACAATTCTCCGCCAGTTGAGTACGCTAACTATAATATCCCGAAATTTAAAACCTAGAATAAATGTGATCTTAATATCAAGCACAAGGAGGATTTACAATTTATTAAGATTTATATGGAGTTAGGTAAATATATTTTATGAGAAAGATGGTGGAAATAGATATTTAGAATTTTAGTGGGATATTGGAAGAAAAGTCCCATTGTTTTGGGCACCAAAAATTCAATTAGAGACTTTAAGTGAAACTGTTTTAAGTATACAGTTCAAGACACACATAAATACAATATTTAGTTTATTCTCCAATTCTCTAGTTATTTTAACAAGCAGCAATATTCCCAACTCTATGTTCCCACTATTGAATCTCCTCTTGAATAGTGGCAAAGATCCTCTTTAGTCCCTTCCTTCTTGCTTTCCTTTGCAGTTGATTTGTAATAGGTTTTTCTGTTAGTTTTTTCCTTGTATGTTCATGTTGTTGTTTCTATGTTGTTTGTTTCAATCTCATCTTTAAAAAAACTAGACATTTGTACGTCAGTCAAATTATATATATCACTATTCATTTACATATATTCAAATGATAATTAATGTAATAAAAATTTATATTATTTATTATGAGCGCGTTGATGAATATATAATTGAAAAGGTTTTAATACATTTTAAACTGAGAAATATCTCCTAATAATATTCGTTCTCAGCTAGGGGAACTAGTCAGCAATTAGATATCAAATCAGCTTTAATTTGAAAAAGTTTACATATTTTCGTATATAATTGTCTTCATTTGTTGGGAGTCCCGTGACAAACATAAGATGGCTGAGACAATATCATACGTTCAGTATTTGATTGTCAACCTTGAACTCTAAGGCTGAGATTCTACCATTCCCATTGATCAGCGCAGCTATGTTTTACCAGCGAAGAGAAGTCAGAATATGACACCCGCTTCAAAGTTGCACATTTTCTGGTAAAATTCCGCACGTGGTAAATGAGGAAATCAAGCGGATGGTGAAGGGATCGAGGAGGGCGGTCAAAGAGTTTGATCTTCATGTCGTTTTGGGAGTTCAAGGTATATTTTCGTCGATCTGTATTTTTGAACTTTCATTATTAAAAAATAAATTAAAAAAAACTTACAATTAATAGTTCACCATATATGGATGACTTCAGACTTATTCTGCAGCCTGAGAACGTACAATTATTCTTTAAAATTAATTTACAAGGCTTTCTCTCCGGCCGCTAGGAAAAGGAAAAATAGATCCTATAATTAAGAAAGAACTTGTAGCACGTATCTTCAATGGTGTCCTTCAATATTAGCATCAGGTCCGTGGATTGGACAGCGTGGTCCACTGCTTCCGGGAATGTTGGTGCACCCAGAGACCGTGGAAGGGGGGACATAGCCCTTTGGAAGAGACTGCAACCAAGGTTCCTTATTCAACAACTCTCCTTCTTCATTCAACGGTCTACTAGCTTTGTATAATTGAACATGCACAAGAAACAGCAGCAGCAGCACTGCCAAACAATATTCACAAGTCACAAGTCTCATCTTATTTGTTGACTAAGATAATTAAGATAAACTAGCCAGCTAGTATGATGAATGCGTGAGGGAGTCATGGTATTTATAGCTTTTAAAACGCTACACCATCTTAGACAAATCGGTCCTCAACGAATATATTATTAGAAGTCTTTTCTTTTCTTTTTTTAATCAAAAAATGCGTGCGGGAGAGATCAACTATAGCTATTTTAAATGAATATGATCATAGTATGCAGCACCTAACTTTTGGAAGTAGCACTAAAGATCATGGCATCAATGAAACCCAAGACGGCTAATACTAACAAGCTAAATTGAGGGTTTTTATTATAGGAGTCGAACCCTTATTCCAATACATGTCCAACCGCTTGAAAAATTTTCTTGATAGATGATTAATAGAGAAGTTTGATTGTTTAATGTCAACTTTATGATATATATATAAAATCGTTTATGGGATCAGCTTTGTTGGTGCAGCCCACAGAGTAGAAGTAAACCACTGAAGAACTAGAGTAATGCTATACTTACTCCTATATCTTTACATTTATTTACCCATACACATAAGTAGTTTTTAAAACTAAAATTAAATTAAAATTCTATAAAGATTCATCTCATATTCAATTGTGGTTTTAAAAGCCACCTACAAGTGTGAAAAATTTGTGTAAATAAGTTAGAGTAAACACTAAATTGTTTCCTGACATCTTCCTCTAGAACGTGTTGCCCACTGAGACACTACCCACCAAAGAATGAATAATATTTCACCCCACTACAAAAAATAAATAAATAAATAAAGGTACTTGTGTATCCTTTTCCTTCTTTTTATTTTTTATTTTTTTCTCCCCTTGCTATTTTATCAGAGTAATATACAATTATGTTTTTATTGTGTCTTTGATGTAGTTTTTAAAATTGTCATTAAATTTGTAATAAATTATTATTAAATTTTGATCTAATAATAATTTTAAAAGTTACATCAATTTTAAAAGAACACACAAAAACCTAACGTGCGTCCTCAATTATGATACGCAATTATCTTAAACAATAGTTAAGTAGATCACATCTTTTGAGTCACGTATCCACTAAAGGAACTTAAAAAGTAGTATTAGCTTATTACGCATTACCCACGAATACATTAATTAATGCGGCCTCCTTCAAGTAGTGGAGGCTTGGAGCCTACCTTCGATAAAACATGAGCGGTCCAATTATAATCATGATTATTGATAATATCACTATGTCTCTTCATTTTGTTCTATCTGCTATGTTGAAAATAGTGACATGAAGACCCTTAATTAACTAGTATATATATGTTTGAAAGTCGGGATTTGGTTTAGGTGCAGTAAACAAAAAAAAAGTACTACAATATATTTTTTAATGGCCCAGATTTAATTTTTTTTTTTTTTATCTTTAATAAACAAATTTAAACCGTTAAAATAACTACATAAAATATGTTTTTTTTTTTACAACACCAAAGCAAAATTCATTCGAGCCATTCACACACATAGCTAGTTGTAATTATGGCACATATTGAAATTTAGAGGTAACCCGTTGGCCTATTGTCCTAGAGAATAATTCAATAGGCTTGTCGGTCCATTCAATGGTTAAGGTATTTTTTGCACAAAGAATTAAAAAAAAAAAAAAGGCTTAATTACATTAGTGCACTGGCTTCAGACTTATTCTGCATCCTGAGAACATTAATTCTTTATAAATTTACAACTTTCTCTCCATTAGGAAAAAGAAAGGCTAAATAATTAAGAATACATGTATGTACGTACAAAATATTGTACGTACAATTAATTAAGGAAAATAACAAATGAACAAAAAAAATCTATAAATCTATACTTTTTAACGACCTGTGATTTGGTCCGACATCATTCGATCTTCTTTTGAATTCCATAACTTGAGATTCAAGATTCTGAATAATAAAATATCTTCAATGGTGGGTGTGCTTCAATATTTCTCTTTGGTATTAGCTGCATGCAGCCACGCCAAACGGGACCACGAGACGTGGAAAAGCGCTAGCCATGGCCGGCCGTGGCAAAGCATCACCGGCGTAGTGCATTTCCTTGACCGGACAGCCTGGTCCACCGGTTCCAGGAATGTAGGTGCACCCAGAGGCCCCGGAGGGAGGGACATTGCCCCTCTGAAGAGACTGCAACCTAACATCTTCTTCTGCATGCAATGGTCTACTAGCTTCGTATAATTGAACATGCAGAAGAAAGAGCAGCAGCAGCATTGCCAAAACAATATTTAAAGGTCTCATATTGTTTGTTGATCACTAAGATCATATATGATGAATTCCTGAGGGAGTTGTAGTATTTATAGCGATCAGTTCTGGGAAGGTACTATACGTAGTTATTATTTTATTTGTTTAAGGATTTTGACTGTTGACCACTAGCTAGGTGTACGTAATTTCCTAGAAAACAAAAAATTTTGAATGGGTCGTGAGCAGGAATATTGGAAGGGTATTTCAACTTGAATTTTTTTTTATTATTATTCAAAGTGGGGGGAAAGGATAGGGGAAATTACAATAACACAAACAAAAACGAATAAGATATCTTAGAAACAATCAAGAATGGATCAAATAAATGATTCGGTCCATCAAACGAATCAAAATAGCCAAAATAAGTTGTTTTATATGGCAACGTTCCGTAAATAAAATAAAACCCCAAAGGGTTGCCAACACGGCCATTAGTAGCTGAAAAACAAGAATAAAGCAGACCATCAATAGTCGGAAAAGAGAGAAAAATCTCTATCAAAAATAGAAAGAAGGCCAATTCAAAGATCTAGCCAAAAAATGAAAAACAGATAACAGAAAATTACAAAGAAATATAAAAAGGACAACAAATACAATAATGAGATAGTAGCACTGGCAGAAGACGCTACAAGTGAAGGCACCCAAACCCCACAAGGATGTCAAGGGCCAAACACGGCTGGGGAAGCCCACACGCTAGCGCGTGAGGGTCACTCACCAGCGGGGGTTGCCGAGGGCCAAAAAGGGCTAAGAAAGCCACACACCAGTGTGTGAGGGTCACGTGCCAACGGTGGTTGCCGAGGGAATGCCAGGGGGGGACATAAGAAGTCAGCAACTGTGAGGAGCGAAGGAAGGTTGCACTCGCTGCTCAGGGTGCTCCACACGTCAGCGAGTATTTCAACTTGATTAATATGCTAAGGTTTTCCTTTTCCTCCTTATCTATATGTAAATATTTATATTGATTGTCCGGAGATGATTTTAAAAAAAAAAAAAAATTGTAGTACTATTTTTTTGTCAACAAATTAATTTTTATAAGTTAATATTTAGGTTTAAATGTTTTAAAACTTGTTTTTTTATTCAAAACTAAAATCTAGGTGTAAAAGGTTAACCCTTTATGGATGGTATCATCCAAAATGAATTTGATCATCATAAATTTTGTGCTAATACCTCAATTTTGGTGCTAATGCCTCAATTTTGGTATTAATGCCTCAAATTTGATGCTATTGCCTCAAATTTGGTGCTAATGCCTAAAAAACCCGATTGAAGGCTACTACAATTTTAGTTTTTCTTAAATCATGTTTTACATAAAACTGGAAGAATCCCAGAAGAACACTAGGGGGAAAACCCCTAACATTTTCTTTTACGAATATAGTAGAATAAAAAAATGCTAGGGGTTCTCCCTGTAAGTTCTTCTGGCGTTTTTTCAGTCTTACATAAAACATAATTTAAGAAAAAATAAAATTGTAGTGACCTCCACCACCCGTTTTTTTAGGCATTAGAACCAAATTTGAGGTATTAGCACCTAATTTGTGAGGCATTACCACCAAAATTTGAGGCATTAGTATCAAATTTAGGATAATCAAATCTATTTTGAATGATATCGTCCCTAAAGGGTTAACCTTCCACCCTTAGGTTTTAGATTCGAATCCAAAAACAAGTTTTAAAGTATTAAAACTTAACTATTAACTCATAAAAATTTATCTTTTAATAAAAAAACGATACTAAAATTTTATTTTTTCTTAAATCATATTCTATATAAGACTGGGAGAACACTATGGGAAAAACTTCTAGCAAACCCCTTTCTAAATAAAAGGGTAAAGAGAGTAACTAACTACTCAGGAGAAACCTAGACGGCAGAAACCTCAAGCACTTCTTTAAAACCAATTGAACTATAGTCTGACCTAACCTCACCAACATATCAATGGTTCCCAAGGGGGGGAATATTAATTAGGCTTGTACAGGTGATTCTTCATTACGGAAACTTGAATCCATGCCCTAATACATGTCCAACTTCGTGAAAAAAAAATATATATATTGAGATCAATAAACAACCACCAGTCATGTTACATAATAGAGAGGTTTGATTTCAACTTTATGACATATATATATATATATTTATATATATATATATATATATATATATATAAATTCGTTATGATCATGTGAGCTTAATTATAATTAGTTCGTTGGTGAGATTTTATGTGAGGAAAATTCTTCGGAGCGAGTTGCTTGTGCCTTGAATGTTTGAAATATGATTAGAAATTAAAGTATTTGTTTGTTGGTCAAGTTTAATTTCCGTGCGGACGTATAAGCTGATCAAAGAGATGAAATCAACAGTTGAGTGAGTCATCCCACTATGTTTAGGGTTAGAATGATGAATATTGAATATATAGAAGTTATATTATATATAATTATATATATATAATAAATATATATATGCAAATATACATATATACATATAATATTTATTATATATATACATAATAAATATATATCTATATATATTTATTATATATAAATAAAACGGTTAGCAGTTTTTAAAAATCTATCAACCGCTTAGCAATTAACAGTTAAAGCGGTTAATAAAAAACACATGAACATCCCTAGTTTATACAAGTTTTCAAATTTTTTAAATTGTCATTGTAATTTTTTAAATGAGACCACTATTATATAAATGCCAATTTGAGCGCAAAATTTTTCCAGAATTACCTAGTGTCGTTTGAACAACCCTAATGTTCAAACAACACTATTGTAGTCAATAGGTGACGTTTGAACAGTGTTATTATTCAAACGACACCTTCTAACGCGTGAAAGGTAACGTGTGAATAGTAACACTCTTCAAACAACACTACTATAGTCCGTATGTGACATTTGAATAGTGTTATTGTTCAAACGGCACTACTTTAGTTAGTAGATGACACCTTACGATGCATGAAATGTGACGCATGAATAATAACACTCTTCAAATGTTACCTTTCAATACATGAATAGTAACACTATTCAAACGTTACTATTTTATACATAGTATTATTTGAATAGTAAAATAACACATTTCAGTTACTTATTTTTCTTTTTTCTTTTTTTAAACGTCACCAAATGGGCTCTTTTCTTTTCTTTTTTTGTAGTGATATTTGCTTCTACTAAAAACCTCTATTTATAGGCTTTGGGTTCCTTGGAGAGGCATGAACCCTTCCCACTAGAACTACTAGGATTAACTATGATGCACAGCAATGTGGAAATCTTTGGCACCTACCAAGCCCATCTCCTCCTAGCCCAATGCATTTAGCTTGGGCTTTATCTATAACTCAATGTTCGATCTATTTATGTCAAGAAAAAATACCTTATTCCTCTAATATAATTAAAGGAACTTGGACTCTTTGTAAATAAAGTTATCACAATGCTACATCTAGCCATCCAACGTATCCCAAGTGTTTACCACATAAGGTCTCACTCTTAGATGCATCATCTCCATTTCACATGTGAATTCGCATAATCCTCAAGAATGAGAGCAAATGTAATAAATAGTTGTGATGGTACATTATTCATTAAACAGTGTTAAGAAAGAATAATGACTAACTTGGCCCGTTCAGTATATAGTATCCATATTAACACATAATCTCGAAGTCAATACTTCACATGATCAAGATAAAGATCATCGTAGTTGATGAATTATGGTCTTACCAATGGAATGCCTAGTTCCATTAACAACCACGAACAATAATATATAACTTATAAGTAAAATCTTTTATGTGATAATCTCATTACTCACAAACGAAGACAAATATAATTTAACTTAAGGATCAATTGCATGTATACGAGAAACAATAAGTAGTAAATAGTATGCATGTAAACAGTTATATATGTCCAATATTCATTAATATTAAAGTGAATAAACAATTTTATTTTATTTTACAGCACAATCCAAACAGTTGCATACTTTGTTTTAGTTGTTATATTTAGTCTATCATTTATGCATGTAATTGTTATAGGGTAGGAATATGTAATCTCCCGTGTGTAAACCAATATAAGGCAACATTCTATGAATAAAATGACTTGAAATGTTTTTTATCCTCAAATCATGTGTTTGTCAATAGGCTTAGGATCCTCTCATATCCGTTAATGCATTAATGGCCAAGTACCAAATACAATTATAACATATCAAGATAAAGCTATGAAAAATGCAATTGCTACAATTTTCACAAGAGCCTCCGCATAAATTTTGTTTATGACACATTTTTGAAAAATTTTCAAAAAAAAATTGAATCACATTCACAATACGATGTCTTTAAGAGTGTCTTAAGTATTTGTGTATACGACGCTCAAACATGTGATGAGTTGAAGAAAATTGGCAAAGTCAACTTATGTATTATAATCTCAAAGATAATGCATAGCTGCGAGAGTTATATAATAAGCAAACTTTTTAGGTAGCACAAGTAGAAGATGTATTTTGAGCTAAAATGATTATTACACAACAAAATAAAAGTATGAATGCATTTTTTGATGGATATGTGTACCCATCGACCACATTAAAGAAATTTGTAGACCAATATGATAATGATTTCCAAAAGAAGAATGAGAATGAGATTGTTGATTACAAAGCATCATCATATTGGTTGCAATGTGATCAACATGTTAAGAATATATTGCTAGATATAATTTAATTAAGGGATTTGATTCAAGCATGCATTGTAAATAAATCAAATCAAATTTAAATAAATATGATTTAATTTAATTACAATAAATGTTATAATCAAATTCATTAATTAAATCATATCTAGGAATATATTCTAAAACAATAGATGCACATAATTATCAAAAAAATGCATTCATATTTTCACTTCGTTGTATAATAGTAATTCTGGCTTAAAATATACATTCCACTTATGCCGGTAGCCTAGTACACACAAAGTCTACTCACTATATAATTTTCGCAGTCATCTTCAAATTATAAGACCTAAATATACCTTGTCAAACTTACCTCGAACTCATCATCACATATCTAATAATCTTATACACAACTTTTATAAGACACTCTTAATGACATCATAAATGAATATGATCTAAATTTCCTAAAACTTTTTTCAAAACGTGGCAGACAAAAATCTAGATCAGGCTCTTGGAAAAACTCTACCAATTGCACTGCTTATAGCCCTATCTTGATCTATTATAATTGCATTTGGGGCTACACCATTCATGCATTCAACCTGTCTAAACAATCATACAAATCGCTCTATATCCTCACTCGTTAGTAATTATGACTCAAAAAATATTGATTGACCATGATGATTCACTCCCACAAAAGAAACAAATGACATTCCATATCTATTAGTCAGGTACATCATGCCAAATATGATGACATCCCCAAAATATTCATACCATGTTTTACTTTGTGCATCAATTCAATCACATTTCTCAACCTAAATTTATCATCCAAATCTATCATAATAGAGTAAAAAGCACCACTCATTGTGATGCAGTCTTTTTTTCAACGCTTCTCACATTGCTCGCATTCTAATGAAATAGTCACAAAGTGAATCAATAAAGCTTTTTTTTTAGCTCCATCATACATCTTCAAGCTTTATTTTCACAATAGAATCCAAATTGCTATGGTATCTAAAATATTTAGATTTAATTGGGCTTAAACCATGCTTATAGCAAGTATATACCAACAAACTTTGCTCGTTTTGGTTGTTAGATTTTGTGTTGCCATTACGAGCGCATGCTAGGTGATGTATTGTACATACCCAATTGCATGCCTTTTAACTTCTTCTTTTTGTCCCAAAACCTACTTTTATTTCTTTTCTTAGGTTACTCAACATTTTCAACTTTAACTATGAGTCTCTACTTGCACTTGTACTCATTATCTTACAACTCGACACCATATGCAATCTCATTTCTATCTATACCAAACCGAATAAAACAAAGTTTAGAAGAAAACACTATGAATAGTAACATTCAGTAATAAGATTTGAAGAAAAATTAAAGGAAGAATGAAAGACCTAACATACCATAATGAGGATCAATTTGGAGGGGCCAAACATCATCAATTGGAAATATTCATCTTCGCACTCATTCCAAAACGTTTGAGGGTGACAAGTCCATCTAAGAGGTCATTTCAAGAAAAATTCAAATTAGTTGAATTTATCTCAACCCGATAACACATTATTTTCACTCACTGAGATTGGTTTTTAGATCATTTTGCACCAACAATTTCATGTACTTAATTAAGATTATAGAGTATTAAGCATACTGCTTGATAAGATTCAAATTTAAGGTCTCTCCAATCTCATATTTTATACTTGATTAATTGGAAGCTGCAACTTCAAGTACAAGTTATACCCAAATCCCAATAACACATGGTAAGACAAGGGCCCTGAAATGAGGTAGGACAATCACCCAACTTGTGAGGGACAAGACTTTTTACTCGAACAAAACGGTGTCGAACACAGAATGATGTAGTGTGGCTGACTGGACCTCACCACGTCAACAGAGACAGATGTGTAAATCAGTAAATGAAAAGATATATATTGTAATGTGGCATCATTTACTGAACCTTCAAGTCATTAAAAAGTACAGAGGTTCACCCAAAAATAATGCTAGTAATTTTCCTGAAATTTACGAGAGTCCCCTTCACAAAAAGGCAAAAGGACCCTGCTTTTTAATCAGGTTCGTTCAATTTATACCATATTATGATATCTGGAGGGAAAATCAACCAAATACAAATTTCTGGTACATTAAGAACCCCAGGTTTCTTCTAATAGATGAATTTTGAAAAGGCCCAACTTAATTGGATATATCCTCCAAAATAATAAAAATGAACAATAAAAACAATAACAAAAATAGCATTCATAACACGTATTCCAAAGCATATTAACTCAGACCTACTGGATGGTTGTAACATTAACACATGAGGAAGCTAGGACAATCACCCCACTTGTGAATCCACGTGTTTTGACAGAAAAATATCTAAAATCAGATCACAAAGTGTCAGATCTCTTCGAAAAGAAGAAGAACACTGAAAACGGGGAAGAAAAGGACAAATAGAAGACGCAAGCAAGCACAGACTATGGCAGATATCAGATCAAATTAAGATTCAGACCAACGGAAAAACAGAACTAGCAGATTCATATATACCCAAAAAGGAAAAAAGAAAAAAGAACAAGATAAGCAGATTTAAAGCAATAGGAGAGAGACAGAGACACAGATCTATATATCTCCTTCTCCGAAACCCGGCCAGCAGCAGCACATGAAATAAAAAGCCCCCGGTCGGACGTGAAAGAGAGTTCCAGCACACTCGTTTAATCAGAGAAACACGGTTGGAGAAAGAAGAGCGTTAATCAACTTCGCAACCGTGATTACTCTGATTAAACGAATGTGATGGAGCTTGATGGCTTCGGACGTGGGCACTGGCAGGGATATACCAAAGAAGGTTAATGTTGCCGTACGAAACAAAGAGGCGGCCGAGGATCTTAGCTTCTTTGGGTTGGGTTGCGTTGCGGAGCGTATGTGTGTCCTTTTATAGGCAAGAAGCCCTACGTGCTTCGCGAGACTTTCTACAAAAACGTAAGCGGCAGGCTTTTGCCACCGACGATATATTCCAATCTGACGGTGATAATAATTTTTTGCCCTAAAATTAAAATTGTGTTAGATGGGTTTTTCTTTCAATCGTGGCCGTAAAAAAGAAATATCATAAAAATTATAGAATGAGAAAATATATATATTGTTAGATCATAACCATTCAAAATTCAAATCCGCGTTTCAAAAGTAAAATTCACCACTATAAAAATCTAAAATATATGCTATAATGCAATATAATGTTCACATTTAACCTATATTTAGTGAGGAAAGAGAATTAAAATTAAAATTTTAAATTTCAATTTTTTATTTCATGTGATTGTCCATCTGTCACATTACTAAAAATAGGTCAAATGTGGGCATTATATTGCACTAAACTGACTGAAGTATTTCTCAAAATCTAAGTATATTAAATTTAAACTAAATAAAATATACGTAGCCCCTATAAAAATAAGTCATTATAATACTAAAATACTCTTAAAAATACTGCTAAAATACATGACATTTTTTGAATTTTAACTTACTAAAATACTCTTAAAAATTATTTAAAAAATAAAGCAATTAAAAAAAATAAAAATAAAAACCAAAGATTGACTTGAAAGAAAAAAGTGAATAAAGATTTCTGTTGTGATTCAAGAATCAGCAGGGTTGTTAAGGATATAAATCTTTTGTGATAAATATTGATTTGTATTTTCTAAATTAAAGGATTTAGATAATATTTATTAACCATGATTTAAGGGATATGATTGTATTTTAAATATTTTAAATCATATATAAATGTAATCATATAATCAAGGAAATATGTAGCCTATTAAAGCTTTAATATGTGGATGTAGATTATATGCCGAAACACCTTAATCTCTGTGTTTAATCTAATCTCTTGTATGAACATGTCAAAAAATAAATAATAATAATTAGAATTGGATTGTTTAAATTAGAATTAGTTTATTTGAAATGAGGATTAGGGTTAATTATGTGTTCTTATCAATTTAGATGTCATCTTATTATTGTATTCCTATTTAAAGATCTATTTGGTTGTTACCGAATGTCTTTGTGGTTTGTCTCAAGCACTCATCGGAGTTCACTATCAATACAATTTCTATTTTATTTCTATTTATCCCTCTACTTCCATTTTATCGGTTGAAGATATCCATCAAACAGACACAATTTTCTAATGCTTTATTCCATGGTAATAGGGTTATACATTAAACGATACAAACTCATATAAAACTCAAATCAAAGTGGTTACCGCTCGTAAACAAATTTGCATAAGCCTATATATATAGAGAGAGAGAAGAAAAGAAGAGTTAAATGATTTGAAATGAAACAATTTCAAGGCAGCTTCATCTGATTATTACAACGTGACTTGATGCATGTCCATTTTATAACTCTTTAAATTACAGTGGTCAGTGAAATAAATATATAAGCTTAATCTAAAATATCAAAATTTATCACTATAACAAGATGAAAATTCAGGTTAAATTACAATGCCAATGCATAATTATAAGAGGCATGCATGCACCAGGGCAAGAGTCAGGGCTACTACTTAGCCGTGTCGGTCACCTCTGCAATAAGAAGTCGCGGCCGCCCCGAGTATCACAGGCCAACCACAATGGGACAGGCAAATCACAAGCGGCAGATAATATTCAACTAGCTTAATTGTGAAGCTGTTTTGTCCAATCAAAAGGTTCCCAATCTTTGACAAAGCTTTTAACTGCTTCCCTTTGAACCTCAACGGAATCATACCTTCGGCGACGGTGCATGTCTTCCTCCGGCAATTTTAGCATGCCTCTTATCACATTAAGGCCGAAGCTGCTTTTGAACTGTGTTTCATCATCGATTACATGGACAAAACCCTTGCGTAGACCGAATTCAACATGGAAATAAGGGAAATTTTTGGGAATTGAGCCACGCAACCCCTTTTCACTTGTATCAATAAGCTTCTTTGCATTATGTTGGCTCCACCAACTTGTAGCTTCATCAATTTCCTGAAACAAACTTACTTTTAGAAATTTATAAAATAATTCAAAATCAGGCTCATGGGCAAAGAGATGCTACATACTGTCGCACATACAATTGCATGCATTCAAACATACACATTTAATCAAGTTAAATTTATGTTTCTCTTTTTCTTTTCTTAAGCTAAATTGTGGTAAATCAAACCACTTGGATTGACAACAACAGGTAATAATATAATTACCAGAATGTTAAAATATCAATGGGACAAATTATGAAGATTAATAAAGTAAAGAAGTGTCAAGGAGTTACATAAAACACTAAATAACAAAACTTTCCAAGAAGATGAATACCGTACATAATTCTTCTTACATTGAACATGTTGAAGTTACTGGTTCAAATTTCTCTCTTTCTTGGGACAAAATTCACCCATCAAGAGAGTTAAAAAAAAACAAGCTGAGTTCCTCAAGTTCTTTATGTTTTATGTAAACTCCTGGTTTTAGTATGAATTCTAAAAAATTTGGTGATTAGACAAATATAAAAAATTAGACGAAGTTATTCTTTAAAAATAAAAAATAAAAATAAAAAACAAAAAAGAACAAGCTGAGCTCCTCAGGTTCTTAATGTTTTATGTAAACTCCTGGCTTCAGTATGAATTCTAAAAAATCTGATGATTAGACAAATATACAAAATTAGACGAAGTTACTCTCAAAGAATTTTCTGAAGTAATAGCATTGTTAAGCAATAGCATTTCTTCAATACAATTCCTCAGTTCCTCCACCTTTACTGCCCTGCTAAAAGGTAGCCGATATTTTTCCTAAGCTATATTTAAATATCTCTTTGGCTTTCAAAGCATAAAAACCATCCAAAGTGTTGCACATCTTTGGGGCTGGAGAGAGAGAGAGAGAGAGAGAGAGAACAGCACATCCCTTGAATGACAAGCAAGCAAATTTTCAATGCTGCATTCATAACAAAATTATAATAAAAACGATACCTGTTTAAAGTATAATGGAGCCTCTTCGGCGATTTCTCGGGGCAAAGGAATACACTCGATCAAACAATGGCAGCGTTGTTGTGCCAACCCCATCACTGTCTCAAGAAACACTACATCCTTCTCTTGCTTATCAAACATCAAAATAAGGCATTTCTTGAAATTGCGAATTTCTTCCCACACGTTGTCATCAACAGTTCTTGTGGCCGATTCATGCTGCAGGCAAATAGCCATGCTTTAGGGGGGAAAATATTTAAATATAGGAAATAGATTAAATTAACAAGAAAAGAAAAGGTGTATCCATGTCCCCAAGAAACTAAATCATTCTATCATGTTTCATATTTCATGTAACTTCAACAGAATACTCACTTTCAAGCAGCTAGAACAACAATATCGCATCTCATGATAGAAGCATCCTTAGGTTCTCAAATTACAAAAAACTGACATCACTAACATTATTCATTATTTCTTTCATAATAGATCCAATAATCTGCAATTTCCCCACTGTTTTCTAGTATTAGCTCAATCTTAAAGGATGACTTTGCACCTCCAAATACAAATCTCAAGACCGCAATATCATTGTCAAACATAAATAAAATCCAATTCAGAAGTTGAGAGTAAACCTAGTTTAGTTCACTTTATAACTTCATTACTCATAACTAAGAAGATATGTAACATTTAGGACGAGGAACCAAATTAAGCTCACCTGCAGCGGTACAATGCAGCAATGACCAGGCACCACAGGCTGCCTATGTGGCAACATCAAGTATGTGAAATTTGCTATTGACACAATAAGATGTTTTGGCCCCTTTGGATTCTCAAAGCAAAAAACACATCGCTCTTGTTGAGTTAACAGACGGGACATATTCTTCTTAACCTTCTGCTCATTACCTCCAGCCTTCTGCTGAGCTTTCCTTCTAGGACCATCTTCAAAATCATACTCATCATCTGCTTGACCATACGTGGTAAATTGTTTGTTCTGCATTATCTTTCGAGCTAGATGCATATCAGCATCATCCTCATCCTTCTTTTGTTGAACAGATCTGTCCTTCATAATATATCTAAGGTAAAAAAAAGGAATGGTATATCAATAGAACATTAACACCACCAAACGTGCTACAGGAATAAGGAAGATATTAAAATGGCAAGCTACTAGAGATAAACAACACAATAATAAATAAATAAAAAACCAAAAAAAAAACCATTTCAAAGACTCCATTAGAAAAGGAAAAGAATCCATCCGCCCACCCGTCCCATAAAATACTTGTTTTCTTATAGTTAATGAACTTTGAGGATTAAAAAAAAAAGACCCCTCAAAAAATATTTTTAAAAAATCACAAGATGCATAATTACCTGTTTGAGCTTCCCTTATTCTGTTGTCTTATTGAATTATCACCAGCACTTTGCTTTGCCCTAATCTTCTCCGCTTCTTGCTAATAAAAAATAAGAAAAACAAGATAACTGCAATTAATCACAAAAGCAAAAACTCATGTTCTTAATAAGTAATTATATCAAATATTAATAAAGTATAATGACTCTAATTAAGATGTGAATCCTTTTTCACGCATACCCCACAGGAGCCATTTTTTACTTTGATCAGTATCGTAAAATCTCTCAACAGATTAAGGTCACATTCATTTTCTAGGTATAACACAGAATAGGAAAAAATATATATCCATTCATGACTTTGAAAATTTACAGATTCAGTTCAATTTAGGTTAGGAGAGGAAGATAAGTATCGAACTTGTGAGATGACCAATATTAGTTAAATGCCAACACCTCTGTCTACTTCCTAAATAGATGTACAATACCTAGGAAAGGGATCGGAAATTCCTTTCTAGCTTGCAATTAAACTCAATGGCTAAGAGCATCCGCAATGAGCTAAAAATCTACTTTTAGCCAAAAGTTGGTTAAATTCTACAGAAAGCAAGCTCCATCAAGATCTCTATTCCCCTCTCCATTTTAGGGTTTCTCAAACCTCTCCCCACATTTGGAGAACAAAATCCTTTCGCTACTATATCTTTTATGTTTTTATATTTCCCCTCACACTTTCTCTCTACCTCTCACCTTAACTTTGTGGGGTGCTTTTGAGAATAAAAAATGAATGAAGATTGAATAAAAATTATATTTAAATAGAATAGAGTAAAATTTAGAGAGTTTATTATTTGGTACTTTTGTTTAGCAGCTAGTTAAACTAGATAAAAATAAAAAATAAAAATAAAAAGAAGAGGAGTTTTTTAGCCAAATTTTAGCTAAAGAATAGAGAGTTCATTGAGAACGCTTTAATGCCCTTGGGTGTTTATACAGCTATTCCCTCCAAATTAACATTCTTGTCAATGACAATTTTTTAAATTTAATATGCTTGCATTTAGTTTCTCTCAAAAATCTGCGCATGTCACTGAAAATATGTTCTCCACAAAATAATTGGCGAGAGAGAGAGAGACTTGATTTCTTCATATGTAATCTTGATTAGAGCGAAAATAGTAGAAAAGCTGTATAATAAGGAATGCTATCTTACTTGAAGTTTATTGGCTTCTTCATGCTTTCCTTTCATACGAAGCTGAAGAGCTTTAGCTGCCAACTGGTTTGCACTTAATCCATCATTATCCAGCGCACTACCTTCACTAGTTTGGGTCATTCGTGATAAAACAGATTCGGACTCCACAAAACCACCAGGATCATTGTTCGGCCACTGAAAAACTTCACGCATAAAGCTTCCATCGTTGGAAAACTTATTTAAACTAGATACTGCGGCAGAGATAAGGCCAGCATCCTTAGAAGATAGATTTTGACTTTTCCGTTTTCCCCACGATAAAGAATCTTGAACTTTAGGCTCCCTCATTTTATGATGCTGAAAAGATGCATCCTTCAAGTAATGCGCATCGTTCTTCCAAGAAACACAAATATGTAACATGTAAGCAAATGGAAGTGACAAGCATCAAAACAAAAAACCAGTGATGCACAAGAGAATGGCAAGGTACCTTTCTCACATCCATCTGACTTTCTTTGCCTGAACTTGTTGACCGTTCCTCAGTTAGCCCTCTCTTTCTATCTTTTATTGCATGCAGATGAGCATGAGAAGGAGCAGCTCTACGAGACGCTACAGACACAGTCAGTTGACCAAGAGAACCCCACCGTTCTTCAACAACCTGCCCAATTTCATTATTTAAAAAACAACAGCCAAAAGAAAAGAGAGAGAGAGATTGTACAGATACTTGCTAATATCTTAAAGTTAAGGCAGCATACCTCATCAAGCTTTCGCCCTTCTCGATCTGCTTGTTCTCGTGCGCGCTTCAATGCTTTGAGTCTCCAGCTGGCACCTCCATCTCCAACAACTGAAGAAGACAAAAGTCGGTCCCCAGTGGCTTTGCTCCCATCAGTCTCCTCTGGATAACCACTGCCGTCATCCTTCAAATATGGATTCAACTCCCTGGGATTTGCCTTCTTCATCTGGTTAATAAAATAAAAAAACCAATTATGTTTAGTCAACATGTAGACATATCAAACAAGGTAGACAATCAGCAAATGAGGCACATGTTTCAGGCAAACAGAATGTGCATGTACACACCACCATGTAGAACAGAAGCACCAGAACTGTGACATATTGTACCCCTATATGACTAAATTCCATACACGAATTCATTGAAAAAAATAATACAAGTAAAGCTATTAAGAATGCCAAAAGAAGTTATACACAAAATGGTCAGGGCATCGCAACCAAAAATATAAGAACTAACAGTGTGTTTGGGAGTTTAAAGGAAGAGGAGAGGAAAGGATAAGAGAGAAGAGAGACTAGGTATCCATTCTTTTGTCTGGATGTTTTTCAATTAAAAGGAGAGGAGAAAATGTACGTTTGGGATAAGGAGAAAATGATAAGGTATAGGAAAAGATACATGCCTAAAGAACTAAACACTATGTTTGGGCTCTTTAGTTATTATTGAAATTTTAGTAACAATAAATAAAGGAGAAAATGTTAAGGTATCATGTAAAAATTCAGTAAGGAGAGCTAAGTGATAAAAGAACATAGTATCTTTGGGTTTCTATAATTATTGTTGCAATTTTTATAAAACTAGATAGAAGTATACAAAAATTCATTTAAAAAAATTGAAATCCTATCCTTTCAAATTCACCCAACTTGAGGGAATTAAAAGCGGCTTTGCGGATGTATCCCCTCCCCCAAACCAAAAAAAATTAAAAAAAAGAACATCCAAACAGGGGGAGTGAATTCCCCTACCCTTTCCCTCCTCTTTCCTTTCCTCTCCTTCCATCCAAACATACCATAATCAATCACAATTTCTTTTTTGGTTTCTTCCATAAACACAATAAATGGTTGTCAAAACAGAGACGCCATTTTTCATCTTCGAAAACAAACACATTATATATTAAATTGTACGGAAAGTCAAAAGAAAAACAAAAGTTTCTCATGACCAAACTAGCAATCCAATTATTTCCCCAAAAAGTGGAAGAAGGGAGAATTGGGAGGGGATATGGCAATACAAAGAAAACAACAAAAAAAATAATTACACATGAGAACAACTGAAGTTTCAAGCTAGCTTTGAAGCTAAAGAGTAGTATACCTCCTCAGTGGGAATTTCCTCTGACTGGTTGTCAACAGTCATTACAGGCCCTTTGTCCCTCTTCTCCGCAGGCCTAAGCATCCATTCCAGTCCCATTTCTTTTCGGACAACTTCCATCTCTTCTTTCAAGGAATTAGTAGTTCCCCTCCCACCATCTACAAATTCAAAGCAGCCAAATCATATTTAACCACCATCATAAAATTGCCAAACAGCAGCAAAACAGCAGAGAATACATACCAGACAAGTCCTCTCCAGCAGCATCCTCTCGACCCCCTCTTTCCTTGCTCCTTCTCCTCCCATCTTCCTTAGGTCTCGACCTCTTCTCTGTCTTATCACTATCCTCATCCCCCGAAGAATCATCATTGCTTCTCTTATGCTTCCTCCTACCCTTTCTCTTATCCCGATCCTTTATTTCTCCTTCGTCCGAACTCCCCTCATTTTCACTCGAAGAATACTCATCGGACGAGTACCATTTTTTCTTCTTCTTACTAGACCGTTTCCTAATTCTCTCAACATCTTCATCATCCGAACTACTTCTGTACCTAGAACTCTTCTGTTTCAACCTATGTTTTTCCTTTCTACTACCTGATTTTTTCCTCTCCTTTATAAAATCATCCGAATCATCATCTTTTGCCTAATACCCACAACACCAATTCAAACGCACATAAGCCAAAAGTAAATAATTAAGTATAAAAACACACATAATAGTAAAATAACCAAAAGAAAAAGAAAGGTAAAGGATTTACTTTCTCAATCTTATCACGGGGAATAAACTTGAGTCCAGAAAGCATTGTTTGTAGCAGTAATCCAAACAAAAATCAACGAGGTTGCAATTAAATAGTTCTGTGGTGACAAAATAACCAAGAATGAAATTAAGACTTGTGCATAATAAATAGGCAATGCAACTTAAAAATCGCAATTCAATTGTATATAAATGATAGGATCCCAAACATTCTTCAGACTTCTATAATTTCCATAATACTTTGGAATAACTCCCTAAAATAACGGTGCTGTAGGTGCGTGATTGGTGAGTTGGAAGTAAGGGCGTTGTAGTGATGTAGTGCGTGTTGAGTCTCTACAGTCTACAGGTCTTACGATCTGGTATCAGAGTGGTTTTTTTTTTGGGCGTTTTTCTATACGGACGGTGAGCCGTCGTGCGAGTGGGTTACCTGTGCGAAGTGGTGATCGAATACGGGGTGCTTCGCTATCCTCCGTGGGCTGGCGCTGTGGCCGAAGGTGGCCGGCGGTGGACCCGAGTTGTTTAAAGTGCTGAGCGGTGGGTTGCGCGGCGCTGCAACGTCGGAGCAGTGTCTCTCGGCTTAGTACGGGAACGGCAGTCGGTGGCTGACAGTGTTCTATCCGGTTGTGTCGAAGGCTGGAAGCGGCAGTGGACAGCCGTGGGAAGCAGCCGTTGGCGCTGCAATTCTGTTCTGCGATTTGTGAATCGTGCGTTGGGTAATTTGCTGGAAGAACAAGACTGTTTGGTTGCAGCTTTGGTTTCTTATTCCGGTGCGCGGAAAGACCTATCGCAGCACATGTACCCTCTTAGGGGTGAAATTTAAAGCCGCCTAACTGCATCCGCTAACCGCTATCCGCACTAACCGCTAACCGCTTGAAAAGAAGTAAAATCGCTAACATGGATTTTATAAAACCGCCTAACAAATATAATATATATTTATATTATATATATATTTCATATAATAAATAACAATAAGTTATTTAATCTAGTGATTATTGTGCTCTTTTACTTGGGAGTTCTAATTTCAATTCCACCACCTTTGACTTTTGTTTGAATTTTATACTTTTATTATTTATATAATATAGAAGTGCAAAACGACGTAGTTTTGCACTTCTATATATTCATTTCTTCTAACCCAAAACAATAATTTTATTGTTATTTTATTCGTATGTTATATGTTGTAGAATGTGACCAACAAGATTTTGATATAATGGTCCAACATATAATATTCACTTTAAACCAACAATTTTTAATGCTAAAATGGCCATGAAAAAGGAAAAAAATGTTTAAAGTGAGCAAAACAAGGGCTTAAAGTGAGCCCGAAACCGGTCCAACATAAAAAACCCAATAAAAAGCGGTTAACCTCATCCGGTTAACCGCTAGCGGTTAGCGGATGCGGTTAGTAGAATCTACTAATCGCCTAGGCGGTTAGCGGTTAGCGGTTTTAGCCACTAACCGCAACCGCTATTTCACCCCTAGTACTATTTGTAGCCTGTATAGCTTAATCTGCGTACGGACAAAAAAAAGTTCTTCACTCTCACAAGATCGAATCCCCCCTCCCCCTACCCTTGTGTGGACATGTCAAAAAAAAAAAAAAAAAAGTTAAATATTAAGGGCTATTTGGTGTGTGTTAGATACTTAAAAATTTCGTTTAAAAAAAAAAAATTAAAAGTGTTTTTAAGAGTCCAAAAAACCTAAAAATTATCAAAATGCACTTTTGGCAAAAACTTAAAAATAAAGCTTTTGCCCAAAAAGCGTTTTTCGATTTAAAAACTTTATTTCTCAAACGCAATTACAAACATGCTCTAAGAACCTGTTTGAACTTGCATTAAGGAGGGTAAAAAAATATTTTTAATACCTTAAAAGTTATGCCAAACAAAAAACTAATATATTTGGTAAAAACTTTCAAAAGTATTTTTTTGAGTTTTTAGTATAAAAATGGTCAAAACGTACATTTTGGAAAAACTTAAAATTAAGGCTTTTTTTAAAAAGCTTAATTTGACTTTAAAAACTGTACTTCCCAAAGCAATCTCACATGCTATACACCACTACTTTTTAGTGGCAACTTTCCACTAAACAAGGTGTAGTCGAAATCAAGAATGGATTCAAAATTTGTTGAACAATTAAGAGAATTAATGACAGATTTTATTGCAAGAACGATGGAACGAGCCTTAAATAGTTGAGGGGTGAACCCTATGATAGAAAACAAATTGAGTACCGAAAATTCTATTACAAGTGAGTAAGACGCTATGTCAGATGGAAATTAAGTTATTGAAAATCAATTTCGAAGAGACAAGAGTATGAAGTTCCATGCATAAAATTAGAGTTCCCATGCAAGGATATTGAAGATCCCTCAGGATAGGTACCAAGAGCGAAATGATTATTCAAATATCACTACACACCTAAATATTCAATTAATCTAAAAGGAGATGTTATGCAATGAATTGATTGGTCGGTGGCTTGGAGCCAATGTGCACCAAGAACTAGCGAAGATTCAACAAACATCTACTGTGTGAATATCAATGTTGCTTTGAGAGCCTCTACAGCTGAACTCAAGAGTAGTCAGAAAAATAGTTGGTGAGAACTTCCATTGAAGGACTTGGTTAGAAATATAACGAGAAGTCAAGGCCCACACTTGTGGACAATCACTGTAACACATGCCTTAATTTTTGCCCGAATGTGTTTGGGTTAGTCTAAATCCCAAAATGGAAAGAAAAATTTGTGGTATTTTCTACACATACTGGCCAGTCTGGGGTGGCCGGCCACCCCCTATGGCAAAGATGGGATAGTTGACCCTTAATTTTTTATTATTTTGATTTTTAATTATTTTTTAACTATAAATAATATTTTATTATTATTTATATTAATAGGACAAATGTCTCATTTATGGCCCCAAGATCTCTCTAGAGATATCCTGGCTATTAACCGGATACTCTCCGATCCAAAACTAGTTGCATCGCAAAAAAAAAAAAAGAACAGGGAAGGCCTGCTGAAATTAATTAAATGCGTGTAATCCTCTTACGACCACGAGGCTTACTGGTTACAACATCCTTTGACGTGCCTGTAACATTTTTGGCAGGTTCGTCCCCACTTTTGTCATCATCACTTCCATTTTCAAAACTCTCAGTTTTGTCAGTTGAATCTTCTTCCTCTTCTGCTGGCAATTTCCCAGCAGCTTTTTGATTTGAAATCTGGTCTCGGAGCTCTCTTAATTTCGCTTTCTTTGAATTCAGGACCCCAAGAAACTAGAAGCAGAAAAAGGCCGAGTTAGTCCTAATGTTTGCAAAAATACCCAAGTAATAACTCGCTCCAGTTAACAAATGTAGCTGGAAATAATCTAGTCCATTGCATGCACCATGCATAAACTACAATTAATGATATTGATATTGATCAAACTGCATCATGACACATATGAAGAAAAAAACAAATCATCTATAATGATTTTGAAACAAGAAATATCTGAACATCTAACGAAAACATTGCTTCTATAATTAACACGCATTCCTATTCAATCTCACTAGGTAGATGTGAATGTGAAAGAGCTTTAATCTCATCAAAATTGTGAAAGAGCCTTAATTGCATTAAAATTATGAAAGAGCTTCAATTATATTTATCCAATCTGCTAACCAAATATTACATATCATGTAAAGGAATACGAGAGGTGAAAAATCTAGAAAATGAATCCCTCACACATGCACCAGATTGCTGCAGCAATAAATAAGCATGCACCTAAAGTTTATTAATCCAAGAAGAGGAACAGTTCTTCCTGATTTCTCAATTGTAAAGGTTTCAAAGGTTCTAACCTATCTTTTGGCACAATTGGCAACTTACTTATAAACAATATGATTAATGACAACTCAAAATGTTACATCAATTAAACCAACTTCCAGAGCACGACAATTAACAAAATAATCAACTAAAACATATGGTAGAGAATGATTATACCATAACCTATGCTTGAAAATCACTAGGCAAAATCAAGTAATACATCGAGAAAACTAAATAGATAAAGTAGTGATGCTATATATATTGATAAGAAAACAAAGTAAGATAACTCAATGTTCACACCTTTGCATATATTGCATTTTCGAACTCAACCTTCTCATCGTTAATTTTCTCACCATGTGCTATACACTTCTCAGCTTCCACTTTCAGCCTCTCAAATGATTGAGTTTTTCTGACAACTTCTTCCTATGCATATATACAGAAGAGTATAAGCATATATTTTTTTTTGATAAGTCAATATATTATATCAAAAAGCGCAAAGGGGCGCAACCCTTAGTACACTGGAAGTATACAAAAGGGACTAGAGGAAAGAGAGAAAAGGAAAGAAAATCTACAAAGCTAATGACCCGCGGGGCGAGCCAGCTTGTAGTCCAAGAAAAGAGAGTAACAAGAAAGAAATGGAGGAGCTCCTCTTGAGTCCTCGGCGAGTTCTCAAACATGTATTATTTCGCTCCCTCCAAATGCACCACAAAATACAATGAGGAACCATTTTCCAAACAACCGCGCTTCTCGAACGACCCGCCGTCCACCAACTCGCAAGAACCTCTTTGACGGAGCGAGGCATAACCCAACAAAGCCCAAACCAAGCAAAGAAAGCATTCCACAGGTTCCTCGCTGCCGCACAATGAAGGAGAAGATGATCAACCGATTCCCCTTCCATTTCACATGACCAACATCTGTTTACCACCACTAGACCTCTCCTCCCAAGATTGTCAAGAGTAAGAATCTTGCTATGAACTGCCGTCCAAACAAAGAAAGCCACTCTAGGAGGAGCTTTGGACTTCCAAGGAAAAGAGACCGACCCTTGAGGCGAAAGGGCTCGATAGAAGGATTTAACCTCAAATAGACCCTTGCGGGAAGGCATCCACCATAACTTGTCTTTCCCCACACCTCGAAGCTTACACTCATATAGGCTTTTATAAAAAGAGGCCAACTCCCCCACCTCCCAATCATGAAACAGCCGGGTGAATTGATTATTCCACTGAGTGGAATTGCTAGAATGCTCCATATTGTCCGCTATGGTCGCTCCCTTGAGACTAGCAATGCTGAATAGGCCGGGATACTCCTCCTTAAGAGCCCTCTCACCACACCAAACATCATCCCAAAAGCGAACTTTAGAGCCCTCACCGACATCATACTTAAAGAATCTCCTAAAATTCTGCCATCCCATACAAATATATTTCCACAAGCCCACCCCATGCGAGCCTGAAATAATTCCCGAACGCCAACCTCCCCAATCCGACCCAGTATAAGCATATATAAATGAAACAAACAAGTTACTCAAATATGCACTAGACTAGACCTATAAATTTTTGTTCAGGAGGATTAAAAAAAGTTGATTTACTTAAAAATCATCAATAATATGAATGAACTTCAATTATATGTTATACTTGACGCTTCCCATGTGACTCATTAGCATGATATTATCCCAACTTATCTGAAAGTCACTTACAAGTTTCAACAACACAAAGTAAATTAAGATCTCGGACAATCTAAAGCCATACTATCAGACTCTCAAATACTAATTATGTGTGACATGGAGTAAACAACATGAAATTATACATCACAACCAAGCATAAGGAACATATAAGGGACTCAATTATAAACAAACATGTTGCTACAAGAGGTATGTCATGACTCTATAGCCTGTCTCACAATTCCCACCATTCTAGATCTAGACATAATTATTTGGCTTGATATACTTCACACCAAAAACCAACAAGTTATGAGTATCTCATTACCAAGAATCTCCAACATGTAGTTGGTCAAAGTGCCTATATGGGGCATGAATCGAGCTTTTCAAGAAGTGAATCAATCTTGACTTACAAGAGAAGTGCACTTGATAAACTACTGTTAAGGGTTCTGCTTCTAATTCCTTCTTTGATTATCAATTTTCTAACAGCAATGCCCTGTATTACAGATCTTAACTTCTATATTTGACAGATGCTAAATTTCTATCATGAAAAATGACAGTCATCTTCCAGTTATGCTAACTTAAATTTGCTAAGATTTCAATGACCAGACTGCTGATATATAACCAGCTGTATAAATGCCATACACCAAGAAGAGTCATAACTAAAATTACATTGCAGGAGAGAAATAAGAGAAAATATGCACAATCATACACTTAGCCTTATGTTTGCGTCCATGAGGAAGTCCAAAATCCCTACTGTAATTTCCTTACTATTAGGCGATGGTTGACACTTCCATCGCCATTCCAGTGTTGTGCCTTCCTTCTCAAAAGTCCATGACAACTGCAAAATATATAACACAACCAGATAAGTAACTGCATCACATTACTCTTTATGAAACAAAGTAACTATAACTTATGGATAAGATCTTCTAAGTATTTTAGCGTAACTTCACAGTAGAGTTCTTAAAATCTTAATCATTAATGTTTAATTAAATAATTTAGATTTTGTCCTCTCAGCATGACAGCAATATTTTTTCTTAATTCATTCTTTGAGTTAAAAAATAATGGTTATGATTCTATAACTCCACTAAATTTAATTACCCTATAAAATGGAGAATAACTTAGGATCTCTCATTCCCAAAATTTTAAAAATATGAGCCAATTTTTTATTTATTTTGTATTTTAAAAAATAATAGCAACTCTGTGTCTCCTTTAAGGAGAAAAAACAAGAATCATCATTCTACGACATACATTTATGATTCATCATTTCTATTACTACCATTATTCACTACAAATATTTTCCGTAATTTTCTCAGCAGCCAAACACTGCTATAAAACGTAGCAAATTTTTGATTGTAAGCAACAAGCACAAACCCTTTTGTTGCCGTCTCCGGCATCGGCGAACCGGTAGACCGATCCGGGCTGCTGAAACCCTAAGTACCGCTCGGCCAGCTCCACATACTCCGGCACCGGCTGGTCCCACTGGGCCGCACGCTCTCTCACCTCCTCTTCTGAAGCTGAATTCGCAAAAGAAGAACAGAATCCAAGATTTTGGTGAGATTTTAATCGATTTTTTAGAACAATTTTGATTGAGAGATAGAAATACCGTGGCAGATCCAGGTGTGAAGGCCGTCGGTGATGGAGAGGTCGAATCCTGCGTGAAACCAAGTGCCCTTGACGAAGATGGGCTCGCCCTGTTGGGGATGGAGCTTGAGGCATGTGTGTCTGGTTGAGTCCATTGCTGGCTTACAGTGTTTCTGTGAGATTTCGTCTTTCCCGCCTTATCAATCCAAGGCTTCTTAAGTACTCTTCATCCGAATCTTCCCAAATATTATCATTTTTTTTTTTTTTTTGAAGTCTTTAAGCACAATTTGAATTTGTTTTTTATTTAGGGTAAGCATAAATAAAAATTAAGTTATCCACAATTTTTAATTAGGTCCTTTTGTATTATTTTGCTGTATCAAATTAAATTCTTTTATATATATATTTAGAAAATGCCACTAGGGACAAAAATTCTTTCAATTTGAAATCAAATTGATAATATTCATTTGCATAGTTAAAATTTAAAGTTTGTGTATCAAACAATATAAAAATTTTATGTTCTTAAAATTTTTAAAAGACATGTCAATATTGACTTTATATATACCTCATTAAATACACTAACTTTAAATCCAAACATTTCGCATCAAACTCCTATCTTCTTGTGTCATTTCAAATGTGATATTGTTTTTAAAATTGCTAAAATATTGAAAACCAATAATGGTCATATCAAGTTTAATGATGATTTTAAACGTCACGTTACATGTAAGAGGACATAAAGAAGACAAGTCATCCTTTTAACATTATTCACATTAGCCAATTCCCTATTCAATTTCCTCATAATAGGTCCTTAAGATATAAAATGTGGCTTAAAATGGTTAAAGATTAAATAAAGAGATGTGATACAGCCACAACAAAGACTCAACTTCTTTCATATTTTATAGTTTAAAGCTTTCTCTCTCTTCCACTAGTAGTTTTTTTTTTTTTTTAAATAATACTTAAAGGAAGAAGTTGAGTCTTTGTTGGGTGTATGTTGTGCCTTTAACATTTCTCTTAAATAATACATCAAGCATTTATTTTTAAAATCTTAGGCTCTGTTTGTTAAACGCTTTGGAGGAAAACTTGTTTGTGCATTGTTTGGGGGTCCACATATAATTATTTCATTTTTCAACATTCTCTTACTTTCACCATCACATCACTTACTTTTTATTACTTCAAATAAAAAAATCACTATAAACAACATTTTTCATTTTTCTATATCAAACATTCTTACTTTTTTTACATTTGCTACAAATGTGAAACTAAAACCAAACTGAAAGCATTTACCAAACAAAGCCTTAATATGCCAATTCCAAATTTTCTCCAAAATCTTATACCCTTCAATTTTTATGCTTTTTCAATCATCTCAAAGTTTAAAATTTCTCAATTCAATATATCAAACTTTAAAAGGTTTACAATGACATCCCTACCTTTCAGGTTTGAAGTTAAATCAACCAGCAAAATGACAAAATGATATTTATATCTCTACACAAATTTTAAATTACAAAATTACCTTAACTAATTTTTTTTAAAAGGTATTTTTGACATTGCATGGCCTCAATATGATTTAATAGAAAATCCTTAAAAAAAATCCTAACAAGAGGGATGTCATTGCAAACTTTTTAAAATTAAATACACTAAATTAAAAAAATTAAGTTTTATGAAAATAATTATAAAATTGATGAAAGTTCACTTAAGCTATAAAAGCAAACGATGAAATTCATTTCCTCAAAAAAGTAATTGTAAAAAACAACTAAGCAAGTTAAGCAACTAAAAAAGAAAATACACCAAATATAAAACTAGCAATGGAGTAAACCTTGAATTTATTTTGGAAATAATTTTGTAGATATTAAATGTTGCATTTCAAGAATTAGTTTTCACAACATATTTTATTTTTTTTTTATAAATTTATGCATCCAAAGCCAACGCACGCTTATAGAAAAAATAAAAGTTAATACTTTTTTAATGAATTAAATATAAAAAGGCAGATAAACTTTGGGGTTTGCGCAAAGAGTACAAAGTACAAACAAAACAAGCCAGCGTCAGATTCGCACTGACTCCACCGAGGATAACCTGGCGTGTTCATGGTCGCCACTCCGGCACTCGTAGGAGCTAATTTGAGCAGGAGCAATACCATACCAAAACCAAGAAAAGATGGCCCTGAGATTCCCTCAACTTCCGCTTATTTTGCTCTGTTTTTGCTGCTCTGTAATCATAGCTTACAAAGATGAAGACCCTGTTACCAAAACCATGGAGGATTTTTCTGGGTACCCAATTGACGAGCCTCACTCTTTCTTCCAAAAATCCTTGTCTTTACTGTCCGTTGATACGGAAAGATTACAGAAAGAGGTACTGGGTTTAGCTTTTACTGGGTTTCTATTTGAAGGGTCTGGATGTGACAATAACAATGTGTGCGTGTATTGATTAGTCTTAGTGTTAATGTTATGCGTTTTGCTCACTAGATTGATGAACTTGCTACTTTCTCGGATACACCTGCCCCATCAGTGACTAGGATCCTGTACACTGAGAAGGATGTTTTGGCTCGCAGGTATTTAACTTAACCCTTCCCAACTACGTGGGTTCAAATGTATGACAAAGACATTCATTTTTGTGATTGTGATTTGAGGAACGGAGTTTTTCACTTCAAAATGATTATTAAGTTGTTTGTGTAAACTAAGATCAGAAAGTCTACGATGCTCCAAAGGATGTAGTGTGTTTGTTGTTGATGTACCTAAATAAGCAGAAAATCTTAGGGCGGGCTGGGCATACCATAAAGATTGAATTGCCCAATTTTCGTTTCATATAGGAACTTGTGATTTCACCATCTTGAATTGGGCCATTTCTCAAATGGCAAGTCAATTACTCTGTTTGGATTTAGCTTAGGTGCTGTAAAAAAAAGAAGCAAAAAACAAAAAACAAAAAAAAAAACTATAGGAGATCTCATATAGTTTTTTCAATGGTCCAAATTTAATTTTAATATTTTTTTTCTCTCTCTCATGGAAAGCTTAGAATTAAATTTAGATCGCTGAAAAAACTACAAGAGATCTCCTATAGTTTATCTTTTCAAAGCACCTAAGCCAAATCATGTCTGTCTTGGTAGGAGCTTAAAATGTGGCATAGTTAAATTGGAAAAGAAGCATGCTTGACGCTATGGTTATAGCTGCCCCAAGCAGTCATGATTGTATCATGCTGGCTGGTCCATACATTCCGTGTACCCAACCCATTATGTGCTTCAAATCATCTGTGGATTTGGGTCGTGCTTGTGGCATGTGGCTTAATCCATGTGCAATGGTCAATCAATTGTAATTGACCTTAACATTCTTTTCCACAAAAATGATCATGTTCCGTTAATTTTGGCAGCGGTTTTAATTTCTCGACTGGTTCCTACTTGAAATGAATTCATATCTTCAATTTCCTTATAATTGAAATATCAGCATGTTTTGATGTATATACTGTTTACATAGATTAATAAATTGATATGCCGGTTGCATTCACTTTTAATATATCATATGTGGCGAAGATGCTACAGTACCAGAACAAGGTAGAGTTTAGCCAGGACTAACCACTGCATGTAATCAAAGTGTCTACAAATTTTTTTTTTTTTTTTTTTTTGAGAAGTAAGGGAAGGAGAGAGAGAAAGAGCTGTTCTGAAGCTATCCCCTACAAATTCTTAATATTGATTAATCTAGGGGATACAGAAAAAAGAAAAGAAACTATGTGTTTGACATGGTAATAGAAAATCTAAGACTATTTTTGGGTTTCACTGAAATGAATCTACTTTTCTCATTTAGTTGTAACAATAAACTGCAGGTACATCAAAAACTTGATGGGCCTCTCTGGTCTCTCTGTCAGGGAGGATGCTGTAGGTAACATATTTGGCCGATGGTAAGTGTATGTCTCTATCTTTTTAAAAGATTGCTGTAATTAATTGTTTGTCATTCTGAAATTTGAAAGACATAGTTTAAGGCTCTTCTAAACTTGATTCAACTGAAAAAACTTCCTAAAGGCATGGCTAGACAAGTATGTTTCTGTTTTTTAGCTCATAAAAGGTATCATTTTTCTTCTCTTAGAGATTACTTCAGGAGCCTCCAACAGTAGTAATCTTATTATTTGCATTACAACATCTGTAGTCATTATCATCCTGTAGTTTGCTTTTATCTCGTTTTGGTTCTTTCTGCTTTCTATTTTGTCATGCTTAAGTGTCAGCATTGGGTTTGGTCTAGCTTAAGTATATTAAAACTTCAAAGGGACTTTATACCCAACCCCCTAAACTTTTGTCAATATATTGGTTGTAAAATGCAATCTAGCTTGATTTATTTTATATTCACAAGAGTAGATATATGGTTCAATGATTCTTGGAAACAGTTCCATCATCAATATACATCACTGTCACTTCTTTTTCTTTTTTCTTTTTTCTTTCCACCTTTTAACCAAAAAAAAAAAAATCTGTCATTTTAGTACTAGCTTGAAGCTTCATAGGAGATGGTCTAATTTTTATCTCTATCTTTTTACATTTCATGTGAAAAGAACAAAAATGAAAGTGGGATTTTATAATCAGCTTTTCTGAGTCTTCAAGCTCATATTTGCATCTCTACCTTTGATTGCTTTGGTCAAATTGTTCATTATTATACTGTGTTATTAGATGGCTTTGACTAAACAAAATTATGCAGGGATGGCCATGAACCAGAGCTTCCTGCAGTGGCCACAGGTTCTCACATTGATGCAATTCCATACTCTGGAAAGTACGATGGAGTCGTTGGTGTTTTAGGTGCGATCGAAGCCATCAATGTACTACAGAGGTTTGCAACTTTCTGTTTTATGTTAATGTTGGTTTCTATCTAGGAAAGCCTGTAATTTATCATGGCTGATTTAGTACTTGATTACAGTACAAACCCATAAAACATATAAGACATGAATAATTTTTTTAATAAGTTATAACATATGAATAATTTAACACATATTTTTAAGATATTATGAGAGTGCTAAATTTACTCTCATGTGACATAGCCTTATAACGCTAGAATTGAACTGATAATTACATAGACATCCTTTTTTCATACAATAGCTGGAACAAGTGGGATCCTAAAAGGAGAGTTGATGACTCTATGACCTGCTAATTTTAAAGTACCCAGTGAGACATTTGAAATATTGGTCATCTTGAATGAGTGGCAGTCCTATCCATTCATCCAAACATGCCCGAAAAACCTCCTGAAATTGGGTTCTAGCACTTAGGTATCTTATTTTCCATATATCATTTGAAGTTATAGCTAGAAGAAACAAATGATGCAAACAGCTGTATTTTTATTTTATTTTATTTTATTTTTATCTTAATTAGAAAAAAAAAATGATATTGAAATGATCATTTGAACTTCTTTATACATCCTTTGAGAATTATTGATAATATAAATTATGATATTCTGAGGAATATAAAAATTTCTTCTGCTTCTTGCAAGTCCATATGTAGTTGCAACTATGTTGGTAGTTTGTTGACTGGAAGTTTCCACAGATCTGGTTTTAGACCTAGAAGGTCACTGGAAGTTATCTTATTCACCTCAGAGGAGCCTACACGCTTTGGGATCAGCTGCTTGGGAAGGTCACTTCTTATTCATTTTCGGATTAACATTTTATTTGAATTTTCCTTCACCATGTCATCTCAAGTTTTAACTTATTACATTTATTGATAAAAGCTGCCATAGATTTCATGTCTTGGTGATGGTGAATTGATTTTATTTCCCATTCCCTGGTTTGGCGTTCCTCATGTGATATCTTAAATGTGCAGCCGCTTATTGGCAGGAAGTGAGGTACTTGTGGAAGCTCTGAAGACAACAGTTGATGCTCAAAATAGATCCTTTCTAGATGCTGCCAGATCTGCTGAATATGCAAAGGATCAAGATGACTTATCCAGCGTGTTTTTAAAGAAAGGAACTTACTCTGCTTTTGTGGAATTGCATATAGAGCAGGGGCCCCTTCTGGAGGAAGAAGGTAGAATTATTTCAATGCCACTGTTACATTATCTATATATTCTTAATTCCCATCAATCCAGTTTATTTGCATTCCAGGTATATCTATTGGGATAGTAACTGCCATTGCAGCCCCTGCAAGTATAAAGTGGAATTTGAAGGCAATGGAGGGCATGCAGGCGCTGTCCTAATGCCACACAGGTGATTTTCCTAGATGTGAACACTTCCTGGCTGTAATAACACCATGAACTTATGTGCCTTTCTTGTTGCATAATTTCTTTGTGCAAGAAGTAGTGTATTTGTGTTGATAATAGTATATTCCCTGTTGGCAATTTTTTATTTCTTCTAGAATAAGATCATTTTTACAATATGTTATTATGCTTGTTCATTTAAACGAGTGATTATTTTATTTTCATCACTGGAAGCAGAAATGATGCTGGACTGGCGGCTGCAGAGCTGGCACTGGCTGTTGAGAAACATGTATTAGAATCTGGATCTATCGATACTGTTGGTACAGTTGGTAAGCCAAACTTTCTTCATGCCTAAGTATCACATTTTGTTTTTCTTATTTTATTTTTTTTAAGTTAAATATTGAAGTCCATCTTGCATATTTTGTGAAAGCAGTTTCTTGCTACCTTTGTTAGTGTAGACCTCCGCTATAAATTTTCATTTAATGTTCCAAAGGTATAATGGAGCTGCATCCTGGGGCAATTAACAGCATCCCAAGTAAATCACGCCTGGAAATCGGTACGTTTCTTTTCACCTAAGAAAATTACCAGGAAAACATACTATTATAACAAGTATACTTAAAATGTTTGTTTCCAAAGTTTTTTTGTACAATATATTCTTGTTAATGTTTCTTAAGTTTGTAGAAGACATTCATATATGATCCCGCCATAATGTTCTATACCAAATATCAACTGACTTAGGTATTAATTTATTTGATTCCTTTGGTATCTCTATTTTTATTTTTCTTTTTTGGCAGACACAAGAGACATTGATGAACAAAGAAGAAACATTGTCATTGAGAAGATCCAGCACTCTGCAAGTAAAATAGCAATAGACCGTGGGGTCAGGCTATCCGAATTCAAAATCATAAATCAGGACCCACCTGCCCTTGCTGAAAAAACAATAATCGGGGCAATGGAAGCTGCATCAAAAGAGCTGAACCTAAAACACAAGCTGATGATTAGCAGAGCTTACCATGATTCACTGTTTATGGCCAGGTATGTGTGAGTGAGAGAGACTAGAAGCCTTTGTAAGCCCATATTAAGTGGGTCCGTCCAATTATGGATAAATCAGGATTATCTTACTTTAGATGTCCAATCATGATGAACACCAGAACTTTTAACATTATGGAATGTGAGGGCCACCTTTGGATGCATGCTATGGTACAAGAACGTGCCGGCTGCAGTAAAGTGCTGGAATTTTTACGATTGAAGAGACCAAATACGGCATTTCCCACCCGTCTCTCCATCAACCCAACCCCCCATCTTTCCATAACCCAACTGCACCCCCTTATCCCCAAAATCAAAAGATGCATTTGTGCTTATGACTACGAACAACCGCTGATCATGCATTTTCACATTCTTGCAGAGTATCACCAATGGGCATGATATTCATTCCTTGTTACAAAGGTATGATCTGTTTTCTCTTTTTCTACGTCAAATGCTGTGATACCATATTCCTTTATTTTTCTTAGTAAACCAATTGTAATTTCTTGAAGATATAATTTTCATGGTCCTATTGAAACAAGTAGGTATATCATCTTTCATTGGGTAATGTATTTGAGATTAGTCATTGAAGGAAAGCATGTCAGTTGCCACTGAATCTTTGGCTTTCATGTTGGAACTCCAATTTCACTTATATTATTTATATATACATGTGGTAAGGTAAACGATAAAAGAAAAAAGCTCTCCTCTCTCTTTTTCTTCTCGGAGGAGGTGTGTGCGGAGTGTTTCTACTCAGGTGGGCGGCAGGTGGTGGAGTGATGGGTTTAACAAGAAGATGGTCGGTGGAATCCAAGGATTTTGAGATGAAGGTAAAGGATGGTGGAAACTGAGTTATTGATTCAGGAGAGGAGTAAAGGTGTGTTGAGGTCTGTTAGGATGGGTAGCAAGGAAGTTGTTTGGTTGCTACTCATTTTTTAGGAACTGGTTACAGTGAAGGACTCAAGGGTTTTCGTGATTAGACTAAGCTAGGCTATCCCAGATTATTAGCTCAGAAGTATTTCAATAGATTTGGAAGTTTTTTGGTGATTGAAGAGTGTGATGGGAGGGAGAGACAGAGGTCAGTTATGGTGCCGAAAGGAAGGAACCAGAAGGGTTGGAGTAAACTTGAATCTGAGTTACAAATTGCCATTACATTCTTCCAACCATTTTTGAAGGCTTCAAATAATGTTGTAGCAAAGAAGAAAAGGAGCTTTACTGAGGTGCTCTAGTCCTCGGTGCGGCCATAAGAGGAGTTCTGGCCGTCGACTGCACCTATTGCTAGGGTGCCGAAGTGGCTATTGGGGGACAATGGAGGTCATTTACAGAAGACAATTGTTCCAGCCTCAGGTCCAGTGGCTATTCATCAGCATCCGGTGGGCCTTCATTCTCCGGTGGTAGCCATGGGGAAGGAGCAGGTTAAGGGAGGAAGTTTGGAAGAAGTTGAGCGTCAACTTTACTCTGAATTTCCGGCGATCCTCTCGTCAGTGCAGATTGCTTCTTCGGCAATTCAAATTCCGGTGAAACCTGGGCTATTGGGTGGTGGGCCCTTGTCTCATGCAGTGGCAGCTATGCAAGGACGTGTTGTACCTGAAGGAAATGATATTCTTGACAGTGGTTACGTGGTGATTTGAGGCATTGAATATGTTAAATTGAGGAATTCGTTGGAAAAGCTCCAGGTGGAGATTGGAGCGTGCCTGGATCGTCTGAAATTGGGCAAGAATGGGCTAGGCGAAATGGGCTTTCAGGTGTTGGGTCAGTGCTAGACAAATCAATTGAGCCAGAGGATGAGTGTTTTCAGCCCAAACAGTCGTTGGGCAAGGTTGGGAATAGAAGGCTTGCTAAGAGGAAGAAGAAATTTAGGCCGTCAAAAGTGAACAATTTCCAGTTGGGCTGGGCGAGAAACAATACCGGTGAACCAGGAGCTTCGTCTTCTGTCACCGGGTCTTCTATCGTTCTGGGTCAGCCGCCGGGAGGCCCATCAGCGGTGTCTGAGCTCGGTTTGCTGGGAAAGGCACCGTCGAGCACAGTTTTAGGGCTGTCTAGCATGGTCGACAGTGTTCTGCATGTGGGTCAGAGGCAGAGGGCGCCGATGAGGAAGGAAATGGATTCGGAGGAGGCGTTGGACGGCGGCAGGGTCTCCAGCAGCCTCTGCGTCACGGGTTTTGGAGGTTTTGCAGGTGGGTCAAGGGCAGATGGAGCCGATGAGGATGGAAATGGTCTTAGAGGGGGGTGTTGGATGGCAGCGTGTGGCGGTGGAGTCTCCGACAGTCTCTCTGGCAGCCTCTGAGTCATGGGTTTTGGCGGTAACGGCTGTTGTTGGAATTCCTGCGGTCACTCCGGCAGCCTCTGTTTCTCGGGAGTTGTCGTCCAGGTTTGGGGTTCCATCTAATTCTATTTTTTTGGGAGTCTGTGAGCGAGAGACAGATTTGGTGGAGTTTGTTTCTTCTGGGGCATATTTGGAAGGGGATTGTTTGGAAGGATCCTTGGGTAATTGTAATAATATGGACAATGGGCTCTCTCAAAATAGTTTGGAGGTGTTTACCTTTCCACATTCTGTGGAGAAATTTGCTCCTCTTAGAGAGATCTCTTTGGCAAGTATGGAGCTGGAAGTGTGCGAGGTGGAGGATCACATTCCATTGGTTTGCTGCCCAGCTACTGTTTTTTTGGGAAAGAAGGGATTTAAATCTGTTGATAGGGCTTTGAAGCTGGTTGAGGATTTTAGTCGTTTCATGGGGATTTTGTGTGATGGGTTTGAAGGGAAGCTTTTGGAATTGTTTGTGAATATTATTGCAGATAACAAAGAGAAGGGAGCATGCGTAGTCTCAAATACAGGAAAGAAAGGTATTATAGAACTTAACAATCTCAATTGCTCCATTAATTATGATGGTAGTGCTTGTCGGGAAAGGGTTAAAGGAAGGGCACAAAGAGATTTATTATGAAGCCAAGGATTGTTTCTTGGAATGTGAGGGGGTTGAACGAGGGAGACAAGTGTTTAAGGGTGAGGAACATGCTTAGGCAATGGAAGGTGGATATTGTGTGCCTTCAAGAGACGAAGATGGAGTATATTTCTAGTAGCTTTGTAAGGAATTTGTGGGGTTGTGCTTATGCCGATTGGTGCTTTGTTGCATCTAGAGGAGCTTTGGGTGGTATTTTATTGATGTGGGATAGAAGGGTGGTCACGAAGATCGAGGTTTGTGTGGGAGAGTTTGTCACAGCTTGTTATTTTAAGAATGTGGAGGACGAGTTTGTTTGGGCGTTTGCGGGGGTATATGGTCCGAACCTTGATTATATCAGACATCTTCTTTGGGAGGAGTTGGCTGGTCTTATCAGTTGATGGGATGTCCCGTGGTGTATTGGAGGTGACTTTAATGTCACTCATTTTCTTAGTGAAAGGGTGGGGAGCACGTTTTAACCCTGCAATGACAGACTTCTCGACTTCATATCTGAACAGGGGCTTATGGTCCAATTCTCTCTGGTCTAGGATCGACCGTTCTTTAGTCTCTCTGAAATTGGAAGTCAAATATCCATGCCTAAGTCAAAAGAGATTGCTTAGATTGTGTTCGGATCATTTTCCCATTTTGCTTGATTTGTGATGTTATGATAAGGGGTAAGAGGCCTTTTAAGTTCGAGAACATGTGGTTGAAAAATGATGGGTTTGTGGAAAGGGTGCCTGCTTGGTGGTCGTCTTATTTTTTCTTTGGTACTCCGAGTTTCATTTTGGCTCGGAAGCTCAAGGCATTAAAGGCGGATATCAAAAGATGGAATGAGATTGAATTTGGAAATGTGGGTGTGCGGTGCATTGAGAAAGCGAAGAATTGAAGGCTTTGGACAGTTTGGAGGAAGAGAGGTTTAGGTGAAGAAGAAAAAGAAAGAAAAAGGGTGATTGTTAGGGAGTTGGAGGTTACTCTTTTACAAGAGGAAATCAATTAGAGACAAAAATCTAGGATCCGTTGGTTCAAGGAGGGTGACAAGTGCATTAAGTTCTTCATCGGATTGCTAATTCGAACCGAAGAGGACAATTCCATTGAGTCACTTTCTATTAATGGCTCTCCTTCTTCTAATCAAGATATGATTAGGGACCATGCGGTGCAATTTTATGAGTCTTTATTCTCCAAAGAATGCAATTGGAGGCCTAGGTTGGATAATCTTGATTTTGATGTTGGATGCGGGTGAAGCTGATCAGTTAGAAACTCCTTTTGAGGAAAGGGAGGTTTGGGAGGTGGTGAAAGGCATGGATAGGGATAAGGCTCTAGGTCCGGATGGCTTCTCTATGGCCTTCTTCCAAGATTGTTGGGTAGTGATCAAGGAAGGCATTATGGTGGCTGTCTTTCAGATTTCTATGCTTGAGGTAAGTTCGAGAAAAGTCTTAATGCTGCTTTCATTTCCCTTATTCCTAAGGTGCCAGGGGCCTCTGAGCTCAAGGAGTTTTGGCCTATTAGTCTTATAAGTGGTATTTACAAGATTATTGCTAAAGTTCTTGCTAATAGGATGAGGAGGGTGGTGGATAAGGTGATTTCAAAACCTCATAATGCGTTCATTAAAGGTAGGCAAATCAAGACTCGGTGCTTATAGCTAGTGAGTGCTTGGATAGTCATATCAATTATGAGGAACCGGGGTTGCTTTGTAAGCTAGATATGGAGAAGGTGTATGATCACATGGATTGGAAGTTTCTTTTATACATTCTTAGGAGGTGTGGGTTCAGTGAAAAATGGTGTTCTTGGATGAGCGATATATTTCGATTGCTTGCTTTTCTGTGTTGATCAATGGCACTCCTTCCGGTTTCTTTAGAAGTTCCTAAGGGGTGAGGCAGGGGGATCCTTTGTTTACGTTTCTATTTGTCATAGTTATGGAGGCGTTTAGTAGGATGATTGCCACTGTTATCAATCATGGTTTTATCTCAAGCTTTTCAATGGGAGCTAGCTTGTCTGAGAGGGTTTTCATTTCTCACCTCGTATTTGCAGATGATATGCTGGTTTTCTGTGGGGCAAATCTTGATCAAATTCGTTATATTAAAGCCTTGCTTGTTTGTTTTGAAGTTGTGTTTGGTTTGAAGGTGAATATGGCTAAATCAGCTTTGGTCTTGGTGGGTAATGTGGTTAACTTGGGAGTTTTGGCAGGTGTATTGGGTTGTGGAACGGCTTCTTTGCATTTGAAATATCTAGATATTGGCTTTAAGGTCAAACCAATTTGGGATGATATCTTGGAAAAGGTTGATCGTTGGTTGGCTAGCTGGAAAAGGTTGTATCTTTCCAAGTGAGGTAGGGTTACTTTGATTAAGAGCACTCTCTCTAATCTTCCTACTTATTTCTTGTCTCTTTATCCTATACTGTTGCCGTGGCCAAGTGCATAGAGAAGTTCAACAAGATTTTCTATGGGGGGCATAAATGATGAGTTCAAGTATCACTTGGTTAATTGGGACAATGTTTGCTCTCCTATCTCTGAAGGTGGCCTAGGGATCAGGAAATTGAGAGTTTTCAACCAAGTTCTGTTAGGGAAGTGGCTGTGGCATTATATGCATGAGAGAGAGGCTTGGTGGAAAATTGTTGTGGATGCCAAGTATGGTTCAGAGTGGGGTGGATGGCATTCTGTTGATAATACGGTGCCACATAGGGTGGGTCTTTAGAGGTATATTAGTAGGGGATGGCGGTTGTTTTCTAGCCATACTAGATTCGATCCTGGTGATGGGTCTAGAATCAGATTTTAGGATGATATATGGTGCGGAGGAACGACTCTCAAGGATGCTTTTCCATGCCTATACAACATAGCTAGTGCAAAAGAGGTGACTTTTGCTAACAATATGGATTTTATGAGTGGTACCATTCAATGGAACGTTAGCTTCTTTCGATTGAGTTGGAAGTTTTAGCCTTGTTCTACACTTTGTTGTATTCTTGTAGAATGAACAGAGAAGGGGAAAGATCAGATTTGGTGGATTCCTTCTAATAAAGGAAAGCTTGAAGTTAAATCTTTCTATAATATTTTGGTAAGGAAAGAGGTTAGTCCTTTTCCTTGGAAGAGTATTTGGCCCACCAAAGCACCTTCTAGAGTGGCATTTTTTACCTGAACAGGTGCTAGGGAAGATCCTCACTAGTGATAACATTAGAAAAAAAATCTTATTGTGATTAATAGATGTTGCTTGTGCAAAGCTGATGGGGAGACTATCGATCATCTTTTTCTTCACTGTGAGATTGCTCGTTCTCTTTGGTATGCTATTTTTAGTCGGTTTGGCTTGTCATGGGTCATGCCTAGTAAGGTGGTAGGTTGTTTGCTTGTTGGTGGTTGGGAGGCCGGTCTCGGAGTTTCTATTGTTTGGAAAATGGTTCCTCTATGTATTGTATGGTGTTTATGGTTGAAAAGAAACAAGAGATGCTTTGAGGATTCTAAGAGATCCTTGGAGGAATTCACGACCTTCTTTTTCTATATGCTTTACACTTAAAGTAGCTTGACTTGCTCCTTTAGTGATTAGCTATCTTGATTCTTTCACTCTATTCTCTTCCTTTAGTTAGGCGTATCTCTTGTATACTCCATGTGTACTAGGGTTGCGCTCCTCTACGCTTTTAATAAATGAACATTACTTATTAAAAACAAATTATTTATATGCATGTGGTAGACCAATCATAGAAGTGTATCAACATTCTTAATTTCAAAAAGAGAGGAAAAAAAAAAATTTGCATGAATGCAAAATACATGTAGACAAGCACAAGCAAGGATCCCCATTTCAATGGCATGGATAATATAGGCATATAGTGCCAGTGCGCTTTAGTCTGTCAACTCGCTATCAATTTTTTGCTCAAGTCATCAAGGTAAGCTTAGTAAATATTTAACATCAATTTGGTTCTGCAGGTTACAGCCACAAGCCTGAAGAATATGCCTCCATTCAGGATATAGCAAATGGGGTCAAGGTATTAGCTCTGACCCTTGCAAAGTTGTCCCTGCACTGATGCGTCATCCATTCTTGTTAATTCAAGTTTCATTACAAGGGTCTACTTTGTTCTTCATAGAACGCTTTGTAAAGACTTCTAATAAATCATTTCGAATGTGTATTCCATGCCAGAGTAGCATTGTTGAATGACATAAGATTTAATTTTGATTTCCTCTTTACAAACATAGAAAGAAAATTGTGAAAAAAAAAAATTTTCCCCAAATCCTCTTGAGATGCAGCTCTCTGTATTATAGTTCATCAATAATTTTCAGCTATTGGAGGGTCTTGCTCTTCTATTAGAACATCTTCAACAATAATAGCTATTATAACTAGTTAAAAAGTACAATTCTTCATTTTAGCTACCCATTTTTTAATGTCAACTTTAACAAATTTTCTATTCTATTAGTTACTTGTTTTAAAATATTATTTCTAATTTTTTTTATTATATTATTGCCAATACTTAATTAAAGGGAAAAAGTAATATTGAAAATAATATTATATTATATTAAAATTCAATCTAGTGTACTTCAGTGAATAACTATTTGGCTATAGCAATTAAGGTATAATAACTAATCTTAAGCTATTCTGTTGGAGCAAAAAAAATGGCGAAAATAGCTAAATACCCTATTTTAGCTCCACATTCATTTGGCACGTCAGTGTGCTTGCAAGTGTGTCAGAGAGAGAGAGAGAGAGATCTGTAAATTTGTAAATTTGCAAGTGTGCTTGCACGATGCAGTTTAGCATAGAAAATTTTATAAACAGGAAAAAAGAACACTCATAATCCTCTTGAACTTAGAACGCATCCAATTGAAGATGCATATGATCCTGAAACTGCATTTAGTTACCATGATATCTTGAGCAATTCACAGTTCAAAAAGACATCGAATATAGTCATAGTTTGTCCCGTCAACAAATTCAGGGAGGCAATATGACATGATCATTAGCCATGCAATTGCAAAATTCACCAAAAAGTACAGCATTACTTGAATATTTCATTGTTTGATATTTCTGGAAGATTTCACCAGCTTGACTCAACAAAGCCTAGTACCAACTAAGGAAAGAATTTACAATCTATTATTTTCTTTCATCATAATTTCTAGAAAATTAAACAAATCAAGGCTAGAATGGCTAGATTCGCTGCAATCATACATCATTTAAATGTTAATGTTTGCTTCTAGAATAACGATTACTTGAGATGGATTCATTTTCTGAATAAACGTAAGAAAGTGGAATTTATACAAAGTAAAAGAAAAGTCACTGAAAAAACCTGGGGAAAATACCCTTCTTACTCGTATTGGTCATTCTCATGACGCCATATGCTAAGGAGAAAACTATCTCTTAGTTATGTCATTCTTTACCACAGTGAAATCCCAGAGGTCCCCATATTTCTCATTGAAGTCCCATATGCTCATGGTATTGTAGTCAGCTATCAACTTGTCACGAGCTCCCCTCTCCATATTGTATATTTGAGGTTCGAAGTTGTGAGGTTGATCTGGCTTATCCAGCTCAATTATGGTAAATATTGTCGTAAACAAGCCTGCTCCTATGAACAAGTACACCATCTGAAAGACAAGCAATGAGAGAATGACTTCGCAATCATCACTAATTAAGACCATTTTGGTCTTAAAGTAAATTAGCTTTAATGATCTGATATTTTATATATGTTAAATATGGGCTTTTTTTACTACCGGGACGTGGAAGAACATCCCAGCAGCAATCGCTGGGAGGAAGAGCCATGAAATAAACCCTGCCAAGAAAATCAACGCAGAGGATCTTTAGTATCTTTAATTTTAGTTAGGAAATATTTGTCAAAGGTCAGTGGTACTTATTTATACCCTGAAATCCCGTAGGGGGTTCTGCAGCTGTAATCTCTTCTGCTAGTAGTCCCCAAAAAGTTCCTGAGTGAAGATTCCAGTAAAAGATAATCAGCATAAATAGCCTCAATGCCCTACATCGTCATCCAATTTCCTATAACCCAAGAAACGTAATAGTAGGCAAAAATTGGAGCTTTACTTCCATACCAACATGAAAAGAAATCCCCATAAATACCTTTTTCTTCGCCTTCGTGGTACGTGTGGTGCCCATCATACTCCCCGTACTTGTAATCGTCCTGAAACACCAAAGTGCACCACAAAAAGTCACACACACGCACAGATAATAACGTAGTAAGAGGCTCAAACAGAGAGACCGTACAGAGGAAACACTGTTGGTGGCCCAACGGTCAACCGGGTCTTCGTTGAGATCGGGCTCGATCTCGGTAAGTCCAGCACGGTTTAACTTCGTGAGCCTGCGATTCTTCCTCTGGTTTCCGCACAATTTGGAGGGCATAGGAGCTAGGGTTTTGGTGAGGTTCAAAAACCTAACCCCAGTTTCTAAGGGATTGGAAATGGGACTTGGGGCTGAATTGGAACAGAGAACTGAGAGTGAAGAACAGACCGCCATTTTCTGTTGTTATCTGTTCATTTTTTTGTGATTAAATGCGCGCCTTGTTTTCGCAACGGTAAGATAATGTTCAGTCTCTCCCTGTAGGATAAGAGAATGTCTAGTTGTATGGTGACAGGTGAGGTGTTTGTCTTCATTGGTGCTTAAGTGGCACTTGAAAAATAAAAGTTAGTACTTTTTTAATGAATTAAATATAAAAAGGCTGATAAACTTTGGGGTTTGCGCAAAGAGTACAGAGTACAAACAAAACAAGCCAGCGTCAGATTCGCCCTGACTCCACTGAGGATAACCTGGCGTGTTCATGGTCGCACTCCGGCACTCGTAGGAGCTAATTAGAGCAGGAGCTATTCTATACCAAAACCAGGAAAAGATGGCCCTGAGATTCCCTCAACTTCACTTCTTTTCTCTGTTTTTGCTGCTCTGTAATCATAGCTCACAAAGATGAAGACCCTGTTACCAAAACCATGGAGGATTTTTCTGGGTACCCAATTGACGAGCCTCACTCTTTCTTCCAAAAATCCTTCACTTTACTGTCCGTTGATACGGAAAGTTTACAGAAAGAGGTACTGGGTTTAGCTTTTACTGGGTTTCTATTTGAAGAGTCTGGATGTGACAATAACAATGTGTGCGTGTATTGATTAGTCTTTGTGTTAATGTTATGAGTTTTGCTCACTAGATTGATGAACTTGCTACTTTCTCGGATACACCTGCCCCATCAGTGACTAGGATCCTGTACACTGAGAATGATGTTTTGGCTCGCAGGTATTTAACTTAACCCTTCCCAACTACGTGGGTTCAAATGTATGACAAAGACATTCATTTTTATGATTGTTATTTGAGGAACAGAGATCTCCTATAGTTTTTTCAATGGTCCAAATTTAATTTTATATATATATATATATATTTTCTCTATCATGGAAAGATTAGAATTAAATCTAGATCACTGAAAAAACTACAAGAGATCTCCTATAGTTTATTTTTTCAAAGCACCTAAGTCAAATCATGTCTGTCTTGGTAGGAACTTAAAATGTGGCATAGTTAAATTGGGAAAAGAGGCATGCTTGATGCTACGGTTATAGCTGCCCCAGGCAGTCATGATTGTATCATGCTGGTTGGTCCACGTATCCGTATACCCAACCCATTATGTGCTTCAAATCATCTGTAGATTTGGGTCATGCTTGTGGCATGTGGCTTAATCCATGTGCAATGGTCAATCAATTGTAATTGACCTTAACATTCTTTTCCACGAAAATGATCATGTTCCATTAATTTTGGCAGCGGTTTTAATTTCTTGACTGGTTCCTACTTCAAATGAATTCATATCTTCAATTTCCTTATAATTGAAATATCAGCATGTTTTGATGTATATTCTGTTTACATAGATTAATAGATTGATATGCCGGTTGCATTCACTTTTAATATGTCATGTGGCAAAGATGCTACAGTACCAGAACATGTTAGAGTTTAGCCAGGACTAACCACTGCATGTAATCAAAGTGTATACAAATTCTTAATATTGATTAATCGAGGGGATACAGAAAAAAAGAAAAGAAACTATGCGTTTGACATGGTGATAGAAAATCTAAGTTTCTTTTTTGGGTTTCACTGAAATGAATCTACTTTTCTCATTTAGTTTTAACAATAAACTGCAGGTATATCAAAAACTGAATGGACCTCTCTGGTCTCTCTGTCAGGGAGGATACTGTTGGTAACATATTTGGCCGACAGTAAGTGTATGTCTCTATCTTTTTAAAAGATTGCTGTAATTAATTGTTTGTCATTCTGAAAATTTGAAAGACATAGTTTAAGGCTCTTCTGTATAAACTTGATTCAACTGAAAAAACTTTCTAAAGGCATGGCTAGACAAGTATTTTTCTGTTTTTTAGCTCATAAAAGGTGCCATTTTTCTTCTCTTAACGATTACTTCAGTCGTCTCCGACATTAGTAATCTTATCATTTGTATTACAATATCTATAGTCATTATCATCCTGTAGCTTGCTTTTCTCTCATTTTGGTTCTTTCTGCTTTCTATTTTGTCATGCTTAAGTGTCAGCATTGGGTTTGGTCTAGCTTAAGCATATTAAAACTTGATAGGGACTTTATGCTCAACCCACCAAAGCTTTTGTCAATATATTGGTTGTGAAATGCAATCTAGCTTGATTTATTTTATATCCACGACAGTAGATATATGGTTCGATGATTCTTGCAAACAGTTCCATCGTCAACATACATCACTGTCACTTCTTTTTCTTTTTTCTTATTTCTTTCCACATAAATTCTGTCCTTTTTAGTACTAGCTTGAAGCTTCTTATGAGATGGTCTAATTTTTGTCTCTATCTGTTTATGTTTCATGTAAAAAGAACAAAAATGAAAGTGGGATTTTATAATCAGCTTTTTTGAGTCTTCAAGCTCATATTTGCATCTCTACCTTTGATTGCTTTGGTAAAATTGTTCATTGTTATATTGTGTTATTAGATGGCTTTGACTAAACAAAATTATGCAGGATGGGCATGAACCAGAGCTTCCTGCAGTGGCAACAGGTTCTCACATTGATGCAATTCCATACTCTGGAAAGTATGACAGAGTCGTTGGTGTTTTAGGTGCAATCGAAGCCATCAATGTACTACGGAGGTTTGCAACTTTCTGCTTTATGTTAATGTTGATTTCTATCTAGGAAAGCCTGATAATTTATCATGGCTGATTTAGTACTTGATTACAGTACAAACCCATTAAACATATAAGACATGAATAATTTTTTTTGGATAAGTTATAAGATATGAATAATTTAACACATATTTTAAAGATATTATGAGAGCGCTAAATTTACTCTCATGTGCCATAGCCTGATAACGCTAGGATTGAACTGTTAATTACATAGACATCCTTTTTTCATACCATAGCTGGAACAAGTGGGATCCTAAAAGGAGAGTTGATGACTCTATGACCTGCTAATTTTGAAGTACCCAGTGAGACATTTGAAATATTGGTCATCTTGAATGAGTGGCAGACCTATCCATTCATCCAAACATGCCCCAAAACCCTCCTGAAATTGGGTTCTAGCACTTAGGTAGGTATCTTATTTTCCATATATCATTTGAAGGTATAGCTAGAAGAAACAAATGATGCAAACAGCTGTATTTTTTTTTTTAATCTTAATTAGAAAAAAATGATATTGAAATGATCATTTGAGCTTCTTTATACATCCTTTGAGAATTATTGATAATATAAATAATGATTTTCTAAGGAATATAAAAGTTTCTTCTGGTTCTTGCAAGTTCATATGTAGTTGCAACTATTTTGGTAGTTTGTTGACCGGAAGTTTCCACAGATCTGGTTTTAGACCTAGAAGGTCACTGGAAGTTATCTTATTTACCTCAGAAGAGCCTACACGCTTTGGGATCAGCTGCTTGGGAAGGTCACTTCTTATTCATTTTCGGATTAACATTTTATTTGAATTTTCCTTTACCATGTCTTCTCAACTTTTAACTTATTACATTTATTGATAAAAACTGCCAGAGATTTCATGTCTTGGTGATGGTGAATTGATTTTATTTCCCATTCCCAGGTTTGGGGTTCCTCATGTGATATCTTAAATGTGTTGCCGCTTATTGGCAGGAAGTGAGGTACTTGTGGAAGCTCTGAAGACAACAGTTGATGCTCAAAAAAGATCCTTTCTAGATGCTGCCGGATCTGCTGAATATGCGAAGGATCAAGATGACTTATCCAGTGTGTTTTTAAAGAAAGGAACTTACTCTGCTTTTGTGGAATTGCATATAGAGCAGGGGCCCCTTCTGGAGGAAGAAGGTAGGATTATTTCAATGCCACTGTTAACCTTGCGTACGTTATTTATATATTCTAAATTCCCGTCAATCCAGTTTATTTGCATTCCAGGAATATCTATTGGGATAGTAACTGCCATTGCAGCCCCGGCAAGTATAAAAGTGGGATTTGAGGGCAATGGAGGGCATGCAGGCGCTGTTCTAATGCCACACAGGTGATTTTCCTAGATGTGAACACTTCCTGGCTGTAATAACACCATGAACTTATGCACCTTTCTTGTTGCATAATTTCTTTGTGTAAGTAGTAGTGTATTTGTGTTGATAATAGTATATTCCCTGTTGGCAATTTTTTATTTCTTCTAGAATAAGATCATTTTTACAATATATTATTATGCTTGTTCATTTAAACGGGTGATTATTTTATTTTTCATCACTGGGAGCAGAAATGATGCTGGCACTGGCTGTTGAGAAACATGTATTAGAATCTGGATCTATCGATACTGTTGGTACAGTTGGTAAGCCATCCTTTCTTCATGCCTAAGTATCACATTTTGTTTTTCTTATTTTATTTTTTAACTTAAATATTGAAGTCCATCTTGCATATTTTATGAAAACTGTTTCTTGCTACCTTTGTTAGTGTAGACCTCTGCTATAAATTTTCATTTAATGTTCCAAAGGTATACTGGAGCTGCATCCTGGGGCAATTAACAGCATCCCAAGTAAATCACACCTGGAAATTGGTACGTTTCTTTTCTCCAAAGAAAATTACCAGGAAAACATACTATTATAACAAGTATACTTAATATGTTTGTTTCAAAGTTTTTTGTACAATATATTCTTGTTAATTTTTCTTAAGTTTGTAGAAGACATTCATATGTATGATCCCGCCATAATGTTCTATACCAAATATCAACCGACTCGGGTGTTAATTTATTTGATTCCTTTGGTATCTCTATTTTTATTTTTCTTTTTTGGCAGACACAAGAGACATTGATGAACAGCGAAGAAACATTGTCATTGAGAAGATCCAGCACTCTGCAAGTAAAATTGCAATAGACCGTGGAGTCAGGCTATCCGAATTCAAAATCATAAATCAGGACCCACCTGCCCTTGCTGAAAAAACAATAATAGGGGCAATGGAAGCTGCATCAAAAGAGCTAAACCTAAAACACAAGCTGATTGATTAGCAGAGCTTACCATGATTCACTGTTTATGGCCAGGTATGTGTGAGTGAGAGAGACTTGAAGCCTTTGTAAGCCCATATTAAGCGGGTCTGTCCAATTATGGATAAATCAGGATTATCTTACTTTAGATGTCCAATCATGATGAACACCAGAACTTTTAACATTATGGAATGTGAGGCCACCTTTGGATGCATGCTATGGTACAAGAACGTGCCGGCTGCAGTAAAGTGCTGGAATTTTTACGATTGAAGAGACCAAATACAAGGCATTTCCCAAAATCAAAGATGCATTTGTGCTTATGACTACAAACAGCTGCTGATCATGCATTTTCACATTCTTGCAGAGTATCACCAATGGGCATGATATTTATTCCATGTTACAAAGGTATGAGTTGTTTTCTCTTTTTCTACGTCAAATGCTGTGATACCATATTCCTTTATTTTTCTTAGTAAACCAATTGTAATTTCTTGAAGATATAATTTTCATGGTCCTATTGAAACAAGTAGGTATATCATCTTTCATTGGGTAACGTATTTGAGATTAGTCATCGAAGGAAAGCATGTCAGTTGTGACTGAATCTTTTGCTTTCATGTTGGAACTCCAATTTCACTTATATTATATATGCATGTGGTAGACCAATCATAGAAGTGCATCAACATTCTTAACTTAAAAAAGAGAATTTTTTTTTTTTTTGGTATGACTGCAAAAAACATGTGGACAAGCACAAGCAAGGATCCCCATTTCAATGGCATGGATAATATAGGCATATAGTGCCAGTGCGCTTTAGTCTGTCAACTCACCACCAATTTTTTGCCCAAGTCATCAAGGTAAGCTTAGTAAATATTTAACATCAATTTGGTTCTGCAGGTTACAGCCACAAGCCTGAAGAATATGCCTCCATTCAGGATATAGCAAATGGGGTCAAGGTATTAGCTCTGACCCTTGCAAAGTTGTCCCTGCACTGATGCGTCATCCATTCTTGTTAATTCAAGTTTCATTACAAGGGTCTACTTTGTTCTTCATAGAACGCGTTGTAAAGACTTCTAATAAATCATTTTGAATGTGTATTCCTTGCCAGAGTAGCATTGTTAATGATATAAGATTTAATTTTGATTTCCTCTTGACGAACATAGAAAGAAAATTGTGAAAAAAATATATATATTCCCCAAATCCTCTTGAGATGCAGCTCTCTGTATTGTAGTTCATCAATAATTTTCAGCTACTGGAGGGTCTTCCTCTTCTATTAGGCACTTTTTCCACATTCTTTTGGCACGTCAGTGTGCTTGCAAGTGTGTGTCAGAGAGAGAGGGAGAGATTTGTAAATTTGTAGATCCTTCTATTATGTTGGCAGTAAAGAAACAGTATGTACACAATGACAGTACATGTGATTTCAATAACGCCTACAAATGGAGAAACAAAAAAGAAGAAATGCAGATGCTAAGGTTCCATCAGATCAGATCTTCTCGCAGTGGGCCGACTCTACTTTCATCATCATGTTAGCAGCGGCTCTAGTTGGAACCACATACCAACTGAGAGGCTTGTCATTATTCCTATACTCAAACTGTAAGATTGGAAAAGAAAGATAAATGTGAGATCACACTCCAGAAAGGAGACACTCTATGATACTGCTTTGTTATGACTTCAGTCAGCAGCATTCTTTGGTGATGTAACAGTGATCTTGTCGAGTTTCTCAGCCTTTGTTAGCACAATTTCAATCTGTGGGGGAGAGAGAGAAGGGGGATTAAACAATAGATGATAAATATTTTTAATTGGTAAAAATGGGCAAAACTGGCTATTGATGAATGGTAACAACCTGTGCTTTCTGAACAATCCGGCCTTTCACTTCCTCCTTTGAACCAACAGAAGATATCGCGATCTCTGTTCCATTTCCCAAATCAAAAAGAACATTGAGAACTCAACAATCATGCAGAGAAGGTGTTTAACAAGTTTGATAACAATCATGCAGTGAAGGTGTTTAGCAAGTTTGATACTAAGTAAATAATATTGACTCCTTACTTTTCTCGATTGCAAGCCCATTACGTTTCAGAGTCTCGGAGATTGTGACAACAGTAGGAATTGCTGCATTTGATAACCGTACAAGTTAGCCTCTATGCTAAAAAAACGTAACAAATGATTACAAAGTGCAGGATATAATGAAAAACTGCTGCATCAGAACAGGGTAAATTCAGGAGCAAAGTGGATAAGTGGAAGTCAAAAGGAGAACATGAGAAGCAACTTAACAATGCAATTTAATGGTATGAGAGGCAAATTCAAGAGTAGAGAAAAAGAAAAAGAGAAAGGTTTCACGAATTATACCCATGCCCAAGCCAGAGAGTTTTACATCATTGTACTGCTTTATGAACCTCTGCAAAAAAGAAAGATGGATTAAAACAGAACCGCATTAGAAAAAATAGATCCTTAGTTTACATGCACTTCAAGCAGCAAAAGAATCTGCAACATTTAACAAGGGGCACCAAGAATATCATCAAAACAAATAGCCACCAGGCACTCATCAAAGATATCAAATAAGTTTATGACTTAAGAAAGACTACAAGGAACAATCCCAAATCAGCTTCAAATCCAATGGATCATAAAACAGCTACTAAAAGCCTTTACTTAAGCAAAGATACCACGAACTAATCGAAGAACAAATATATCTTAATTACCATAAACTTTTTACTCTTATGGATATAATCCAGATCAGCCAAATCAAGATTAGGAAACCAGTGAGCACAAAACAGAAAAGAATCATGTTGTTCATGGAAATTATATTCGAGAACATATGAATCAACATCATAACGTCACAGCCATTTAATTGCATATTATTTCCAGATAATTTACAAAATTTGATTTCAAAGAAACAGCCATAATTGAGCCAAGAAAATGGGAGAAAAAGAAGGAAAACGAAGATCAAATTACAAACTGAGATTCAACTAAGAGACTAAAGGGCCTAAACCCGTTATACAACACATTCAAGAAAGTGGCAAAAACAAAGGAAAAAAAAAATGAAGAAAACCCCCCGACTTCCACATCAGTAAAACCCTAACCAGTGACCACCCTCTGTGTTAGTAAGAAACAGAGTACAAAAAAAAAAAGGAAGCAAAAACCCAAGCTTTCCACAAATTCTCGATTAACCATTTTTCTTTCCTTCGACTCTCGGCAAACCAACAGCACATAACTCATAATCGCGACAACAAAGCAAGACAAAGCAGTAGAACACAGAGAGAGAGAGAGAGAGAGATTGTATAAAAAAGAAAACCTTGGCAAGATTGAGGTAGAAGACGAGGGGCTTCTTGTTGTTGGAGACCTGGATGTGATTCTTCATCTTCTTATTCTTCTTCTTCTTCGTCTGAGACTCGGTAGCGGTAGCAATAGCAGTAGTAGCCTTGCCCTCGGCACCAACATCATCAACAACAACAACAAGCTTCTCGTTGTAGTTGTCTCCTTCGGTCGTCTTGCTCGCCTCCGTTGAACAAGAAGTAGAATTAGCAGTAGGCGCATCGCCCTCAGCACCAACATCATCATCAACAACAAGATTCTCGTTCTTGTTGCCTCCCTCGGTATTCTTGCTCGTCTCCACTGAACAAGAAGTAGCATTGGGAGTAGTAGCCTCGCCCTCAGCACCAACAACAAGATTCTCGTCGTTGTTGCCTCCCTCGGTCGTCTTGCTCGTCTCCGTTGAACAAGAAGTAGCATTAGCAGTAGTCGCCTCGCCCTCAGCACCATCAACAAGAAGCATCTCGCTGTTGTTGCCTCCCTCGGTGGTCTTGCTCGTCTCCATTGAAGAACTCTCTTTTTCTCTGTATCTCTCTCTCTCAGAGAACTGTGAAAAGGGCGGGAAAATATTTGCAAGATCTAAAGTGAATATTGTATGTAGGGGTCTGGAACGTGATGAGACTGAGGGGTTGTAAATTTATATAGGCCGATGAAAATGGAAATGGACGCGTGTTTGTACATGATTGGATGGAGGGTGGTTTTTTCGTTAGGCCAGCCTGGATCGGGCGGTTAACTGATTTTGCGGGAATGGCCAATTTACCAAGCCGTCCGAAATGATGGGCCCAAGCAGTCCGAAATGATAGGCCCAAGCGCGTAAAGCCAATCTCGAAAGCCATAATAAGCAAATTGGACAGAAACCCATATGTCCAATGGGCTTCCCCAACTAGCCCATGCCAGATTTTAGATCAAGTGCTTCATGAAAGATGAAACAGCAGTCTCCAAAAGATAGTTCAGTCAGTTGAAACTACGTCTAATAAAACAGATGTCACTGGCTCACTAATTCGAATCTCTCTCCAAGCAACAGTAGAAAGAACAAGGGACCCTCAACCTTACCAATATCAATATGTTGCTCCTCCTTTCTCCCGGACCTTCCTGCCACATTTTGCCATGGTGCACTATCAGTACCATGTCTACCCCCTTGGCAAGTACATGTGCATGATTCAGAATTTGTTTGGCTGGCAGCCTCGACTTGTAAATTATTAGAGTAATCCAATATGGACCGTCATATCATAATGTAATTTAATGCTCTAGCTAACAACACTCGTTATCTTTCAAAAAAAAAACACTCGTTTGACAACATATATATAAATTCTGAATGTAATATAATACGCCTAAAACAACTTTATTTTTATATCACATCGCACCTCTAAAAGGGGCTCACATCTCTAGGTCGCCGGCGGCTGCAAAGCTGTGCTAAAACAATGGGGATAAGCAAGATTTGAAGAGACAAAATGAAGCCAATCATGAATTATATGCAATCGAGACACATCACCTACTCCAACTTGGCCCATATGTAATCTTCAAAAAGACAGTTGACCCGGGACTCTGTAGAGTCTAATCCATTATTATACTCCGCACCAAATTGTGGTTGATTTTTCAGACAACTGAATTATTATCATTACACACGTGTGAAGTCGACAAGCCCTCAATTCTTCACCCCAAAAAAGAGAGAGAGAGAGGAGAGGTCGCTGTTGTACTGGGATTCAGAGCAATTATGTTGGTAGGAAATTCACCTATATATGTTATGTTAAGTAAGTGGTGGGACACTTTAAAATTTTGGAAAACTTTTAATTAAACTTTCATCCACTTTTGTAATTATCCGTCTAAATTTTTTAAAAAAAAATTCAATTTTTTAACCGGCCACATGCAAAAATTTGAGAACCTCTATTATTAAGTTGTGCTGTAAACTAACTCTTTTATAGTATTCAATCACAATATGACACATCCTTAATTTAAGAAAATGCAAAAAATGAAAGTGAGAATTGCATAGAGTTGACAATTTAACCTATGATATGCGAACTCAACACGAACATGACACGTAAAATTCGGGTTAGGGTTGGTCTTAAACGGATTTGGGTAGAATAGGTCAAAACTATAATATTGGTCATTCGTGTTGGGTTAGGTTGGTTTATAAACAGGTAACACGACATGATTATGACTCGTTTATATAAATAAGTTTATGTCATGTTACCCGTTTAAAGATCGTGTTGTGTTCGGGTTGGACTTAAACGAGTTAGGTCATAATCGGTTGAACATGAACCCGACACGCAAACACGTTTTGCCAGCCCAACAGCCACACCAAATCAAAGAAAAAAAAACACGTAGTCAACCAGACCCATGCCATGGGTCTAGCCGTCCGTAAATGCCTCAAACCCCTCCAGACACAACCCACCTCAAAACCCGTTTCTAATGTCCCAAAACTCATTTCTAATGCCTTAAAAACCCGTTTCTAATGTCCAAAAACCTGTTTATAATGTCTCAAAACTAATTTTTAGATTTAAAACTAATACTTTGGGGTAGCAGGTTAAACTTTTTGAGATTTTATCCCCCCTAAAATCTAGTGTATTTTGGTTCAAGTTATTTTTATGCATTTTTTATGTTTTTACTTATGTGTCAGTTATTGATTAAGGGTTGTAAAAATAGAGTTTTAAGTCTCATCTTGATATAAGTTAAATTCAAAAAATTAAAAATTTGATACACTATGAGAGTTTTTAAAATTTGAAAAATAATTACAATAATAATAATAAGGGCTAAATACCCCATTAGTCCTTAGGATTTCAAAACTTTATTTTTTCCTCCATAGGGTTTGGAAAGTGATCAAATTAATCATTGTGGTTTTAAAAAGTGACTAAATTAGTCATTCCGTCAGTTGACCGTTAGTTGACTTAACGGATTGACATGTGGACCAATTATAAATTGACATGTGGTCACTTAATTAAATTTTTTATTTAAAAAAAAACAAATTAAAAAAAATTTTTTAAAAAAAAAAAATTGGGGTGGCCATAGGGCACCAGTGGCAACGGTGGCCGGAGAGAGAAAAGCGCGATCCAGAAGCTATCGAGGATTTTGAAAGCAGTTTTGCCTGCGTCGTCCTTGGTTAGTACTTTGATTGTAATCTTTCTCTGTTTATTTATTGTTTTGGTTTTTGGGTGATCATGATATACTCTATTTTATGGATTTTTATTCTCTCTGTTCCGGTGTTCCTGCATTTTCTTGAGTATATTGTTGTTTTTAGACTTTCCGCTTTGTACAAAAGAGAAGACCCATTACTCGGGAAATATCTAGACTAGGTCGATTTATTATATTCTTTCTTTCTTCGTTTGGATTTAGTTGATTGATCAATACATATATACTTAATTTATAAATATTTGTGAAACTAATAATCCATACATTGTCTTCAGCGGCGGGCGAAGAGGAAGAGGAGCAGTGAAAGAAATCTTGGACAGAGCAGCTCTTTCTGGTTAGAGACATCGAACTCGATGAAGGAATATCTAGCAAATAAACAAAATAATTTGTCCGATGATGAAAAACTCAGAGTTCATTCATGTTGCTATTCTACGCGACTGCGCCCTTCACTTCAAAGGGCCCTTCGTGTTCTTTGCCCAGAAGATGCAACTCGTTTAACCCTTGGGGGTGGTTTTGGCCACCTCTTTGGCTCTATGATTATTATTTTTTTCTCTTTTTTTCCTTTTTTTTTTTGAAAAAATATATTTTTTTGAATTAAAAAAAAATTAATTATGTGGTCACGTGTCAACTTATAATTAGTCCATGTGTTAGCCCGTTAAATCAACTAACGGTCAACTGACGGAATGATTAATTTGGTCACTTTTTCAAAACCACAATGACTAATTTAGTCATTTTTCAAACCCTAAGGAGGAAAAAATAAAGTTTTGAAACTCTAACTAATGAGGTATTTAACCCTAATAATAATAATTAAGAGATTTTCGTTTTATATAAAAATCTAGTTAAATTATTAACAATAGAGAATGCTTATCCAGTTATCCGTTCCTGATTGGTATAATAACCCACACCAGTAACGGTTGGGATGAGGGAGGGGAGGGTAGTTTTACATGAATCATAGCCGTTCAGCATGTACAATATTCAATCTTGGAAATGGGACCCCTCCGATCGATCGATCATTCACTTCACAGGGAAGATTGAATGCGTAATATATGGAGAGGTAGGGCCCACACCAATTTTCTTTTTATAATAAATAATAATCATATACGAGAAAATGGCTTGAATGAATGAATGGGCACCCTTTTCTTCTACTCCATTCACAGCCCAACCCCAGCCCCAACAAAGTCATTGCCACAACAGCTCACAAGGGGGGCTCACTTTGTCCTCCATTATCTGCCCCCATAATCTTCCTCGTTCGTAACTGCCCTTTAATTGTCCATTAATATCGTATGCGTCGTGGATGGTTTGGATTGCACTCAAGGGGTAGATTGGGGATGTACGCGCCACGGGGTGGCGGTGGCGGTGTGTTATATTAATTAATATGGAAGGGTGTTAGGGCTTTATCAAAAGGGTTAAGCAGGAATAATCAAGGATGGGGCCCCGCCCATTATTGGATGGAACGTCTTCGCTTTCATTTTGCTTTTTTGTTACGATATGAGCATCTTTGGTGAGTGACAATCTGCCTCTTAAAACTTCTTGTTTAGCGCAAATTAATTTTATAAAGTTTAATAACTAAATAATAATAATAAAATATCTCTGACCTACCCATACATAGAGACAATGTTTGAGGACATCATTGGTTAGTCAATTTCGTGGCATAATTTTATAATTTCTGCTGCAAATTAACCTATAACTATATGACATGCCTTGAACCATACGTTTCACAAAGTTGTGTAATTTTTTTTTGACATGTCGAGGAGAGGAAGATTCGAACTAGTGACTTTTACTTCATTAGGCGTGATCCCAGTCGATTTAACTACCTCTTAGAAACTGTGTAATTAAGTTCAAGAGCACCTTAATTTGGATTAAATACTTAATACACTCTTAGGGTTTCACAACTTTATTTTTTTCCTAGAGTTTGATTTTTATTACATGAGGTTTCTGTGGTTTTGATAAAAGAGCAAATTGGTTATTCTGTCAGTTGACTTAACGAACAGACACATGGACGAATGAAAATTTGACACTTGGCACAAGTGGCCATGTCATTAGTGATGACGTGGCCACCTAATTAATTTTTTTTTAAATAAAAAAAAGACAAAAAAATTGAGGTCATTTGGACGAATAGGGGTGGTGAAGCCACCTCCAAGGTGCCAAGGGGTGGCCGAACCCACCCCCAATGGGTATGGAGCCAAGGGAGTGGCCGAAACTACTCCCAATAGGGGTTTGGGGGTGGTTTCGACCACCCCCTTGGCTCCATGGAGGTGGCTCCCAGTACCCACTGGGGGTGGGTTCGGCCACCCCCTTCGCACCTTGGGGGTTGCCAAGCCACCCCCATCCGCCCAGATGGGGGAGGCTAGGCCACCCCCAAGGTGCCAAGGGTAGTAGCCGAGCCACCCTCAATTTTTTTTTTTTTTCTTAAGAAATAAAAAATTTAATTATGTGGCCACTTATACCAGGTGTCAAAATTTCATTTGTTCACATGAACATCTGTTAAGTCAACAGACAGGAGAACTAATTTGGTCCTTTATCAAAACCACATGGACCTTTTGTGATAAAAATCAAACCCTATGGAATAAAAAATAAAGTTGTGAAACCTCATAAGGTATTAAGTATTTAACCCTATTTTTTTTTTTATAAGGGTTTCTTAATTTACATCATAACATTTATTACTCCCGCCATTAAACCATTAGATTTGATTGTGGTCGATGTCTTGATAGTGTCCCTGATAAAGATAACCAAAGGTTTGAAAAAATTTAAAAAGGGATTAATGAATATTTTTGGTCCAATAATTTGGAGTTCTAACCGGTAGCTTTCTAAGTTTTTTTTTTTTTTTTTTGTTGACATGTCCGCACAAGAGGGGAGAAGGGGACTTGAACTAGTATCATCCACTTCATTAGGCATGATTTCAACCAATTGAACTACCTCTTGGGATTATAACTTTCTAAGTTTTAAAAGGTGATTAATTACTCCTTGGACTTTTTTATTTATTTTTATTTTAAAAGAAAGCATTAAAACTCGTTAACATACCGCTTTAGCACGAATCAGGTTAGCGAGAGAAGGTGGCCAAACCATCCCGTGGATATTGGGGGTGGTTCAAATTTTTTTCTTTTCTTTTTTTATTTTTTTAAGTTTTTTTACTACTTTCTATTTAGGGATGATTGAATTACCTCTAATGACCATAAAGATGATTCAGCCAACCCCATATATGCTCAAAGAGCGTGGTCGAACTTCCTTCCGAAGTAAGTAATTACTTTTTTGAAATTTAATAAACTATTTGGCAAAATTTCATACTAATTTGTCTCAAAAGAAGATGAAAATCTAAAATGGTGTGGGAAGTGGGGCCGAGAAAACGTCCGGTTTAAAATAATTAGACATTGGAATGATAATTTGTACTTTGTACAGAAGGATAAGATTCCCAATGGCGCTTCTTTGTTTTAAACTTTCAGCCACAAACAGGGGGGCTGAGGGGCTGGCAAATGGCAATAATTATATATGCATTTCAACAGTGGTTGGGTTATTGTCTTAATTTGTCTAATCCAACACCAATATTTTGGACTACCCTAACCTAAAAGATGCGCATTCGAATAAAACTATCTCTAATATTTTATGGTGGAATTGGAAAACGTGGTGTGTTAGAAAAATGATCGAGTTGGAAACCTTTAAATGCACTTATAAAGGACACACGTCATTATTAATAGCCTCAATTGGATCAAAAACCAGACAAACATCGCTAGCTTTCTTCTGTCAAAGCGTTAATCTAGATTAGTGAAAACGAACCTCCTTACCTTTTCCCTACCTTAAAGCAACCAACAGACCTTTATATATTTTGAAAGCTTAAGAGCCAAAACCATTTCGAATTTTCCCAAGACACTTAAAATATCAATTTAAATAAGAAACGAGTCTTTTTGAATTATCACGTGAAAAATACGTATTTAATTATTAAAATGAGTAATTATCTTGTCCAATAAATTACAATGCATTGACATTTTTTTCTATGAACTATGAACTATAATACTTAATTTCATCATAAGCAAGTTAAATGGTGCTTATTTGAAAAAGTACAAATTTAAACAAAAATTACGATTTTGCTTAGAAAAATATTTGAAATAATATTTACTTATTTGACTATGAAATCAATTATATGCTAATGTTATCCAAATATTTAATTGATAAAAAAATATTTTTAACATATTTTACCAAAAACTTATATAATTTTAGAAATTATGTTTTTAAAGTTGTTATTTTTTAAAATCGCATTTTATTGAAAGGGGTTTATTAGGGGTTCTCCTCGTAGTGTTCTAAGGTTTACTTACGTAGAATGATTTAAAAAAATAAAATTGTAATCTGCTTTTTGCTAATAGATTAATTTTTATGAGTTAATAGTTAGGTTATAATGCTTTAAAACTTGTTTTTGGATTCAAAACTAAAATTTAAGGTAAAAGGTTAATCCTTTAGGAATGGTATCACCTAAAATGGATTTGATCATCCTAAATTTGGTGTTAATACCTTAATTTTTGTACTAATGCTTCAAAATTTGATGTTAATGCATCAAAATTTAGTGTTAATACCTAAAAAAACTGGTGGTGAAAGTTACTATAATTTTATTTTTTCTTAAATTATATTTTACATAAAACTAAAAAAATATAAAAAAAACACTATAAAAAACCCTAACATTTTCCTTATTGAAATTACATTTCCCTTTCTATACTACCTACGTATTTACAACACCTCCGTGTAATAAGAGAACACAAATTTAAAAAATTGCGGTACGGCGTGAAGTAACGCCGTGAGCACCGACTAGGCGCTGCACATATAAAATCGTGGAACAGAAATACAGAGAGAGAGAGACACACACACTCACAGCTCGATAAGACGAAGGAAGAGAGAGAGAGAGAGAGGAGAGAGACTATCGTCCACAAAGGCCGAAGAGACCAGAGAGTCCTTCGTCTCTCCACAGATCGGACTACAACCGTGAGTTATTTACCACATTTGCCACGCTCTGCTTCTCAAAGATCTGCTTATTCTCGTGCATGCATGAAATGTAGCTCTGAAATTCAAACCTCAAATGCCTAGTCGATCTGCACAGTGTCACTTTGCTTGCTTGCTTGCTTTTTTTTTTAATTATTTTTTATGTTTTTGTTTTTGAAATATCTCTGTGCTTCTTCATTGTTGCTTTGATTCAAGAATGTTAGTTTTTGTTTGTTTGTGTATTTTGAGCTCGGTTTGGTTGCTGAGAAAAGTTAGTGAAAGAAAATGGAAAGAATCGGTTTTGTTTGGGTGCTGAGAAACTACAGGATGAGTAAATAAATCAAAATTTTGGAATGTCGGAGTCTGAAAGAACGAAAATCTCTGGTATTTCTCTGTCATGTGGCGATTCAGATTCAAACCTATGGTTGTTGACATTTGCGTGAGTGATTTATTGGATAGATTGGTTGCATTCAATAGATGATTGATCTCTTTTCTTGGTTAGTTCCAATACAAGGATTTCTATGTCGCTAATGTGCTATTAGCGCTTCTCGTTGGTCTCGTTAAAAGCTGAAAATTGTGACTTTGTCTTGATTGTCCCTCAATGCTTGGAAACGATGCTTTGTTTGAGGCTATATTGGAGTGGTTATCTTATTTACGGATTGATCGTACCGCCATTCTCATCTCTATGAGCATTATTTGCTTCGTTTTTTGCAGTTTTCTCCTTTCTGGAAGGGAATTGGTTCTATTTTCTGCTTCTGTGTTAAATAATCAACAAATCTGTTTCACGTTTTATGAAGTGATTATGGTTTTTAGTCTTCGCCCCCCTTCAGTTTGTCGTCTGCTTGATCACTATTATCTTCTGTCAGCGTGAATAATATTCACAGCAGCTTAAAGATTTTTTGACTGTTGGAATTCAGTGCCTATTGTGCGTAGTATGTTGTGTCTTTCTGGGTGTTATTGCTTCGGAGGAGGTTTTGTGTGAGCTACTGCATGCATATGCTTGCCAAAAGAATCATTCACCATCTTTGTTGATACTGAAGATTTTGCATCTGCTTAAATCTTTCCAATTCTTTTGGGAGTTAATTCACTTGACATTTATATTACCCTCTATATCTTTAAAATCAAGTTGTACCCAACTCAAATCCTTTTCTCTGCCGTTGTCAAATTTCACGCCCCTGTCACAATAGTAAATACAGCCAAATGTGCTTTGTGTCACTGCCTTAGTCTTAGTTTAATATATTCTACAATGGAGTAGTTATATGGTTTTCCTAAGCCCCGGGAGCTTGGCTTTCACATATGAAATCACTTACTCTCTCCTTCAGCTTTTTTTGGTATTTTCACATGTAATTTAAAGTTCTTTTCTTCTGAAAGCAGCGGACTATATTGTCTTTTGATTTGACTAATTCATTGCTTTACACGGTGAATAAACATTTATATGAATATATAATTTTCTATAATCACTGTATACTCTAGTCTTTTAAATTCATTGTGTGCCTGTTCTGTTACTAGTGCTGAATTTGCTTTAGTGTAACAATATGAGTACACAGACACTGCTAGTAACCTTTTTCCCCATTAAATGAAATCTCATTTCTTATGAACTTAGCCTTCTCTTTCATGAATATTCATAATTTCCATGCTTTTAAATTTGCTTAAAGAGTTTCCATATCTGTCAACTATGTATGTGTAGTGAAAGAATGTTCTGAACTCCACTTTCTAGTCAGAGAATGATGGTGCTTTTTAGCAAAAGTTAAGTCCCTCTATAAAGAAGGCTCTAATTGAGCCCGTAGGAGAGATATTGTTACGGATGGTGCTGTTCATTTACATAAAATGTAATGATTTGTAGATTGTTAAACTACTTGATATGCACGTTGTATGTTCCTTATATTCTGTAATATTTTCGAATAGGTTCTAATTCTCTTAATCTTTGTTTCTTTTGGAGGAAATGTTTATAAGATTAGCCTTTTCTCTATTTCTTGGTCAATAAGGTTAATTTTACTGGTAGCATATCATGAAATGGAATCAAATGCTACATTTTAAATATGCTTGAGCTGTAATACCAATTACTATCTAGTGTTTGTATGATTCTACCTACTTAAATGATTGCAATCAATGACATGGTAACTTGAAAATGAAAACAAAATTAAATGGTAAAAGTAATGATTGGGAGTTATCTGGTGTGCAGAGATGTTTGTGGCACTAGAAGCATAATTAAAATAATGAGAGTTTAATGCTTATGTTTCTTTATTGCAGTGCAATGGGGATAGAAGTTACAGATATTTGTATGGACAAGGAGCCAGATTGTGTCATAGTTTATTCAAATGGTGTTTCCCACGAGTTGAATCATGAAACTGCTCCCAATCAGCATGATGGTTCAGAGTCGGATGAGCATATTAATGAGGGTCCTGAAATCCAAAGTTCAGAAGAGAGCACTGAAGCAAAGGAATATGAAGTGAAGGAATGTACCAATGAAATTTCAGTTGAGGTATCTGAACTGTGTCATAATGAGAAATATAAGGAAGAGCAGAATGTAGTAGACTCACACTTCAAAGCTGGCCTGCCTGAGGAAAAGGTAAAATCAGAAAGCCAGAAGAAAAAGGACAATAATAAGTCACGGGGTTCTATCAAACAAGCATCTAGAACTGTTGCTGCAAATGTTCAAACAAAACATACCGTTCCACAGCCCTTTGCCCTAGCAACTGAAAAGCGTGCCTCATGTGGAACTCGTCCTGCTGGTGCTCAACCTGATACCGGCACTGGTGTGAATAAAGCATCTAATGCAAACAATAGGCGACATCCAAATACCACAAAGCCCAATCAGGTAAATACTGACTGTTCTTGATTTCTTCTGAATTCCTTGATTCTTTTTCTGATCGAGAGGAATCTGTAGGATCACAACCATCAAATTATAAATAAGTTGTATTTTTTTGTTGGTAAAACGTAGAGTTCATATAATCAAGGCTCAGAATTTGTTTTTATATGATCCTACTTATCAAAAAATATGATCCTGAAATTTGGTATTTTTTGGCAGAAAATATCACAAATTGTACCGAGGAAGCCACTGCAACCAGATAACAGGAAGCCACTGCAACCAGATAACAAGAAGCATCCTGATGAAGAAGATTCCTGTTCTGTTGCTTCCTCGTAACCTCTCACCCCTTGCAGTCTGAGTTTACTTTGTATTTCTTTTCTAATTTTCTACTGTCTCTCCACTTTCGTAGTTTTGAAATTGATTTCATCCCTTGCACGCGCACAGCACTGCAGTGTCTGCACGTGCAATTAACTCCGGGGCAACTGTTGCAGCAGCTCCAGTGTTTAGGTGCACTGAACGTGCAGAGAAACGGAAGGAGGTAGTTCATTTTCCAGCCAAAGTATCTTTTTATATTTGAATAATAAGTATTGTGTCTGTGACATATTCTAAATTAAAAACTGCACATCCCTATCATGTTGCCACATTTTCAGTTTTATTCAAAATTAGAGGAGAAACACCAGGCCTTGGAGGCTGAGAAAAATCAAAGTGAAGCAAGGACAAAGGTAGGATACTTTCTCTGTCAACCAGAATATTTAGTACTCCTTTCTGTCTCTCATGATGGTCAATAGATAGTGTTTGCTTCTTCTCACTTGATTCTGTCTATTAATGTTGTATGGCTGAGGCAGATATTCTAATATTATTTACTTTACCTTTGTCCTCTTCATCAATTTTGAAACTTTAAGGAAGAGAAAGAGGCAGCTATTAAACAACTGAGGAAGAGTTTAATGTTTAAGGCAAGCCCAATGCCAAGCTTCTACAATGAGGGACCTCCACCTAAGACTGAACTTAAGAAGGTACTGCATAGACCTGTCTCATTCTTATGGTGTCAGATAGAAGTTCAGAATCTAGTCCAGAACATTGATTCCTTTTTGGTTTTCATAGAATCTCCGCATGTTTAATTTTCTTTGCTTTTTTTTTTTCCTTGTTTTGTCCTTGGTCCTCCTCCCTTATGTAGTGTTGTTCCCTTGGCTTTGTTCTAATGAGTTTTACTTATCACAGAAAATGAAAGTATAGGGTTTTGAGCTAGTATTTGAACTCCTAACTTCTCGCAGTTTCCAGATAAAAATGACAGAAACTGTCTTTAATAGTATACGGAAATAAGTAAAAGTAGTGATAACTTGTCTTGTACACATGACAGCTTAAACTTTATTTTGTTGCTTGTATGAATGCTAGCTGCCGCCAACTCGTGCAAGATCGCCAAAGCTGGGCAGAAGGAAGAGCTGTAGTGATGCAGTCAGTTCGACCCAGCAAGACAAGGTGAAAGGAGCTGGTGGTCGGGGAAATCGCCGGAGTCTTGGTAGTTACAAAGAGGAGACTACCGCCAATGGTTCCAGCATTATCAAGGATCAAAGCAACATCCAGAACGGTAATGCCAATTACAAATTCAAAGATGAATCCAAAGAAGCAGAAGAGATAAACAAATCAATTGTGACCAAGGTAAATGGTCAGGGGAACATGGACATTGAAGTCCATTCTTGAGTTTCTGGTGAGTTTTCTAATTTATAAGAGGAAATGGATGTTCCTTTTCTCAAGTTTTATTGTGACTGCTCTCGAAAATATATGTAAGTTATTTCCCTTAACTTGCAAGGACTTGTTGCAGGGCTTTATTTAATGTATGATGTATAAATTCTGTAAGTTATGTATAAAAGTATTCATCTTTGTAAAAACTCTTGAATTTTTATTTGCCATATTGGAAACGGAAGTGTTTTTATATATAGGCCCCATCTAATATATTTCTGGACAGGATGAGCTGATTAGGGTTCGATATTTATTCTTTTGGTGGGTTTAGGGTATTGTACAAATAGTACTTGTAACATTACTGTCAAAATTTTTTGGTTTCAGTGAAGATTGTGTACTCAATGACCATCTTGCTTTGTAGTGTGCAAGAAGTGGTGCTTGCTTACTGCATCCGTGGTTGAGAGAGGAATATAAAGTGAAGGATAAGGCCCGAGGGGGACCCATTAAGTGCAACAAGATGGGTTGGAAATCCATTTTCTTGCGTAATTATGGTAAGCCTCATTATGAAAAGCTCTTAAAGCAAAAGAAAAAGATGCCATGGAGCGTAAAGCTTATTAGTTACCACAAGGCAAGGCGAAAGACGGCTTTTTTGAGCCGACCATGCCTCCTTTGCGGAAGCAAAATTACTAGTCAAAAAGGATGCTGGTTCCAAAAACGTATCTACTTTAAGCTCTTGATTCTAACATTTTATTAGTTTTGGGAATTGGATTGCAATTATTGGTAGATCAAATTAATTATCTTCGACTGTTTAACATTATTAGAGTTGCAGCAGTTCAGACAGGGCCGTTCTTTGCATTGAACGGTTTTGAAAAATGCTACCTATTCAAAAGGTGGCATAGTACTAATGAAAATTAAGTTTTTATGTTGTGAAAAAGCTTTGAGCTAATAGTTGTATTTTGGTTTTATAAAGAAGCGTTTTCTTCAAAAGTGAAGAACTAAGTGTTTTTTAGAGGAAAATTTTGTTTGGTTGTTTGGTAGCATGCCACCTTTTTAATAGTTAACTTTTTTGTTCGATGTGATTTGAATCACATAATTTTAGAATTTACAATGTCATCATAATTTTAGAATCTACAATTTCATTATAAATGTAGGGAATTTGATCCATATGGGTATGATATGGTAATCTTGACATCGAAGTGCAATTAGGCGTGGGCAGGTCAGGGTGGGGCGGGTTTCAGCCTTTTCTCCTACCCTATCCGCACCCTGCAGGTTTCGAAAACCCAACCCGCTACCCTGGCAAAGTGGATCTTATTTGCGCGGGTTCGGGTATTGTGGGGGGTGGGGCGGTTGTGCTTCCTAAGATCTTTTCCTCTTTCTTCTCCTCAATTTTCGTTTCTTTTACAAGTTTATTTTCCTCCTAAACAAACATCAACCTATGAAAACAACCCAAAAATCAATACCCAAAAAAGCTCAAGATTAACCCAAAAATATTCCCCAATAGCTGAAGACGTTCCCCAAGCTTACAAAGCAGTGGTATGAGGTCCACAAAGAGATGAAACCTACAAGCAGTGGTATGAGGTCCACAAAGAGATGAAACCTATAAGAAGAGACGAAGACACGGCACAGAGGTGAGAGTGAGGAAAAAAAAGAAAAAGAGAGGTGGCTAGATATGAAAAGAGAGGTACACTAGGGATTTTTTTTTTTTTCCTTTTATATGCTTATGCAGGGTGGGTCGGGTATCCGCGGAAAACAATTTCTACACCCACGACCCACCCATCCAACCTGAATCTGTAAAAAACCCCTCTAAATTTGCGTGGGGCAGTGTGGATTTGTGAATTGGGTGGGTTTTTGTCCCGCCCTAAGCGCAATTCACATACTTTTGGCCAATTTATTTTGGTGGTCACATTGAGTCGTGCATGGAGCTCAATGGCTTAAAGGCCTCCCATTTGTTGCCATTTTGCTCTTCTTTAGGATATTCTGAACTCTTAATTCTACCTGCAAAAATTGCCTGGTCCCGACCTGTTACAAAGCAACAGGGTCCCTTTTTTTTTGGGGGAGAAAATTGTACTTCCTCATACAATATCCATTTGCGTCTTTGTGTTGCCGGTGTCCGATGTCAACTTCTGATTGATTGCTTTAATGAGTAAAAAGAGGTTTAGCTCCATGGTCATTGGCAGAGCAATGATTTTGGTTCAAACAGGCCTATTAAAAAAAAATCGAAACAAAATTATAAATAATCTTAAATAATACAAGAAACAAAATATACAATCAATTAAACACCTAACTTTACAATATCGTCTAAACAGCTATACTACTTTGATTTTTTATTTTATTTTTAACTTTCTAAAAAATTAAATATTTTGTGTGTTTTTGGAGGGGGCCGCTACATGAAAAATGAAAATGTATAATTTTTTGTGTTTTGGAGAGGGGAAAACTAAATGAAAAAAAAAAAAAAAAAGTTGATTGGAGTGGGAGGGGACCGGCAAAATAAGTTTTTTTAACATAAATTTTTTACAAATTGGTTTGTAATCTAATAAATTGTCATGTGTCCTCTAATATATGAGCACATAATTTTTTAATATGATTGAAGGACTACCTTCACCTTACTGCATGTCCTAGATGAAAAATAAGAGGCTTTGTAAAGAAATTTTAGAAGTTCATTAATGAAAATGAAGTATTTTTGAGTGAAAATGAACTTTAGACTAAAGAGAAAAAAGAGTTAACAGAGGAATTAATGGTAAAGGTAGTCCTTTAGTCTTTAGTCATTTCTGTTGTTTATTACTTTATTTGATGTATTTCTGCAGCTTCTTTCCTTTTTTTTTTTTTTTTGTTTGGGTTACCCTCTAGTGGCTCTTTTATGGCCTGTTCTGATGGTGGAGATTTTTGTAACCGTCTTTTGTTCTTCGTCGACGGATTCCATTTGGTTCTTAGCAATACTTCCCCCGCAACTACCACTTAACTGTGGTGGTTGTCTTTACCGCATGAGACTTCTAACCAAGCCCTTTTGCCTTTGTGAACCGCTTAGTGCAGTCCTTGGAGAGGCTTGAATCTTTTTGGTTTCATTGCCTACTGTTTGTTTTCATTTACATCTCTGTACTGCCTTTTTCCATTTGGGTTTTGTTATTGGAAAACTCACCCCATTTTGTTTTTTTTTTTTTTTTCCGCAACCCTTGTCCCATTATTGATTAAAAATAATAATAAAAAAAAAATCAACTGCTTTTCACATGTTAGGAGACCGAGACACATAACAATTTATTAACCTGATTTGTTTAGGAGCCAAACGTAGACATTTGCACCCCTCAACCCACAACCCCCCCCCCAGCTCGCCCTCCCCGACTGTGCCAGTGCTTATGGCTAATTTGGATTCTTTCACATTTTTGCAGGGGATATGAATGACGGTGATCATCCTTTTGCGTTGAGGCTGTTCATGATGTCATGTTGTATTATTACTCTATAAACGAGCCTAACAAATTTAAACTGTTTTCAGTAGCAAAACTATGGTCCTATGTGCTTCAAAGTGGCTTTATTTGAAGTGTTTCTGCAGAAAATTTAAGGAAAAAAAAGGGGGGGGGGGGCTAATCTTATGACCCTTTAATAAAAACAATAAAGTTGCTAGTTGCAATGGGATTATTATTATAATATTAATTGGCCATTGAGTCTTGACCCTCTACATAAGTAACACGTGATTGGTAGGTGCCTACATTAACTCAAACATTAATACCCATTTCCTAATTAATTTTCGATTTTCTACAAAAGTCTCCTTCAGTTTGCAGGCCAACCTTTAATTATTTCTATTTAAGCTTGGAATTGCACTATTTGGGCCATGCCCTCCATCAATGAGGGTTGTACAACCTCTCCTCCTCATCTTCCGATCCCTTTTTCTTCGAGTGGGAACCAAAAGTGACCTCCTTTAAGCATGCACCCCATGTCTCCTGATTCAACAATATACCATCAACGGTCTCTAAGCAATCACCAGTGTGTGGTAGTGATCATGATCATGAGATGATGATGTAATCTTTGTTTCATGTGATCTTATTGGAGGATTTGTATGGGGATGCATGGTGAATGAGGCCAGCTGAGGCGGGTAGAATAGAGCTTTCCGTACGTTGTCGTTTTTTAAGATGATAAAAGAAGCTCTTTAATTGCCTTGACCCTACAATATTATTGCCACCAATAATCCTTGAGAGATACGAATATATTTGTTGACAATGCACAAGTGGTCTTCAATTTCTCCTACCAAACTATAGCTATTAGTCTTGTCTTTTTCATGAGTCCATTTGACATCTAATTATATACATCTATTGTCCTTATAACCTACTAAAGCTTTGTTCGGCAGTGTTTATAGACAATCAACATTGACATTTGAAAAAAATGTTTGGTTTTGTCTACGTACGTATACATGCAAGATGACAATCTGGGTGTATCAAACAAAAGGTTTGTAATCTGTATTCGTTTGATCCCTTCTAAAGGGTACTCATCAAAACCTACAAATGATTCACAACAATTATTTGTCTTAAATAAATTTTGAGTTGTACGACTACTTATTTGGACAAATGAGATAAATTTTAGATTGTTCGACTACTTATTTAGACAGATGAGTTTCTCATATTATGTGTCTAAATAATTCATAACAATTATCTGTCCTAAATAAATTTTGAATTGACTACTTATCTAGACAAATGAAAGACTACTTATTTAAACAAGTGAGTCTTTCATATTATGTGTCTAAATTGCTCACTAATAGCTGTATTGTACTTTTAAAGTGTGAAAAGTTTGATAGGGGTGCTGTAGAAAGTGGGACTCATGTCACCTGACCCGCAAGCCATTCTCCCTTTTCCCATGTATATATCTAAATATATATATATACATATAAAGGCCCATGAAAAACTATGCATGGCCAAATCAAAATCAAACAGTCCCCTCTCTCTCTATCTCTCTCTCTTTCTCTCCATGAAAAAGAAATAGTTGAGGGGAATGCTGTCTGGTTCGAGACCATTTCTGAGAAGCACAGAGAGGGGCATCTTTCAAATGATCTCGGACCAGGCTTCATTCCCCCCAACTCATCAATAACTCTGCGCACATGCAGCAATAAATGGACTTGCATGATTTATGCAAGCCAAATACCATGGATCCACCATTTTCTTTTCCGCTTTCAACATGTAAGTTCTTCACTTCTTCTTTTTTTCTTTCTTTCTATATATATTTACCCATACTATGCATCGATCTCTTCCTTTTCTCTAATGGAAATGCCAAGCTAAGGAGGGAGGCAAGCTGTTGGAGTATGCTTGTCAGAACAGCAGAACAGGTACATTCAACATCGTGGCCTAGATGCATAAAGCAAATTCGGCGAACAATCTCTTTCGGTTGCTGATGCCTAGAATTTACAATGTGATTTTCTTGAATAGAATTGGATTATAGGCTACTTTGAAGCAAATCAAGTAATGTTGTTTTTCAGTGTTATTTTTCTCCTTGATCAGAGGAAACACTTTATCATGTAAATTACATGGAATTTAATTTAATGGTGGATTTCATTCTCACAAAGAATGTGTACACATTTGTTTTTCCTTCTTATTGTTAATGAGAAGCAATTTAAAATAGGAAAATTTGTAAAGACAGCAGAGAATTAGTACTATGAAGAAGCTATTTGCTTCAGCTTCACCATTTCGAATCGTTGAAAAGGCCATGGGATCACTAAACAAACCATTGGAGAATCATTATTTTCTAGGAGTTTGGTTTCAGATGCTCCGGAAGTCTGCACAACCTTTGGTCTTACCAAATCCGTTGAAAAACAGCCATGGGGTTAAGTGTGAAAATATGACTGAAAAGGAGAAAAATAAGCCAAAAAATAAAGTAGTGTTTTATCTTTTATGTGGTTGAATTTTAGCCAAATTGCCTTTGCTTGCAGAGAGTTGCAAAGAATATAAGCTTAGGAGCTTTCACTTTATGTGTTGCATGAGAGGGGGAGATATTCTTTGGGAGTAGCCATCAAACTCGAGCTTTGAATTTACTCCTTTTTCTCCTTAAGACTGCCATCATAACCATAGCCTTAGTCTTTAGCCCGTTCCTCACTTTTTAACACTGTGTGGGTCACATCCTACCCAATCTGCTCAGCTTCTGCTTGGAAAAACCTACCCTATCATGTGGGTCTGTTCTAGGATTGATCTCATTCGTAGGCCATGCCCCACTATTTATTATAATCTGGCTTATACATGCGAGTATGTAAAATTTGGTAAAGAAAAAGTTCCAACGTCTATATAACTAGTAATTTTTCAAGGGTTTAATCATTGATCCAAAATTCTTCAGATTATTGGATAGTGATTTGGTTAAACTCTTAACCTTTAGGATCGTGACGTTCAACTACACTTTCAAATTTGACATCCACAATAGTCCACTCTATTAGCACTAATCCAATGATGGTATTTTCTCTATCTTTTGGTGACTCCAATCACCTATTACTATTCAATAACTCTCCATGGGCCTTCCTCTCCATGATTTAAAACTGTGAAATGATTCCTTACTTTAACAAACCCTTAACCCGTAACCCTTAAGATCGTAACATAATTTGTGAATTTGACTCTAAAATTAATTTGGGATGAAACTAAATTTGATTATGTATTTTGTTAAGAATTTGAACAACAGAGAAATCACTTAAGAAGAGGGTTCCTTAAGAAAGGCATATTCCAGAAACTCTTATACACTTCATAGCTAAGATTGTAGTGTTTTCTTGTCTTGATTGAGGATAAACGAATAGTATATATATACATAATTGTGACATGATGATGAGTGCATGTATTTCCATGCAATTCAAAATCGATAGTGACATGGACATGGGTCAAATGGACGGTGTATTTATTACTTATTGCATGTGCAGCTATATGACTCAAAGAATTACAAATTTGGATGAAATGTCAAAAAATGACAACTAAATATTAATCAAATCAGCAAGGTCATCCTCCATTTCCATCATCACAGCTGGTTTCGACAAGATGCAAACTCTGTATTTTCTACCTACCCCTATCATAGTCTAATTATAGCTAATTAGATACAACTTTTAGAAAATTTTGTAGTTTAGTCAATAAGAAAAATGGGATTTAGATCAAATTAACAGTTATATAGACTTTCCTTTAGCGAATGGAAAACAGCAAAAGATATCATACCAGGGTTGTTATTGTACTCTGCTGAAACAGAGGATTTGGAAATCATTTAGTGTATGAAGCTCGACAGATGCTGCTTTAGCCTTTTCATTGATTTTTGCAAAACCACAATGTACCCTTACAATCATAAGACATGACACCATTTTGGATTGTGAGATGCGATGAGTCACAAAATTTGCTTGAGATCCCCAGAGGAGTCAAAAGAGAAGAGAGACATCTTGAGTATGTATCCCAAAAAGTAGTCCCTATGCTCGATAAAGCTATTGAGGAATTCCTTCTCAATATAGCACAAGGATTCCCATATAATTTTGGGTACCTTTTTTTTTTTTTTTTTTTCTGTGACTTGACCATTTGTAAATTATATAAAGCATTCAACAGCTAATTGAAAATATTTGGAAAAGGTCCATTTAAAAGAGTGAAAGAGAGATTTCCTTGCCCATCACAATTACAAACTTTTTCATACACAAAGTTGTTTTAGCAAGAAGCTCGATCCTCCCCACTCCCCCCTTTATGCATTTTATACATTATAGTTGCAAAAGAAAAGTTGTGTAATCAATGCTCCAGCTAGCATCTGGAGAGCTTGGAGATGAAGTCTCTTTGAGGTTATGCTACTATATCTAGTACTACCATGTCAGAGTTGATTACCCAGAAGACCAGAAGTACAGAATTGATGGATATCTTGGTTGTGTATGGTGGGATTAAGCTTGCATGCTGCAGGGTCACTAATTTGTGTTGACGTGTTGAATTTAGGTTGGATCAAGTTATAATTTGATACGGGTCAAGCTAAGTTTGACTTATTTTAAACGGGTTAAACTTATCGATCATGATAAGACTCATTAAAAAAGTAGATGACCTGACTTGATCTACATAAATAGTTTAACAAGCAAGTTATTTTAGATTGACCCGTATAACCCTTTTAATAAACAAATTGTATTGGGTTGACCCAAACCCGACTCGTTTCGACCAAATACAAACTCGATTATATAAAACCTAACTCATTAATTTCGTGTTGACTTCATAAGTCGTGTCAAAATTGGTTAGACATACTATTTAATAAACTGTTGTACGATTGTCATACAATTAGGATGACGTGGCAGTAAAAATCTTTTTTTTTTCAAGTGTTGATCCACGAGCTAATTTTTACTACAAAGTCATCAAATTGTATAGTAATCTACTAAATAGCATTACTCTACTAATAATAAGTAATGTTATACTGATACCGGCATTTTTATTTCACAACTATCTGACAACAATATTGATGTAACAATTCCAACCAATTATTGATTATTATTTTTCTATTAACAATGACTAATTTAAAGGTTGATTAAGACTCTTAGGTCAATATTATCAATTATGATATAAAAATGTAATTTTTATCATTACTCGGTACTAATGTCATGTGTTCGCTTCATTTTAAATTAAGAGAATATCCTTTGTTATAAATATTGGATAAAGGTTCTATCCAAAAAAAAAAAAAATGTCGGACAGAAATGGGCCTATCATTATTCTAAAAATGGGCCAATCTTATGGTTACCATACCTATGTTACTAACGTGACAGTTCCTCTAATGGGCCTATCAATACTATGATCCACTTTGATGGAAATTACCACAATCAGTTGGTCCAATATGAGAGTTATGCCACAGGCCCACAAGGTAGTTTGGACTTTGGGTGAAGGCCAGTAAAGAAACATCGCACACTTTCTATAGTGGTCATTTTAAAATCGTACGAATTTTTTTTCGCATTTGAACGTGATTTGAAAAATATATATATTTTAAATTACAAGTTTTTAATAACACGCTTTCAAACTATATATTTTTTGTTATTTGTTTTAAAATCGTAATGCTAAACATACTCAGTAAAGCCATATTATATGCAAAACCACGATTTGACCTTAATATTATGAGAAATGCTATGATTTTTTTTGGTGTTCTCCTAATCTTAAATGTATATAATTTTTATAAAATATAAAAGATTAGAGGAGTAATTTTTTTTTCTTCTAATTTTGTAGAAAATAATATGTACATTGGATCAAGAAAACACTAACTCATTTGATTTGCCTAATGTCTAGTCCATTAGAAAATGAATAGTTACTATTAAGAATAGAAGAGTGTAGAATAGAATAATAAATCAAATTCCTTAATTTGGTAATAACACACGTGCAAAAATTGGAACTGAATCAAAATTAGAAAAAACCCTTATTCTCTTTTTTTTTTTAAACCTCATATTTAATTAAAAAAGAAATAAAATGGGTTGCTAACCACCCATAGGAGCTGTGAGGATGGTCGCACCACCCCCATACGACTTGGGGTGGTCCCTTGAGGAGTCTGGGGGTGGTGCGACCACCCCTGACCTTTCTTATGTGGGTGATCGACCACCCACTTTATTTTTCATTTATTTTTTAATTTTTTTCAAGTTAAAAAAAAAATCATATAGGTATTCTTTGAAAAATATATTTCATTATTTAATAATTAATTAAATGAGTGGTTTAGCTAATTCTTAATATATGGGATTAATAACCCCATGAGAATAAACTAATCACAAGAATAATGTGTTACTAAACAAGTGAATAGTTATACCTAATTACCTAGGATTTGCTAGTCTATTATAAGGGTATATTCTACAAACCATACGAATTTTTTTCATATTATTATATGCTAATTGATTATGTGAAGGGTTTTTGTTTTTTCTTTCGCAATACTCATATCCAAATTAGTAACAACTGGACTGGCTTTTCTTTAAGAGAGAAATAATTTTTATAGAGTAAATGTTGTAAAAAATCATGCCAAAAAACACAATATTAGGAGAGACTTTATCTTTTCAAAAAAAGGAAGAAAAAAAAGGAGGGAATTTATTAATGGAAGTCTTACTTAACCGCCAAACTCTTCCAACAAGTTTAACGGAAGCTATTTGCGTTGACGGACAAAACCAGATGGCACCCAATCCCTAATCCCTAGCTAATCCCTAATCCCGACGCGAAAGCATCTCTCTTAAACAAAAATGAAAAATCTAAAAATATCTTATCCTCTGGTAACCTCAATTATCACTCACGCTACCCTCAATCGCGTGGCTCTCAACCTCCCAACAAAACAAGCTCGCCAAACCCCTATCAACGGTCAGAGCACGCCCACGTCATCTCCCCTGGCCGTACTAATCAATCAATCGCCTAACCCCTCCCAAGCTCTTTGTCTCCGTCTCTCTCTCTCTCTCTCGTCGATGGTTCGTGTAGATCGGGCCTTATTTTCTCGCTGATTTGCCGGGAAAATGGAGGAGCCGTTCTTCGATGTGGTGGAGTTTCTGAGGCGGCCTTCGATCGCTGAGACATTTGTCGACATATTGCTGTGCGCAGTGCCGATATGGGTGGCGGTGATGATTGGGCTGGTGATCGGGTGGTCGTGGCGGCCCCGGTGGACGGGCCTTGTCTTCCTTGGCTTCCGCTCCAAGCTCCGCTTTCTCTGGACCGCTCCGCCAGGCTTCGGCGCCCGCCGACTCTGGCTTGCCTTCTCCGCCCTCTCCGCCTTCTCCGTTTGCCGCACCGTTTGGTCCAATTCCAAACGCCGAAGCAAGGAATCGCCGGCGACGGCCGAATCAGAGCTTTCCGCACAAGGAAATAGCGACGCTGTTGGGTGAGTGCTCATACAATGTTTTCTTTTAGTAAAATTGAATTGATTTATTTTGGAATATTGTTTTTTTTTTTAATTAATTTTGTAATGAGTTACATTGATTGCTTTAATGGAATTACTTTTAACCTTGTCACATTGTTAGTTACTACTCTCTGGTAACTGGGTGGTGGAAGGCGTTTCAGTTTTATAGTAGAAAGTTGAGATTTTATGTTAATGCCTTAATGCCCAAGCTATTTTCTATAGGTAAGTTTTTGTTCATAATATGAGATACAGGCTTATTTGGAATATAAGTAGCTGTTTTGACTACATATAAGTTGGGGGTATTGGTGAGAGTAGTGCAAATGCTTTAGATGGTCTTTTCAATGAAGCCTACGTATGTGGATTTCATACTTTGATCATAAGTTAGCTAACCGAGGATTAAAAAAAATGCATCAAAATGGCCATCAATGGGTGCCGGGGAGACAGGGACGGGGGAGTGTCTTTTGTCCTACGAATGTTCGGGGGCAATTTCTTAAGTAAAGAGTGATTTGAGTTCTAAGTTAAAGGTTAGTAGTTGAATTTGTATCCACTGATAACCTTGTATGAGAGACCATCTCAATGCGTTGAAAGATCTATATGGAATTCATTTGTTGATTGAATGATAAATTAAACTCAAGGTTAGTGTTGGGATTACTGACTTTACTGTGTGTGACATGCTACTCTAATCCAGTGCTTTAATTTAGGGGGTGTTTTTGATCCTATGTGATACTAGGACCTGGCAAGATGGAGAAGATATTTGAATGGATTTGTCATAATAAATGATAGGAGTAATTAAAGGGTTTAGATTTATCATAATAAATATCAATTTCTCTCTCATCCATTACTTCATTTATTTATTGATATTTATTATAATAAATCTAAACCTTTTAATTACTTCTATCATTTATTATGACAAATCTTGACCATTGAAATTATAACAGCATACATGCTGTTATTTCAATAACAGCACTGAAGCAGATCCTCTCAAAGCAATTTGACCAGACAAGATAAATAAAATTTTTTGCTGATAATGCTTCTCTGGCTTTTAAATCGAATATCTTGGTATATGACTCATACCTTATGGGATGGATACAATCTTTCTCCTTCCTTTTTGATACGTAATGCAATTTCATTAATAAGCACAAAGGGGTGCAACCCTAGTACACAAAAATGTATAGAAGAGATAACCCCATTAATGATGGAAATAAAAAAAAAAAAATCACAAATTTAGCAAAGTTAGAAAAAATAAGAAATAAATACCTCTGTCCATATATAAAGTGTTTTGACCAAGATGTTCTTGAGCTCTTCCACTGTCATCTCATGATCTTCAAAACATCCTACATTTTGTTCTCTTGATATGGTCCACATTAAGCATAAAGGAACATCCTCCAAACATCTAAAACTGAACGACTTCCCAACTAACCTTGCCGACAATCTAACAACTCTATTACACTTCTAGGCACAGCCGTTTCTACTACAAAAAGGTGTAACAACGCATTCCATAATTCCTTTTGCACTTTACAATGGAGAAAAAGATGATCTATAGATTTCCCGCTCCTTTTACACGTGCAATACCATTCCAAAACTATTACTTTTTTCTTCCTTGGGTTATCCAATGTCAGAATCTTTCCAAGAGCTGCCATCCACACAAAGAAACTCACTCTCTATGGAACATGTACTCTCCAAATACTCTTTCAAGGAGAAGATGACCCCCCCTGCCCCCGTGGGATCTAGATAATTATTGATGAAACAACCTTACTTCAATCTTCCTCATTTTTTGAAGGGATCCACCAAGTACAATCCTCACCACCTTGTCTCAATTTGAGAGAACACAACACATCATAAAATGCAAACACCAAATCCACCTCTCAATCTTGTATAGATCTAATAAAAGATAACACTAAACATTACCATTAAAAACCTGCACATAATATGCAACCCATGCCTGAGGGTCTGCTTGGGATTGCGTTTGATGGGCCCAAAAGTATTTTTAATACTAAAAAAATTTAGTTTGAAGAAAAAAGTACTCGTTTGGTAAAAAAATTAAAAACGCTTTTAAATGTCAAAAAAGCCTAAAAATAGCTAAAACGCATTTTTGGCAAAAGCTTTATTAAGCTTTTGTCCAAAAGCTCTTTTTGACTAAAAAGCTTTATTTGTCAAACACAATCGCAAAAAAGCTCTAAAGAACTCTGAAAAAGGCTTCTTTAGTGGTTGATCCCCACACCATGAATCATGCCTGAGCCTAATCTTAGTTCTATCTCCCACATCGTATCTGACCAATCTTGAAAAGACTCCTCACCCCCTCCTAATATGTTTCCACACTCTTACTCTGAGGGGCCCTTCTACGTCCTTAGTACACTAGCCTCTGCTCATACTATCATATTTTGTTCCACCACCATTCTCCACAACACCTCCCTCTCTGTAGCGTAATGCCATAACCACTCATCCAACAGTGCTTGATTAAACTAAATCAAGTTTTTTAACCGCAATCCACCCATTTGCTTCAGAGAACAAATCTTTGACCAACTAAATAAATAGAACCTAAACTCCTCATTGATGCCGCCTCATAAAAAATCTTGCTGAAGTTTCTTAAGCCTAATAGCCACACCAATAGGAATAGGAAACAAAAACAAATAATAAGTAGGCAAATTGGACAAAGTACTTTTGATCAAGGTCAACCTCCCTTAGATAAATAGTCTCTTCCAACCTGCCATCCGCCTTTTTGGTTTTTCTATGACGTAGCTCTAAATAGGACTAGACTTATATGGTGCACCCAAAGTGAGTACCAAATAAGTCATGGTAACAATGCCACCCTACACCCCAGAATACTAACCAAATTTTCTACATCTTCCACCTCACCAATTGGAATTATCTCTGATTTCTATAAATTAATCTTAACCCCAATACTGCTTCGAACCATAAAAAGAGGCATGCAGATTACGAAGATGTTCACAATTAGCCTCACAAAAGGCCAGTGTGTCAGTTGCAAACAAAAGATGAAACACAACTAGTTCTACATTATTTATTAATCCCACCAAAAAACCGGATAAAAGCCCCTGTTCACTATGGCCGACATCATCCTACTTGGAGCCTCTATAACAATCACAAAAGGTAGAGGAGATAACAGATACCATGAGAGCTAATAAACCAAAAGGGGCTTATATATGAAAATGTTGCTACTAGATATATAAAATGCTATCCATGCTCGTCATTTCTCCCTGAAACCACTCCTCTTCAACAAATACAACAAGAATTCCTAATTCACATGCTCATAAACTCTCTCTAGATCCAATTTATGCGACAAGCTAGGAACCTCTGATCTAATCCGACAGTTAATACACACTCATTTGCCAATCAAAACTGAATCCAAAATTTGTCTCCCTTTAATAAATGCATTCTTCGAATTTTAGATGATATTCTCCTGCACCTCTTTCAATTTGTTTGCTAGTACTTTAGATATAATTTTATAAACACCACCCACTAGACTGATAGGACAAAAAACTTTAATCTCCACTGCATCAGATGTAGATAGATTTAGAAGCATTACGCTTGATAGGAATATGAATAGGTCAATAGTAAGATTGGTTGATGTTTGTGTTGTATATTGGGTCTGTCATTGGTCGATTAATGAATCAATGATATATGTTTTTTTTTCCCAAGCTGGATGTTAACTAAATTGTGACTATAGAATGTGTTGCTTACTGTGTTCTGCATAATGCATCAAGTGGCAATGACTTGTAGATTTTTATTTCAATAGAATGATTTGAGACTTTATGTTATTGGAAACTTATGCATAGAAAAGTACAAAAGTGATTGTTCCTAGCAATTGTTGTTAATTGTGGGCCTAGTTTAAGAGGTTGGATTGTCATTTTTCTGAAATAATCAAATAATCAACGCTGGTATAGTTTGTTTGTGCATGGGTTAATAAGCAACTTTGGTGAAGGAATGGATGGATCATCTAATGAGTTTAGCAACAAATATTGCGGAATTTGATTTATTTATTTATTTATTTGATAAGTTAGCAACCTGTCAAAACATATGCTCTGCTGTTTTTGACTCTATTTGTTAACCATTCCAAGTGCTTCTGTGCCTCTAATGACTCTATTAAGTTATTTATGAACTTCCTCTTTTAGTTGTTATCTTGAGTTTTCTGAGTTGCTATAAGATTTTGTCTAATTGTATTAAAATGCTGTATTATAGTCTATTTTTGCTTCAAGAAAACACTGTTGTAATCAAAATCTGGTATTAGTTTTGGAGTAATGTTGTTTCTTGTTCATGGATTAATTGGTTTGTTATATCTTAACTTTCCTGCAGCCCCACCACAAAAGCTGAGGGGAGAGTGCAGGACATTGTGACGGAGAATGATTTAGAACACCTATTGCATCTTCTCGAAGGGAAGGATGGAGAGATGGAATGGCAGAGTATGATGGAGAGGTCTACTCCTAACATGGCATACCAGGCTTGGCGCCATGAGCCAGAGGTAGATTCCAACTTTGACCACATTTCATGTATTTTCAGTTCTTCATTTGCTGAAATGATTTGTGTGAATATTTTTAAATCTAGTGTCCCCAGGAAGCATCTATGTCGTTATTAATTCATAGGGAAATCTGTTAATGATAAAAAGGAAGCTTAGATTATTTATCCCTTTTTTTTCATTTACTTTTAATGTTCGACTGCTCTTTAATTTTATACATTCTGCATACGTGACTTGCATTTAATGAAATGTTCGGATATCTGGTACTACTCCTTCTGAGATCTTATGGTAGCAGGGTGTTTGTTTCTCATTGGAGTCATTGGGCTTTTTAGTCTTGGTTAGAAGGTAGACATATGTTAATTCCTTCCTCCATATTTTAACATGTAAATTTCATATGTTTAAAGATGCTTGAAAAGCTTGGTTCCCCATTGTTGCCTCTTCTCTATTTGTTTGCTTCACACATATATTATCCCATATTTTACGATGCATATCTCAATTGTAATTCTATTCATAATGTGTCCTTCCCAATGTCTTTGTGTTTTGATTGTATCATGTTTTTTGACTATGATTCTAGAAGAAACTCGTCCAAATCCTCTCCACCTCCTCAGTTCTGTGGTAAGGCTTCTACCATGTTATGAATTTGAGAATTATTTGTTGGAATATCAGAGATCTCAACAATGTGGGGAAAAGATTCAACATTAGCAATTTATTGAAAAATTGGTAGTATGATGTAGTGAGTTTTCAAGAAACTAAAGTGGAGTGGATTTTTGCGGAATTGTTTGGAGTTTATGGGGTGGTTCTTTCACAGCTTGGATGGTTTTGCCAGCCTTTGGGGATAAATGTGCAGTGGAGCGCGTTGAGGAGGCAGTGGGCACTTTCTCTATCTCCTACAAATTCAAATCCACTTTGGACCAATTTATTTGGGCTTTCTCAGGAGTCTATGGCCCCAATGCTGATTCTGATAATTATTTGTGGGAGGAGTTGTCAAGAATCTTTAGTTGGTGGGAAATTTCTTGGTGTGTTGGAGGAGATTTCAATGTTACCCATTTTCCGAACGAAAGAGTTGGAGCATCTCGATTAACCTCTGCAATGTTGGAATTGTTAGATTACATTTCAGAACAGGGGTTGATGGATACTCCGTTGTTTAAAGGTTCTTTCACATGGTCTAATAACCAAGGCCCCCCGCTGTGTCCAGGATTATAAATTCCTCGTTTTTCCACTTTGGAAAGAGCATTTTCCAGACTTGATCCACTGCCATCTTCCTTGTTCCTTAGCATATCATTTTTCCATGTTGCTGGATAGTGGAGGTATGACCAGTGGATTAGGCTCAATTAAATTTGAGAACATGTGGTTGAAAGAATAAGATTTTGTAGATCTGATGAAATAGTGGCAAGATCCATATAAGTTCTTTGGCACTCCGTGTTATGTTTTAGCTAATAAAATACTTATAAACAAAATGTTTTAGCTAATAAACTAAAATGGGTGAAACTTGGTTTGAAACGTTGGAATAATGAGGTCTTTGAAAATGTAGAAGAGAGAGGAAGAAGTCCTTGTTGGAGGAGATCCAGGTCCTGGATGGCTTAGAAGAGGAGAGATCTCTTGTCAAAGAGGAGAGAGTCCGGAGGGCTAAGGCGAAAACAGATTTGGAGAATGATGTCCTTATGCAAGAAGTCAGCTGGAGGCTGAAGTCTAGGGCGACGTGGTTAAAAGAAGAGGATCATAACACCATATTTTTACATCACCTTGCCAACTCTCATAGAAGAAACAATTTTATCTCTTTTTTTTTCTTTTTCTTTTAACAAGTAATAAGGAGTTTTATTGAAAAAGGAAAAAGAGAAAAAAGAACTGTACAAGAAAGAACCCAAAGCAAACCCACAAAAAGAACCCCACAAACCCACCCAAGAATCCTAAAAAGCACCCAAAAAGAACCCCCATAAACCCAAACAAATCACTACATCACAATGATCTTGCCCCCTCCTTGTTCGGGATGGCCTGTGAGCAATACCATAATTAGTAGGGCTTTCTAAATTTATCAGCTCTCTCTTGCCCTTAAACCTAGGTTGCTCAACCAATTTTCCACCTAAAATTTCTCAATCTGCTCAAAGTGAAACGCCAAAACAGATTCCCCTCCTCAGCGGGCAGCACCCCATCACACACACCTTTATTCACCCTAAGAAAAATCTCTTCGATATGCTTCAAAACCACCTTAGTTGTATCGTTGACCTTTAATTCGTCCCTCAGGCGCTCAATCAATCCTAATTGGGTATCGGTCAACTCAATAGAAGTGGTGTCAAAGGTGCAAAAAACCAAAGGAGAGACCCCTAAAGCACACTTCTCAAGATCTGGATCTGGATCCAAATCCAAATGCCCATCCTCAGACTCCGTTGGACCCACGCTCACCATTGTAGGGGCAGCATGGGCGTCAGAGGTGCCACTGGAGGCCAAACAGAAGATGAGGCAGGAGAAGGAGCGACCCTAAAAAACCCCGCCGGAGCATACCCTTCACTGGGAAAGAGTGACGAACAGCCTTATCAGCATTCTGATCCTCCACTGGCGAGACAGAGCCCACCGCAACCACTGCCGGAACCAAACACGTGGCCCCCAACAGACCTTCATCCAACTGCTTTGCAGGCGAGACCCCAGCACCCTTCACAGGCGAAATTTGGTCTGGCAGGGGAGGAGAAATAAACCCATAAACATACCCAGAAGGAGGAGAACCAGACACAAACAGAAATGGGACCGGAACCAGGGTTGAAATCGGAAATAGGATCCAAATAGGAAAGATCCGACCCAAGACCCTGACCCAACCCGGAAACATGGACCAACCCAGACTCCAGCTTTGACCCTTCAGCCGGCCTGACATCACAGGTTTTCTTCAGCTTGAGCTTGGACTTCACCCGAAATCCCTTAGGCTTCACAGCAGCCTAAACCCACTTCACGAAAATCCTCCAAAAGCTAAATAATCCTAACTTCTTCGACTTCCTCACCTTTCCGCCGTCGAGGGACGAGCCAGGCGTCTTCTTCAACTTCGTCGGCCTAGGAGGCTGCCTCTCCAACTCGAAGCAATTCACCGCCATTCAGACAACTTTATCTCTAGTCTCTACATTGTCGTTAGTGTTACTTCTGATCAAGAGGCGATCAAAGATACAATCACTCAGTACTTGAAGAATCTTTTTACCGAAACAATTCCTTGGCACCCCAAATTAGATGGCTTGGAGTTCCCTTGTTTAGAATATGCAGAAGCGGATTGGTTGGAGAGACCATTTCAAGAGGAGGAAGTTCTTTAAACGTAGCTTAATATGGATGGTGACAAAGAGTCAGGCCCTTCCAGCTTAACTATTGCTTCTTCTTTTTTTCGGTCTTGTTAGGCTACAGTGAAGCATGATCTAATGTTCGCCTTTCATAACTTTCATGAGCATGAGATGTTCGAGAAGAGCCTCAATCCTACCTTTATTACACTCATTCTTAAAAAGATTGGGTAGTTGAAAGTTAGGGATTTCAGACCTATCAGCCTGATGGGAAGTATTTATAAAATCATGGTGAAAGTACTTGCTATTAGAATGAAACTATTGTTAGGAACACTCATTTCGAATAGTCAGAATGCTTTTCTAGGGGGTAGACAAATTTTAGACTCAGGTCTTATAGCCAATGAGTGCCTAGACAACAAGCCGAAATCAGGAATTCTAGGTGTTATTTGCAAGCTGGACCTGGAAAGTCAACTGGGAGTTCCTCTCCCTACCTCATGGGGCATTGTGGTTTTGGTACTAAATGGGGGAAATGAATATCTGCTTGTCTTTCCACAACCCGCTTCTCCTTCTTGATTAATGGTAACCTACATGGTTTCTTTGGTAGTTCTTGGGGCCTTCGCAAAGGGGACCCTCTCTTGCCCCTTCTCTTTGTTATTTTCATGGACTGTCTCAGTAGGATGTTATCTAGAATGATGGTTGTGGGTTATTTATTGGGATTCTGGGTAGACATCCATAACGTTGCCCTACTGAAAATATCGCACCCTATGAGTGATACACTTATTATGTGTTATGCAGATTGTGATCAAATCCATAATTGGGTCCCATTCTCGTGTTTCAAGCCCATTTTGGGCTTGAAGGTAAATCTCTGGAAATCTGAATTAGTCGCAATAGGGGAGGTACTGCATAAGGAAAATCTGACTAATATTCTCAGTCGTAGCATCTCTTCTCTTAACTTGAAGTATTTGGGTCTTCCCTTGGGTGCTTTGTTTGAAAAACTATTTGGGATGAGGGTAGTTGAGAAGATGGAAAAAATGGTGGGCTAGTTGAAGAAGATCAGGGGGTGCCTTACTCTCATCAAGAGTACGTTATCATGTCTACCTATGTACTTCTTATCTCTCTTCCTATTACTAACAGGCATTGCTGGGAGATTGGAGCGTCTTCAGAGACATTATTTGGGATGGACCAGGAGTCCAAGTTTCACCTAGTGAATTGGAAGACTATCTGCTCTCCAATCCCTAGAGGATGGTTTGCTGTAAAAAATATCATATTGTTCAATAAAGGTCTTCTTGATAAATGGCTATGGAGATTCGGGCAAGAGGGGAAATCTTTATGGAGACAAGTGATTGTTGAGAAGTATGGGGTCCAGAGAGGGGATTCATGTTCAGAGGAAGCTCAGGGGCCGTATGGGGTGTCTTTGGAGGAATATTAGAAATGGCTGAGGGTTTTTCTCCAACCTTGTCTCCTTCAAGGTTGGGAACATATCCTGCATTCGCTTTTGGCATGATGTGTGGCGAGGAGAAGTGGCTAGGAAGTATTTGTTCCATAATTATTTTTTCAATAGCCTGTAACAAAGAGGTCTTGGTGTCAACATACTTGGATTCGTTTGTCTCTTATCTATTGGAATCTGAGTTTCATTAGGGCAATCTTGGATTGGGAGCTAGAATCTCGACTCCTTTCTCAATCTGTTATACTCTCAAAAACCCATCCAAGGGAGGTGGATAGAATGTTGTCGACCCCAGCTAGTAGTCATGGTTTCGAAGTGACGAGCTATTATAAAATGCTACAGATTGGAGCGCATTTTTCTTTCCCCTGTAAAAGTATTTGGAAGGTTAGTGCCCCACCACACATTGCTTTCTTTTTGTGGATGGCAGCCAAGGGTATAATCCTCACAGTTGATTATCTTAGAAGGTGGGGTTTCTTTCTTGTAATTGATGTTTCCTTTGCAAAGAAAATGAGGAGACTGTAAATTAACTTCTCATTCATTGCGTGTACACTAGTGGTCTTGGTTATCAACTTATTTAGGGTTTGTGGGCTATGCCTAACAATATCCTAGAGTTGTTTCATTGTTGGAAGATCCAAGGGCAGGAACGTTCCGACGTATGGAAAGTTATTATTGCTTTCTTAATGTGGAGCATTTGGATAGAAAGGAGTGAATGCCTTTTTGATTCTAAGTCCAACGTGTTTTCTTTAAAATCCTTATTTTTGAGATCTCTCTTGGATTGTGCTGTTGTATATATTTTTAACTTCTCTTCATTGGATCTTGTAGATCTGGTTAAGTTTTTAGATTGTGGAAGCTTATAGGGTGATTGTCTCTCTTGTATACTTTTTGTGTACAAGATCTTTGCCCTTTTCTTTCAAAAATTATTAGTCATAAAAAAAAATCATGTATTAGTTTCTGACAGTTATTACTCATAAAAAACAATCATGTATTATCCGACGGTGATTTGTTATCAGACAGGTCCAACAGTTTACCGTAGTAGAACTGTCTTTGAGGATGCAACTCCAGAGGTGGTAAGAGATTTCTTCTGGGATGACGAGTTTCGACCTAAATGGGATCCTATGCTTGTGTACTTCAAAATATTGGAGGAATGTCAAGATACAGGGACAATGATTGTGCACTGGATAAAAAAGGTTTGTATATCAGAGGGTTTGCACAATTGTGTGTGTCTTGGTTTTATAATACCTCATTTTAGTTCAAACAATGTTGGTATTGATATTTTAATTTGTGCCCCTCCTATTTTCAGTTCCCTTTCTTCTGCAGTGATCGGGAATATATCATTGGTCGAAGGATATGGGAGGCCGGGAAGGTGTATTATTGTGTGACAAAGGTATAGGTTGCAACATCTGATCATTTATGTTTGAACAGTAATCTTTTCACCACTATTGCTTCTTTCACTTCTTTTGAGGCACAGGCCCTTGTAGCTTGTTATGACCGCGGGGATTGGGTTGAATCCCTTGGCCTTTCTTAACATATTAACAGAATACAATAGGGAAGAAACTGTAATATCTCTGAGATCCCAAATGATCAGCAGATTAAAGTCCCTCTTCAGGGCAAAAGGACCATTAATGATTTTATGGTAAAGAATTTAAATCTATTACTTATAACATAGAGTGTCCTGAACAAACTGTGTCTTCTAGGACATTTTAAGCATGCTTAGATTCAGCTCTTGTTTAATCTAGACTTGAAAATAACCTGAAAAAATAAGCTGATCAATACACTTAGTTGTCCCTGTGAAACAATTTTGGGGTTCTCGGCTCTAGCAAGAAAACCTAATATATTGTTTAACTCTAGAAAAATGATCTCATCGAAACGCCTAGTTGTCCCTGTAAAACATTTGTGGCCTACATTGCCCTAATAAGAAATTCTAATATAGTGTTTGAGGGACCTTGTTGCTCTTCTTTTGTCAGGGGACTTTTGTGGCATTGAAATATGTTAATTCTATTTATTTTACATTTTTGCTCCCTTGATCTAGCTAAATTAAGGGCATCTAATTACCAACTTATTTGGTCGTTCCCTTGAGACGCTTCGGAGACCTCTCCCGATAGAGGCTGTTTCTTTTATCAAATGATTACATCTTGGATTATATACCATGGTTGACTGACTGGTTCAGTCAATTTAGTCTTCTATCTTGGAGTGCATTGGTTGGTAATAGACTTTCACAAATTTTCTCGCATCCAATATTTGTGCTGATGCTGGTTCTTTCCATGTCTTAGCTTCTGTTGTATTTGTACTGTGTATTTTAACTGAGAGAATATACGTAGTACTATTACATGTTGACGCCTACTGTTTCCAGCATATGGACATGTCTTAACATGTGAGCTACAATATTGCAGGGGGTGCCGTATCCAGCTTTGCCCAAGCGTGACAAGCCTCGACGTGTTGAGCTATATTTCTCTAGTTGGATTATCAGGGCTGGTAAGAAGTGTTAGTTATTTAATTGATTTTTGCAACAACTGGGTGAGCAAATTTTTGTGTTGCTGCTGCATTTGCTGAATTTGGAGAATCTGTGCAGTGGAATCTCGTAAAGGAGATGGACAGTTGTCCGCATGTGAGGTTACCCTTATACATCATGAAGACATGGGGATTCCCAAAGATGTGGCAAAGTTGGGAGTCCGTCATGGGATGTGGGGAGCTGTCAAGAAATTGCACTCCGGGATGAGAGCATACCAGAATGCGAGAAAATCGGAGGCTTCTTTGTCCAGAAGTGCTTTGTTGGCAGCAATCACCACGAAGATTTCTTCAGGTGGAACCATGGACTCATTAGTGTCAGTTTCTGGTGAAGAAGAAGAAGAACCAGTTCGCCGCAAAGAGAGACCAAAAGGTGATGGCATCGATTGGAAATGGTTAGCCATAGGTGGAACTGTGGCTCTGGTTTGTGGACTTCACTCGGGTGCAATAGGGAAAGCCTTGTTACTCGGAGCAGGGCAGAGAATTGCTCGGAGGTGAGAGTTAGCCTAAGAGAAGAGACATTGTATTTCTATCTGTTTTGAGGTTTCATTAAACATTTATTCATGTATCTACACATATATTGTTCTTCATTGACGTACGAAAAAAGTTGTTTTTCTATTATGCCATGAAATGAATATTAATTATTCATTTCATTTGAAATTGAGAGGATCTTGTTTTTTGTATTTTTTAATATAGGTTCCGTTTGTTTTGACATTAAATGATTTTTATATTTTCGGATATTTGATGTGATGTAAATAATAGTCTAACCGAAAATATCTTTTCGGTTGAGCCTCTTTAATTTTTGAAAAATGGATTCTATTTTCGAAAACTATAAACCGTTTTTTAATTTAAACATCTCATTCTCAAATCGACAAACTCAGTTAGGATGTCGTTGGGACTTGACAAAGACCCTATTGGGACCTTATTAGGACGTGACCAAGACCCCATCGAGACTCGACTATAGATATAATGAGATGCAAAAAATAACAAGATAGCAAAGTAGTCAAAAAAAATGAGTAATGAAAATAAACAAGATTGACAAGATAAATGCAAATTTATTGATAACTCAAAAGGAGACACTTACAAATAAAGCAGGATACAAATGGATAGCAGAGTAGGCACAAAAAGAGTTTAGTGTTTGGCTAAAAGGTTCTGCCTTACAATGAAGGGGAGCCGTCATTTTATAGACGCATTTCAATGGGTAAAGTAAAATTATAATCTGAAAAGAAAATTACAATCAGGAAATTAAATGGTGAAAGTAGATTTTCCGTGGCATTGTGAAGTCGATGGACAAGAGGGCATCAATCTTGAATAATAAAAGTAGGTACTATAGTGTCGGTAGACAAATAAGCAATAGTCTTGAATAGTAAAAGTAATTAGCATTAGAATCTTAAATGGTAGAAGCAATCTTGACCAATAATGAAGTCTCTAGCAGTGGTGCCAGCAATGATGAAAGTAAATGGTAATAGTGAAAAAGAAAGCAATCAGTCTTCAACAATAATGATGACTTTAATCTTGAAAGTAAATCACAAATCTTCAAATCTAGGAAAATAATCTTCAGGGCTATAACTGGAATTTCCAAACCATTCTCCTTTGGGATCAATAGTAGCTTCAGAAGATGCTTTAGAGTTGTCTTCCTCATCTTCATCAGAACTATCATTAAAGGATTCCAAATGTACTTTTAATATTTCTTTCTTCTTCTTGGAAGACTTCTTCTTAGATGATTTAGAAGATGTAGTAGCAGGAGAAGTAGCAACAATGGTTTCTTAAGGAGGAGGTAAGAAAACACTGTGGTCCTTTGGTGTTTCTACAAAACTTTAACATTGTTAACAATAGCATTAGTTTATGGGTATTTATCCCACCATTTAACATACATTGTCTTTCAATCCTGTCATCCATCATGACATATTACCATTTCAGGATGTATAGAATCTTGTATTTTTTTAATAAAATGCATAATGGGGAAAACTTAGAACCATACCTATCAGTCTTGAAATGAATTTTAAAAGTACTAAAGGCTTCAACAAGTTTAAGGGAGAGGATTTATGGAATGAGGCCAAAATGCATCCACCACCTAGAAAACCAGAGAGGGAGAATACCTCCAAAATCTTTATTAAAATTAATGAACCAGAAATGGTCAAATTTGGGTGTCTGGAAAAACATAAATTTAAACTAGGCCTCAGTGTAATCATAATAGTAATATGGAACTTTGAAATTATCAAGAACTCTTGATAAAGAGGGATGATCTCTCCAATATTTTTTCAGAAATGATTTTGTCAAAATAAACACTGTGAAAAAGTAATTTTGTGGGTTCAATTTTGCAGAAAATGGGCTTGAAATGAATAGATTTTGTTTGTAGCAAAATATTAGTATAGAAAGAAAGGTTTTTTTAAGGGTTCTCAGGAATCCAATGGAAATTAGGACGGAAATACAAGAGAACAAGTTGGCCAGAAAATTTAATGTGAGCACGATTCATTTAAATGGAAAACAAATGTTGGAAATAAGGAATAACTACATAATCTGAGCCTTCTGAGGATTTATCATATTTAATAAAAAAGGAATGCTAGGGTTCTCCCATAGTTCAACAAAGTGTTCTCATAAGTAAAAGCAAGATTTAAGATAAAAATAAAATTGTAGCTGCTCAGGGGTTTTTTAGGATTTAGCATCAAATTTGAGACATTAGCAACAAATTTGTGAGGCATTAACAACAAAATTGAGGCATTAGCATCAAATTTAGGATGATCAAATCCATTTAGGTGATATCATCCTAAATTAACCTTCCACCTTTAGGTTTAATTTTGAATCAAAACAAGTTTTAAAGCATTAGAACCTAACTATTAACTCATAAAATTAATCATTGAAAAAAATGGTGCCACAATTTTATTTTTTGTTAAAAATTATTTTACATATTTAGAGAACACTTCTGTGAGAGATGAGGAGAACCCTGAAACCTCTTAATAAAATAGTTTTGGCTTTTAAAATCAACAAAGGGATATCATAAGTAAAAGCAAGAGTACTGGAATAAGAAATAGGTGATATTCCAGGGCTAAAAGCGATTTTCAAGGGGGGATGAGAAGATTTAACAACAGTCTTGTATTCTTTAACAAAAGATTTTTTGACAACATTTAAAACATTAGCAGGAGAACAATATTTTTGAAGGAAGTCAAGAAAATAAAATGTGCTTTTGTAATTCAATCAATTTTTCTGTCCATTGGATTTTAATAATATATATATATATATAGTTGTGATTTTTCGTACACATCAAACACATGAAATGATCAGCTTTTAGTAAAATGTTTTCAGTGGAAAGCATTCTTCAACGAAAAACATTTTACATTGAAACAAACAGAGCATTAGTTTTTGGTGCACATGTTAAAAAATTATTTTTACTTTTATAAATTCTACCTTCTGTGTGTTAGATGCCATGGTGCCACGATACTTTAAATACCATGATGTTTTAAAATTCCATGATCATGAAATGTACATACAAATTAGGAACTCAAGAATGGCTAAAGTATGCATGGTATATATGTTTATGAAATAGCATGTGGACCATTCATATGTTTTAATAAGTTCAACCTCGTGGCACCATGATAATGACTGGTACCGAATCATATGACTGACACGTATGATTTACCGACAGAACGGCAAATTACACATAAGAGTGTGAGCTATCAAATGGGTAGCGTTTTGTCGAGTGTAAACCCATGGTGATATAGTCCATCAATCATGGTGATATTTTAGCCCATAACACTCTACAGGCATCCCCTTCGCGGTCGTTCTGGTCCGTGGATTTTTGTCATATATAGGACATGCTGCAGGGAATTAAAACTCTGACCTCTTGTAGACAAATATATGAAAGTTATAAATATTCTGTTATACTCCTAATTGTCTTGGGATTGTGTGTTTGAGAATTTTTTATTTTATTTTATTGAAAAACAGGAACAAAAACAACCAGAAAAACAAAACTAAGAGGGATAAGGTGAATCTTTGCCAATACAAATGGAAAAAAAAAGGAGAGTGGGGAAGATGAGTGAGAATGTAACAAAAAAAAGCTCTAATTGCAGCCCAATAAGTCATATAATAAACGCAAAAGTTTGTACTTCTGTGAACTTTTCTTGCCTCTCAAACGAAAGAAAGAAGGAGGGATAATAGAGATTTTTTATACTCCTAATTGTCTTGGGATTGTGTGTTTGAGATTTTTTATTCCCTCATCACTTCTCCCAATTAAATTGGGGGTACGTGTCACATTCTCATATTCTTGGTGTTCTTCATGGCATGGAATCAAACTTTGTGATGTATTGTTCCATTTATTTAATGATTTATATTTGAGTATACATCATTATATCCCATACAGATTCAGATTAAGCGCCATCTATCTCCTCCTATATAAGGTGTATTCATTCTAAGATATCTTACTGCCACTCAATACAACGTAATTATATTTCGTTCTCTCTCTCCTTCTGCTCTCTATAATATATTCAACAATATTGATTTGCCTCTCATTCTTAATTCGCATTTTAGTTAAAATTGCCTGTAAATTTGTTTCTGAACTTTCTTTCATGCCCAGTACTTTTGGTTTTGGTTGTACATGTGTTAACTTGAAGCTCTCTCTGACGGCCAAGAACAAACAAACAAAAAGAGGACGTATGTATAACGTATTGTATGTTACCGTTTGTTCCCGCGGCGCGCGCACATGCATTAATGTCAGCGTAAAGGGTACTGGAGCGGCTCAAAGGGTCATACAGCTATGGCGGTTGCTTAAGGTTTTTAAAGATATAAATAAAATCTCTCAAATCATATAGTAATAAAAAGGCCCATTAATTGAGAAAGAAAGACCTTCTAAAAATAGTAATTTTTTTAATCAATGATAAAAACAACATTAATTAAAGTCAAAATTTGTCATCTTTTAAGCCTTAAAAATGTACAAATGTATGCAATTCCCTTCCATTTTTCTATATTAATTGTTCAGAAAAAAGAAGAAGAAAGAAAGTAGGTAGCAGCTAGTTGTATGCAATATGCATGGTGAGTGGGTGGAAATTGGGAAATTGCGATCAAAATCATTGGCAGCTTTCAGAATCACAAAATGTTACGAAAAACTTTATGGCGAAAGAAACGGTGTGTCGTGGGTTATCCTCCAACAGAAGCAATGCCAAATCCACGACTTCACGTCTCATGCGCTGTCTGTCACTGCAGAGTCAGGCTTGAAAGGGACTCCCCTCCCCCCACCACTGTATTTGGTGGCTCTGAATAGTCCAAACCTCAAGTAGTCAAGTTTGTGGTTGGAATCCCTTGAGCCAACATCATCCATATCCCCACAGATTCAGATCATCCATCTCATTTCTTCTTCTTCTTATTATTATTAATTATGTCTTTTCATTTTTCAATTTGCAGATCATCTCACTTGTCACTTGTCAATGCAATTTAAGTGAGGGATCAATACATTTCATCATGCATGAAAGACTTTTTGTCACTTTCTTTATTTTTTTATTTTTTATATTTTATTGTGTGGTCTTCTTATTCTTATCCATCTCGTTGCTTCAAAGGTGTAGTAGGGTTTGAGTAATTTTTTTTTGTCTCTCTTTCTTTTCTTCCAAGCTTTATCTTCTTTCTTCACTTGTCTCTTTTCATTTTTTTAATTTTTTTAATTTTATTTTAATGATTGATGGGACCATGTTACATGAAATTAACCCTCTTGGTCTTTTAAATAATGGGGTGTTTTTCAAAAACATTTTCGTTTGTTAATGTTTTTAAAATGGTTTAATTAAGACACTACTAATCAGCATAAGAGATAACAATTAGTTAAGGAGAAGTTCATGACGTGACAAGTGTGTAACGATAAACTCCTTTTTGAGTAAAAAAAGTAAGCACAAAATATTCTGTATTGACTTAAGGCATAAACTTAATTAATTAATCACGTAAATGTGTACTTTAGAGGTTAAATCCTCTGTTAATAATAAAAGTCAATTTAAAAAAAAGCAGGGCTGTTTGGTTTTAGAGGAATAAAAACAAAACACAGGGACACACATTTTGACAACTGATGTACAGCTCTCTCTCACTTTGCAATACGTCACTGGTGTTATTCTATGAATAAATTAGTTTTATTGGCAGGCAATGCGCCACGTGGAGGTCCCTTAACCTCATAACGTTAGAATCTTGGGAAAAGGGGTGTAGACTAGAGGTTCATGTAACTGCGGTAGCCGGACGCATGGCGGGCGCTGTGTAACTCAGACTCTCTCTGTATCTCTCTCTCTCTCTCTCGCACAGTCTTTAAGATTCATCACGCCTTCTCCCTCTGTCTCTATCTCTCTCGGGCTCTGTTTCTCCTCCGGTTCTTTCATTTATTTGTCTCTTCTTTTGGGCTGTACTGTGCTTGTTGGAGTGCCGTTTATAGTAAAAGAAGGGGTTGAAGGAAAGCAATTCATATGGATTCAAGGGAGGACAGGTATGTCGGTATCCTTTAATTTTGTTGCTTTTGCAGTGAGTTCATTGCTTCGTCTCTGAGTAGCTTCTGAAACTTGCATTTCTTCGAATCATAATGGTGTTCTTGTTTGTTTTTTTCCCTGATTTCAGAGTTAAGGCTCTGCTAATTAAGAACAAGAACTAAGAGAACCTGACATCTTTTTATTTTTTATTTTTTATTTTTATTTTTATGATGTAATCTATCTACTTCAGACAAGAATATGAATATGAATATATTTGCTACGATTTGTAGAAAGGAGCTTAATTTTTGTTTTTTTATTCTCGATATATTGTTTGATCAAATTCCATTGAAATATTCTGTATTTAGAGTGAGTCATTCTAGGATGGAAATTATGGAATAGTCCTAGTAGGGGTTTCTTGAAGGGAAATCAATTAATCAAGAAGTTATTTCTGTTGTTTTTTTTTTTTTTTTAATTTTATTTTAATATATATAATTTTATTTTTCTCTTTATTTTTACATTACACTCTAGGCCGGTTGAAGTCTTATGCAACTTTCGGTTTTTGTTTTTTTTGTTTTCGTTTTTTTTGTCGGCAAGCCTTAGGCAACTAGGCGGTCGCCTAAGGCCCCAATAGAATAATGTCCTAATGAATAACTGTACAATGAATGTTCTTTCTTAAAAAAGGATTGTTTAAGGCTTCAGTATGGTAAATAATTAGTAAATAATCTCTAATTAAGGCCTCCAGTTATGGTAAAAAATAATTACTAATTGAAAGCCTCATTATTTACATTCATGGAAAGTCTCAACGTTGATAAATTCTTGGAAAGTCCCACTAGTAAATAATTATGGATTTAGATCCCCTAGAATTCTCTTTAAATTTGAGGTTCTCAAATTCATAAATCTTAGTCATTTATCTCATCTAAGCGTATAAAATTAGCCATGTTTCAGCATTTTTTTTTTTTTTTTTGAGAAGAAATAAATTCTTATTCATATTCCGATAATCAAGAGTACATGAAACTCCTCTTAATACAGCTCAAGAATAAAAAACATCCCATGTCCCACCTTCCTCACTCTCCCTAATGGAATACAGACAACAACAAGAGCCGACCACAAAGGCTACCCAAGTTGCTACCCCCCTTAGGTTTTTCGAGCAAGTAAGGTAGGAAGCATGTCAAGCATTGGCATTAGAGAATTCCAAAACAGCACTCTTAGCTTGTTGGACCAAAACTGTCGGGTGAGTGAAGAGACCCCCATGAACGACCTCATTCCTCCGGAACCATATCCTTCGTGCTATACTCACAAACAGTGTAGTTCATCTCCATCACACATCCGAAACATCTCCTCCACTACCCGCATGAACTTTGGACCATCAATCGAGCTTTTTGGAACTTTTAATACTCCCACTCCATCGCCTCTTGAGGCAGGCAACTCCACAACTGTCTCCTCCTCAAGAGCACAAATGGGGCATAATGCATCCGTAGTTACCTTCCTCCTATATAGACATTCTTTAGTAGGTAAAATGTCGTGACATGCCCGCCATAAGAAGTTTTTCTCCGCATTAGGAATGGGTAATTTCCATAACCGCCCCACATCGTCCCCAGCCTGTGATGAACTCTCGGGTTGCACTTGCTCGGCACATCGTGATAGCCCCATGGTACGCAGCTTTTAATCGAGAACACACTGCTCAGCGTATCCTTCCAAATGACCACGTCTTCTCTTTGAAGATTAAGGGAATTTTAAAATGGCCTTTACCTCTTCCTCGAGAATAATCGCCCATTTTTCTTTGTCCCATGCACGCCGGTCCCTATCAATTAATTCCGCCACCTTCGCCTCGCCATCTACACCCCTTGGCACTGAGTGAATAGCAAATGTTGTTGGTATAGGAACCCATCTATCTCCTCACATGTTTCAGCATTTAATAAGGAAACATCCCTCAAGGAATTTAATAAGTCATGTTTCGTCATTAAATGCTAAAACGTAGCTTCTTTTAGAGGCTTAGTTGAGATAAACGGCTGATTTGAGATTCTCAAATTCATAAATCTCAGCCATTTATCTCATCTAAGCGTTTTTAAAAAAAAAAAGAAGTCATGTTTCAGCATTTAATGAGAAAATTTAATGAGGAAGTTACTTTCAAGGAATTTAAATAGCCATGTTTCTTTATTAAATGCTGAAATATGGCTTATTTTGGACGCTTAGATAAGATAAATGACTAAGATTTATGAATTTGAGAATATCAAATTTAAAAGGAATTTTAGGGTATCTCAATCCTATTTTCACATTCATGAAAGTCTCTAAGATGAATTAGGATCCTCTCTATTTCAAATAAACTGGATAATATCCAGTTAGTTATAATGGATGCGTATTTTTGTCCATTCAAAAATGAAAGGAAAAAAATACCCTTCTATTATTACTAACTGGATATTATCCAGTTCATTCCAAATGGAGCCTCTAAGATGCATAACTTTTTTTGAATTAAATGCCAACGAATAGTCTTTAAAGTGCATAAATTCCCACTGTTTGCATTGTGCAAGATAGAGTTAAACGCTCAAAAAGTTTTCAACGTCCAGCTTTTTTTCTCATCATATTCTATTACAAATCACTCTTTATAACTTTCCCTTTTTATCTTTATTTTTCCCTTCAAGTTTATTCAAAATTGAATTCTTCTCCTCTTATTCAGTTTCATGATTGTCCAACAATTGACAATTCAGGACCTTGACAATGATAGTTTGCAAAAAATTGTCTTAATCTTGAAAGTTTTCTAAAACATGATACCTATTATAATATTGATGGTTTATATTTATTTTCAGGATCTAAAACTTCTAAAAGAAATTTTACAAATAGAGGATAGTGCTCTAATTGACATATTTTTTCCAAATGTATGTTTCACTTATAGAATTTTATTGATGAATACTTGTTACAATTACTTCTACAAAAATAAGTTTTCCAAAATTAAAATCAATAAAATCCTATCTAAGATCGACAATGTAACAAGAAAGATTAAATTGATTAGCCATATTATCAATTGAAAAAGATATGTTAAAAAAACTTAACTAGTAATTTTGCATCCAAAAAAGCGAGAATAATAATGATTTTTAAATAAAAATATAATATTAATATTAATATTAAGTATTATTTAATTAATATTTAAATAAAAGTAAAAGGGCCTCACTTTAACTTGTCGCCTTAGGCCTCAAAATCTATCAAGCAGGCCGCAATATATTGCTTCATTTCTCTTGCTCATAATTCATTTTGTTTTTAAAATAATATGGTCCTAGGTTGTTTACATCTGTGTGTATGATATGAGTTCTTTTTTCCCTTTGTATTATACTTATAAAGTTGAATTTTTAGCTAAGGAAGTAGGGTTCTGTATTCATTTTTATAGGCCCAAAATACTACCTAACTTAATGCAGTCCATCAGCATAAGAAAATCGACCATAGTGATTGTGGCTCTTCTATATGTCATGGGGTTCCTCAATGTTTCAGAAAAAAATTGTGTTTGTTGTAAAAGTTTGGATTTCTGATTCTTCATGCAATCAGCTTGTTCTTTCACAATGTGATTACCAAGTATAAAACCACTAATTAAAATGCAATCAGCAATTGGGTGACAACAATTAGCCTTACAATTTAAAATCCAAATAGCTTAAGCTTACATGTTATTAAGTTATTCTTTATTAGCACATATAGCTTGGAAGTTGAGGGATATCTTGCAAATATACTGTTTTCTTAATCTAGTTTCAAGTCACAATCCATTGCCTCGTATGTTTTGCTATTTTAATTCCATTATTTTTTAACAAGTTTTTTTTTCATACTTTCCCCTAGTTTCTTCGGATATTGATTGTAGTTAGTCTAGACATGTTCTTCTATCGTTTAATGTTATACAACTAATACAAGTACATATGTTTTTCAAAGGATAACTTGCGAAAAATACTTTCATGTAGTTCTTTGCATTATATATTTCTTAATATCATAAGGTCATAGTTTAATGGGCTAAGCAATGTTAAACCCTCCCAGATCTAGAATCCACCACGAAAGAAAGAATCTCTCTTTTGAATAAATTTATGGGATGAATGCGAAATCAGCCATGTGGTTAGCCTAAATTACATATACTCCTGGTTTTAAAAATAATTCAGAGGTCCTTGTGTTAGGCTTAAACAACAATTTAGCGTTTGTAGTCAAATTCTGTCAAAACACTTGACGGATTTTGTTAGTGTGCCACGTCAGCATCAATAAAATGATGCTAAGTCATTCTTCATAAATAAAAAAAATTAAGAACTTAAAAAATAAAGAAAATGTGCCCCCCCCCCCTTTCCCCTCGGTGGAGGGAGCTAATTGCAGGCATTGCTAGCCACTATTTGGATCCAAACTGCGGATTTGAAAAGCTTCCTGCTTTCAGAACTTGTTTTGGCATTGGATAAACCATTCACTGTGTATATCTTGGGAGTGTGTTGGAGAGTGGCTTCGAGTCTATGACTATATCATTTGGAGGAGAGATTTTCTGTAGAATTCGATTAGAGAGAGATAAGGGGATTTAAAATGTTGGGAAAATCTTGTTGAACATCATGGGCCGGGGGTGGCAGCCCCCACCTCCCATTGGAGGTGGCTGCCAGGGCACCCCCTCCCCTAAGGGCTGCCAGCCACCCTTTCTTTAAAATATATATATTATTTATTTTTTATTAAGGGTGACATGTGTCATCATTTTATTGGTACTAACTTGGTACACTAATGGAATCCGTCAAGTGTTTTGATGGAATTTAACTGCAAGGACTAAATTATTATTTTAGCCTACCTCGAGGACCTCTGAATTATTTTTTATATCTCAGGGAGCAATTTATAATTTAGGCAAACCACAAGGACTAATTTTTCATTTATCTCTAAATTTATTAAAATATCATAATAACAATTATAATTTGATGTTCAATACGTGCCTATTATAGGCTATGATAATAATCATGTCAAAAAAAAAAAAGGCTATGATAATTACACTAGTTGACTCCTAATTAAAGAAGATTATAAATGACTCTTAAAAATAAGCGAAGAATAAAAGAAATATCCAAAACTCTATTTTCTCACATAATAAATGTTATTATTATTTTTAAAAATAAGGATAGAATAAGAAGATTGAAAATAAAACCTAGCCACCATCTGGAATTTGTGCAAGCATTTGAAAGCTACTTTCCATGTTGACCCACCATTCAATCAAACTTCCCATGATCTCTTGGATGAGTTTTGTTTGAATGGCTTTTGACCATCGTTTGAACACCACACTTTTCTGACTTTCTTCCATATAATTTTGTGCAAATCCATTCCGAGGTGTCCTACATTAGTCTCCTCTACTTATATAATAATAAATAATAATAATAAAACGCATCCTCGAGGATGGTATTTAAACCATTCATATGTTGACTACTTTTGTCATGTCGCAAGTAGGCTCTCCTTAAGGTCACTAGTTGAGTCCCCCTCCCCTCTTTCCCTCCCTTTGTGCGAACATGTAAGAAAAAAAAAAATAGTCTCTCCTTCAATAATGATAAATCTTCTTCTTCTTCTTTTTTTTTTTTTTTTTTTCAATCAACCATGATTTATCATACCTAAATCTCCTATAGATTTAAATATTTCAAAGATTTCTAAGAAGTGGTTGAAACTTGGATCTATAGATGCTTTCTGAAAAATTCACTTTATACCTCAAGTTGTAACGAATCATATATTATCTCAACCTTATCACATAATTCAAATTAGCAAAGTTATCAACTTTAAAACTAAACACAACGGAGATAATCACCAAAATCGAAACAAGCATAAAATCAATCAACACAAAAGTTTTAATAACAAAGTGGAAACTTTTGAAGAACACTAAAAAAAAAAAAAAAAAACAAGAATCCATTATGGGTGCCAACCAACACCAAAACAATCCACTATAGAAGACTTGTATTACAACTAGTCAACATATTAAAACCTTTGTAAACCTTGACTCAGCTTGTAACCCCAGCAAACGACCTGTTTGCCTCCCATTGTAGTGGCTCTAGAACCTCTGACCTTATTTTACAGGAATCTACTTTATGAACAAACCTTGTCCGCTACAACCCAGAACTTTGGTGGCTGAACTTTTTCCCTTTTGTGGTTTAATGAAAATCAAGGAGAGGTATTGGAACTATTTAGGCTTAAAGGTGTTTAAGTCCTAGAACAATGAAAAATAGTCTTTCTAATTTTTGAAATTTGTGGATTGTGAGGCTATATAGATGGGGAGAAAACTAAGGTTTAGTGAGTAAGTTGGTTAAAAAATTAAAGAAGGTATAGTTGTCTTGATCTAATGGGAATTAGTCTCAATCGATCTAGAACTAGGGTTTCACAAAGAATGCATAATGGTGATCGATCGAGGTTGCGATCAAGGCATTTTGTGAAACACAGTGGCTCAGCACCAATCAGGGCATTATGTGAGACCTGTGAAGCATTGAGATTCAGTTGCATTCAAACAAGGTTTGATTGTCTGTGCAATCAAGCCTTTATAGAACTTGGACTTTCTTTTGATAAAACTTTTTAGAAGGTGCTTTTTACTTTTTGGTTGATGAAGTGTTATAATGTGACATAAAGATGAAAGTAGTTTTGAGTGTTTTGTGTTTGGAGTTGTTTATTATTTATTTTTTCTTTTCTAAAAAGAGAAAACTTCCCCAAAAAGCGTTGTTGAACAAGCCCAAAATGTCTCCATGACCTTATTCTATCCCCTTTTGATCAAACTTGCAATTGAGACATTTTGGTTCTCACATTGAGACTTGAAAAACTATCTCAATTGAATGCGGTTCGATCGAGGTTGCAATCGCCAGCTCTTGTTCTTCAATTTTCAACCAAGTCTTGAACTGCACTTTAATAACGACTTAAATCTGAATCTTAAAACTTACAACTCCATATGTTTTGACACTAAATTTGTCAACACAAAAAATCTAACACTTTATCTTTGACAACCGAGTCTCAATTTCAAGGTAAAGTTTTTGGGGATCTTCCATTGCACTTTATTTCCCTTAACGTGTAGGTACCTTTAAATTACTTCTGTTGTCTTTTGAGGGGAAGCGTTATTTCAGTCAGTCACTTTCATCATGCTTTCATCTTTATCTTCTTCTTATTCTTTTTTGTTCAGCAAAAGCCTTATTCACTTCAATTGTGCTCCCCATATATTCACTGTTAAAATTTCTTGTAGATGAGGGGCTCACAAGTGCAAATATGAATGGGTCACTACACAGCATGTGAAAAGGGTTCCTTTGAGCATGTCTGTAAATAGACAGATCGCAAGCAACATCTTCGGTGTGGGTTGATGGTGTACATTTCTATCAATAGGTAGCCCCATACAACATTTCTAACATGTAATTTGTAGTAGTGTGACCTTGGTTAGCTATAAGTCTTGCAAGCATATTGTAAATCTTTGCTATCTGCTGCCTCTGTCCTCCAATAGCTGTCCCAATGGCTGCGTCCCCATGAGCAATATTGATGGGAAATCTTCATACAACTCCCAAAATTAGTCATCCAGTTGGGCAAAATTCACTACCAGTTGACACAGTGAAGGTGTAGGAACAAAGGCTAAATAAAGTTAAACCCTCTTAGATTTGGAATATACCAGGAAAAGGAAAAACTCTCTCTGGAGTAAAGTTTGTTGAAATATCATAAATAAAAAAATTTAAAAATAAAAAAATAAAAAATAATAAAAAAAACCCTAATTTGATGTTCAATACATGCCTATATATAGGCTACAATAAAAACTCTAATTGACTCTTAATTAAAGAAGTTATTGATGACTATTAAAAATAAGGAAAGAATAAAAAACTTAACCAAAATTCTATTTCTTCACACAAGGCATATTAAATTATGGGGTTTGCTGGGGGTTTTCCCTATAGTGTTCTTCTGGTGTTCTCCTAGTATTATGTAGAACATGATTTAAGAAAAAATAAAATTGTAGTACCGTTTTTTTGCCAACATATTAATTTTTATTAGTTAATATTTAAGTTCTAATGCTTTAAAACTTGTTTTTGGATTCAAAACTAAAACCCTAGGGTGGAAGGTTAACTATTTAGGGATGGTATCACCCAAAATAGATTTGATCATCCTAAATTTAGTGCTAATGCCTCAATTTTGGTGCTAATGTCTCAAATTTGATGCTAATACTCAAATTTGGTGCTAATGCCTAAAAAAACCAATGGTAGAGGCCACTACAATTTTATTTTTTCTTAAATCATGTTTTACGTAAGTTTGGGAGAACGCCAGAAGAACAATATGGGAAGAACCCCTAGCATTTTTCTATATTTGGGAAAGACGCCACCAAACTATCATTTGTGATACTTGACCCCCTCAAACTCCATTATGTTGCAAAATGGTATGTTCATTAGTTGGTGGCATTAAAATGGATGGAAAGTAGTGCAAATGACCTAAATGTGCATATTTTGGACATTAAAATGCCTAAACTATATTCGCAAATACACTCCTAAACTGCCAATTTCTGACAATAGACTCCTTTAAACTATCATTTCATTGTGATTTGGCTCCTCCGTTAGATGTTGGCATTAAAATGGACTGAAAATTTTGTACTAAGTTACAAGTGCGTATATTAGACTTGAAATGTCCAAATTGCCCCGATTTTGGAGGCAAAGATGTAACAATTTTTTTAAGAGAAAAAGAGAGGGAGGAAGGTTTAGGGATTGTCAACAACTACCTTATGGGGTGGCCAAACAACTCCCCCAATGCTGAGAGGGTGGTCAACCATATCCTAAAGGCTTTTGGGGGTGGGTGACAATCCCCTAAAAGGTTGAGGGGTGGATGATCACCCTCTAAAGGCTTTTAGGAATGGCTGAATCAAGGTTGAGGGATGGTTCGACCATCCCCAAAAGCCTGTTGCCTAACACCCCCTCAATTAGGCCATCTCTAAAAGACTCTAGGGGCTGGTCAACCCTGGTTCGGCCATCCCAAAAGGGGAGTGGCGCTCAATAGGCTTTGAGGGTTTGAACCACTCCTTAGGCTTGAAGGGGTGTTCAGTGACCACCAAAATCCTTCAGGGATGTTCAAACATCCCTCAGCCCTTCCTCTCTTTCTTTTTTGTTTTTTAGAAATAAAATTATTACATTTTCCCTCCAAAAGTTGAGATAATTTTGGATTTTTCAAGTTTAAAACATGCACTTGTAAGTAACAAACGCCATTTTTGTCTATTTTGCCACCAACATCTAAAAGAGGGGCCAAATCGCAACAATTAGTACATTTTCCCCAAGTTATTTTTTAAATAACAAAAGAAAATATACTAGAAGACTAAAAAGGAAACCTTAGCCGCTATCTGGAATTCATGAGTGTGTTCGAATGTTACTTCCCAAACGAACTTCTCACTCTCTTCTAACAAAGCTCTCTGTCACTCCCTGAATGAGTTCCATTCGAATGGCTTTTGATCATGGTTCAAACCGCACTTTTCCAGCTTTCTTCTTTCCAAATTTTTTCATATAATTTTCACTTATCAATTTTTTTTTCATATAATTTTGTACAAATCCACCCCGAAATGTTCTTTGTTGCTTCCTTGTCATAATGCAAGCCGAAATGTTATATGTTCAAAATATATTTTTTGCTTGAATGCTTCTTTGTTGAATGAGAAAGTAAAATAAAAAAATGATTGCTTGAGGGATTTAGAATAGTGCTTCAGATACATCAAGTTGAACATTATATGTTGAGAGCAATGAAAAGGTCGAAAAATGTGGTTTGACTTGGTGGGAGAACATAATGGTTTTTCATCAAAAGAAATTTTTATCATGATTATCATCAATGGCTGTTAATAAGATTATTCACTCTCTCTCTCTCTGTCTTAGATGCTTTATGGTGATTTATAAGTTACTCTATCAAAGTTGCATTACATTAAATAGATCTTTTCATATTTTACCTATACAAACTCAATATGTCGCCAATATGCTATTGTGAGAGGATTCTAGGACTTAGAAATGCCATTCCTACTGCTGTAGGATTCTAAGATATCTTTGTCATATATTAGGTCACAGATCGGTTAGATTTGATTTTCAGGCTGCCAGAATATTTTCTTGGCATAACGAAGGACTTGTAGTCAATGATGAAGTTAATGGGTGGGGTTTTACCGATGTGCGATATACATCCAGTTTAATTCCTCTCCCTTTGCTCATAAGAGAAGGAAGAGGAAGGTAATCTCTAAGACAGCTGCTTTCCATAAATTGGATTAAATCTTCACCTTCTGGTTTCATAATTCTATTCAACTGTTGTCTTCCCACTGTACTCCAGGCTTTGCAGAAGAAGCCTGCATTAAAGGCATCAGGTCTAGTGGCTTTATTGTCTTTCATGGAGATGCTGCTTGCTCGTTCTGTTCCTTCTCTTTCGAGGTGGAGCACTCCTGTTTGTTCCTTTCTAATAAAAGCTTGGTATGTGGTCTGAGCAAGCCTTTGCATGGCACAAACTCATCCCTTGCTTGGTTCTTCTGTGAGGGGAGGGGTATAAGTAAGCATTCTAGAATGAAGATCCTAAGATACTTACTAGTCTAGTCAAGAATAATTGCTTGATTAAACCCACTTAATTTTGCTTGTTTGTTGCATCAAATGATTGATTTACCCATTCAAAGCAATTTTTGTGCAATGGTTATGAAATATATCTTAAAGAGTAGTTCATCTCCTATACTTGTCAGGGCCAGTTCAATTTTCAAGTGGAAGCAATGCTGCTACTGTATGTTTAATCTAGCAATTCCAATGATACATTTTGTATTCCAAAACTTGCCTTCCACATTAGATGGAGAGAGAACTACTTGTTAGGATTGTTACATAGTTCACATGTTTAGTATCATGGATAAGACTAATCTGGTCCCTGTTAGCATTTCAGGATTACCTACTAAGGAGTTTATCCAACCAAGGATGAATGTGGACAATGAGAACATAGAACCAGTGACTGATTTAGGACTTGCTCTGGGTTATTCTAACCAGTGCATCCAGAGACAACTGAACAATGATTCAGGTGCAGGTGCAAATGCAGGTTCAAGGATAGACATGACATTTGTAGCCCCTGATCCCCTGTCTGAATTAGTTTGGTCCCCACAGAAAGGTTTGAGTCTCAAATGTGCTGATTCGAGCTTCGCTGATAAGAAAGCCTCTCTTTTGTGGGGCGCAGGACCAAGCAAGGTGGCTTTTTTGATGCCTCAAAGCACTACAGATGGGAGGTCTGATACTGACAATCCTATAGTTGAAGTCATGACATCACAAGTAGCATTTCATGCGAAGGATGATTTTGCTGGTACAAATACTTCAACTGGGTCTCCTACAAGTGATGCTGGTAGCATGCCAGGATGTGGACCAAAGCATGAACATGACACAGGTAAGGAAAAAGTTTTTAATGTTAAATTGTGAGCTAGGGAGGGGTTGGGCTTGGTTTTTGGTCTAAATATGGTTTTGTTAGAAAATATTATGAAAATGTATCAAGTTGTATAATAATGAGTGTGAACCTATCAATATTGATCATATCTATGTATAAAACAATACATATAGAGTTTTATGGTCTCCCTTCAAAACCTGGGGACTTTTGTTTGGCAGGACCTGCGATGGGACCATCTGTTCTACATGTTACTCAAAAGGAGGATCAAAGAAAGAGTAACGGGGATGATATTTGTTCTCAAATCGATATTCAAATGACTGAAATTGAGACGAAAGAAAACAATCTTTCCTGTTTGCCAGGTGCATGCTTCTATATTTAGCCTTTGTTATCCAGGAGATAGTCCTAGGAAGCTATCACAGCTGAAACTGGTCAATGGTTAACTGATCTATTGTTCTAAAAATGGATATATGACAGGGTCCTATACTTTCTACAAGAGCCATAGAATTTTTTTTGTCACTTCCTGTTTTGCTTCAAACACACAATCACTGCAAAGTGCTTTGCCTTCAATTTTAAGCGGAAATTTTCTTTTATATTTTACTTTTATCAAAGTTATTGGAGATTTCATCATTTTATTCTCTTCTGACGTGTATGACCCACTGATTACCAACAGGCCTGGGAAGAACAGCTGATATTTCAGCTGCCAAACTAGATGAACCTAAACCTTATCTGGTTGCAAATGAACCATTCTCTGGGAATCATATTGGTGGAGGCAGAGATTTTGGAAGTGGCAATCAAATATTGGGAATGAATGATGTTCTGGCCTCTGATCTTCACCCTGTGGATGAATGCAAAGCTTCTGAAACTCCAGTCCAGATTCTTAGGTCCCTAGGCAGAAGGCCTTTCGAAAAGCTGGAGCAAACTGCCGAGAATGATTTACAGACTCTGATCGGTGAAAATGCTTGTGATTCAGTGAGTAAGATTGTAAAATCAGAATTTTCTCATAAAGGTAAAAACAACTCTGAGCAGGGTGAACAGGTACTTCCCAGAAACAAGACTGTTCCAATTAAACTCTCTCCAACTAACAGCAGAAATATGCATAGAAGGAAAGGAAAGGAAAAGGCTTTATCTGATGGAGATGTTAATGAAAGATTGTCAAAAGAGGAAGATGACAGCCATGAGAGTGTTGAAAGCTGCAACAGTGCTGGGTTATTTTCAAAAGGTAAGAAGAGGTGGAGCTTTGAAGAACACCTGATTGTTGGGAGTAAAAGAGTGAAAAGGGAAATTCAAGAAACACCGGGTGTGACATCCTATAATAGACAAGCTAGCTCATTTATGAATTGGATATCAAACATGATGAAGGCACCTTCTCCTGCACTTGCCATTGCAAATCCTGGTCATGGACAGCAGAATCCATCTCATCAAAATCTGCTCATATGTGACAAGAATCAAGAACAGGGGTTCAAAATCGGTTTTCGATCAATTTTTCAGTCCTTATATTGTCCAAAGGTGGAAGGAGAAGCAACGGCATTGAATTCTAATTATCAAACTGGAAAAGGATCTAAGGAGCTTGAACTGGCTAACAAGGTATGTAACATCAATGCCGCTCCAGTATCCATTCGTGGGGATGGTGATAACATATGCAAACAATTTCTGCTGCCAAGTGAGAAGTTAGATGAATCAGCATCTGGAAATGAAGCAGGTTTGGCAACCCAGCCAAAAAACTTTCTTGTGAAATATGCTACCAGTCAGGAAAATAGCAAGACAAATTCCAGCAAGAATAAAAATTCATGTGAAAAGGAATTTGGTAAGGTAAAAAATGGAATAAGCTCCCGTACCTCTCTGGGTAAACGTAAGACTAACAGTGCTGAGAACATTGATTCTGATCCACCATCTGAAGGGAAGAAAACTAATAATTATGGTTATGGGAACAACCCTCTGGGAAGCTTGTGGATAACTCGGTTTTATAGAAAATCTTCTGGCCCCTTATTAAACATGGATGGTCAGGAGCAGAGTATTGATACAGGTCTTGAGTGTTCCACTGATTGCACAAGGCTTCTTCCTTGTCCTCAGAATCATGTTGGTTTTTCCAAAAATCACAAAAGTGTGGTAGTGAGGGAGAAATCCATTGAAGACCCTATGCTTGCTTTGGGTAAAGAATCACAGAAGTGCGCTGCTGACACTGAGGCTGTCATTGGTGTTAATAGGATCAAAGGCCACAATGATCAGGAATCTGTATATAATCTGAACCGTTTACTGCCCTCCCCAAAATCTAGAAGTTCAGAGGCAATGGCTTCTATCTTTGCAAGAAGATTGGATGCCCTCAAACACATCCTACCTTTGGATGTAACAGATAATGCAACTCATGCAACTATAACCTGTTTGTTTTGTGGCAGTAAAGGTCACCGTTTACAAGAATGTTCTGAGATAACAGAAAGTGAGATTGAGGATCTTCATAGGAATATCGATTCATATAATGGAGCAGAAGAATTGCCTTGTTTGTGCATTAGATGTTTCCAGCTCAATCATTGGGCTGTTGCATGTCCCACTGTATCCTCAAGAGGGCAACATCAAACAAAATGCAGTGCTTCTTTTGCTTGCCCTAGCGAAATGCATCATGAAACAGGAGGTAAAGAAAATTTGAAACTGCTAACTGATCGGAAAAGACAATTTCAAGCTGCTTGTGATGGGTGTGATCTTAGAAGATCAGATCATGGTTGTCACCGGAAACTGAATGAAGCGATAGCCCCTGAAAAAATCAGATCTGATGCAAATCCAATGAAGAAATATATTGCTTCAAGTTCTGGGGAAAATTATTTAAAAGAATGTAAGACCACACCTGCCAATATACAAATTTCAGAGGTACCAAAAGGAATCTTTGACACTATAAAAAGCCTTCGTTTGTCTCGCTCGGATATCCTAAAGTAAGTAGAGCATATTAATCAATCATCAGTCAACTCATGTTCTTAATTATTTGTTTGATTAGAATTTCCATTATATATGGTAAAGTAACATGTTTGATTACACTTGATATTACCTCTGACAATTTGAGGATAGAGCAAAATTTAACAATTTGCTTAAGTGTCCTTTATAAAATACATTCAGTAGCCTACCTATAATTTTATGTTTGAGGCATAGGAGACTTACAAACAAGTAAATTCAAGCCAAACAAATGTGGCAGTGTTTTCTTTGCTATTGAATGAATCTTTGCCATTCTTTTTGAGTCTTCAGGATGCTCGGTGTTTATCAATGGGGTGGGCAAAGTCAGCTGCTTAATCTGACCAAGAAGACGCCTGCGCTTGTTTCTCATTCTTTGTGTCAGAAAGAGCTTTTCTGTTTTTCAGGATTTTTATTTTTTATTTTTACATGAAATAACACCCTATTTCTAAGATGGTGGTTTCACATGGAATCCTAGCCGTCTAGAAGAAACTATTACATGCCCACATAACAAAAGGGGACATAAGAAATCCCATTTTCAGTGGTTGGAGTAAGTCCTACTCTACTATTTTAATAAAATGCATTGGCTTCCAAAACTTCCTTTTTTGTTCTTTTGATGTTTGATGATCAACCAAATTATTAACTGTTTTCTTTCTTCAATTTTTCATTTTGGTTTATCTTGGTAGAACACTCTTTTCTAGCAGACTTACAGTTTATAAAACAATACTTCCAAGGGATGACTTTGGAAATTAGTTCTTCCTATGGAAAGTCATCTCCATAATTGATGTTCTCCATGTACTTATTTTCTCTGTTGCATGGCCACCAGATGGATGAATTCCCATATGTCACTGTCTCATCTTGATGGTTTTTTCTTGCGCGTGCGGCTCGGGAAGTGGGAAGAAGGACTAGGGGGAACTGGTTACCATGTGGCCTGCATAACTGGTATAAGTTGAATTAATTCATGATTGTTAACTTGTTTTATAACTAATCAATTTGTAAAGTAGAAGATTTTTATATTTATTAACAAATTAGTGGATTATATTGGTGCACCTCTTTAAAGCCATACTTAATAATGACTAATTGTGATTGTTCCTGTGATTCCATTCTTATTATTCTTCTGGATGCACAGGGAAGCAAATAGTGAATTTGCAACAGAATGCCAACATTTCTGTGTGTGTAAACGTAGGGGGAATCAAATGCTTAGTTGAGAGTCAATATGTCTCCAACCATGATTTCCTTGAGGTAATAGTTTGACTTGAATTTGTAACCTATCATTTCTTCTTCACACACTCTGTTTCTATGCTTCTAAGCTATTTCAGTTACAAGCTTGATTCACCTATTTCTGTAGGTCTTTGTGGGGTTGATGTATTTTACAGCACTCCATCACATTTATATGGTTATTAGAGGTTTTCTTCCCTTGTTGATGCATGCATGTACGTGTTCAAATTGTGTGCCTGAATGGCCAAGTCAAATACTAGTTTTTTGAAAATATTATTCTTTTCTTTTTGCCCTTTTGATTACTTGTAGAATGACACTTTATTTCCAATTCAAGGAGCGCCAAATATGGCGGCTTCTAATTTTGTTAAGAGTGGGGCTAGGAATACTACAACTTTTACTACAAAGTTCTCTATAAACTAACGTGGCAGGCTATAATTGGCAAAATAATCATAGTGGCTAACTTGTGAACCATATACTCTTAATTATTTTACCAATTATGAAATAGCACATCAGTTTGTAATTGATTTGTAGTAAAAATTGCAATACCCTAAGCATTTTCCTTTTGTTAATCACCATTTTCTTAGTTGATTGATTGCACAGAAATTACCATTCCATCTAGTATTCTCTTTTCCTTTTGTTGGAGTGTGTATTATCCATCAAATATCTGATTCATATCAAATACACAGGCAACTAGAAAATAAATTGACATGCAAGATAGTAATGTTTTGAACTCCTTCAGTCAAATATGGTTATATCTTGATACATAAAAACAGGTACAACTTGAACCATAAATGTTCAGTAGAATTTGAGTTTGAAGAAATTATGGAATTCCAAAATCATGTGAACCACAACTTGCTAGTTTGTGCTTTCATCCTCTTTCGAGCTTGACATGGTTTAACAGTATAAGGTGAAGAACACCCCATGTTGATGAGTTCAAGAACCGGATATTTATGCAGTTTGAAAATGTTAAATATTATATCATACAAACCTTCAATTGTTAGACCGTTGGGATTCGTGTGTTGTATAACGTTTTTTGATATCACCTTTATGGCGACTCCTAATGTTTTGATCAACTATGAACATGTTGGCATTCTAGAACTGAGATTTGAGTATATTCTGAATGTGGTTCACATCATGCAGGATGAGCTGATGGCATGGTGGAGTGCAACCTCAAAGGACAATATCAAGATCCCATCTGAAGAAGATTTAAGAGTGAAAGTGAAAAAGAAAAGAATGTTAGGCTTGTTGTAGGCATCTTATGTTTTTTTCCAGGAATTGTCTTCGAAAGCCTCGGCAATTAAACACAGAATGCATAGTGAGAAGCAAGTCAGATAGCGAGCGATGTAGTTTTATTGTGCATATATATTATATATATATAATTTTTAAAATTTCTATATATGTTTGTACATGGAAAGCATGTACACGTCCAGCTGAAATTATGAAACTCTATTTGACTGCCATCGTGAATTTGTGAAGAAGTTGAATAATATACGCTCTCTAATACTTTCACGTTACACACTGACTGGGAACCTTTATAGTCTAGCAGTGTCTTTTGTGCTCAACTGTTCTTGGAGTAATATGAGATTGCAGCAAGTTATATGTGAAATGCTAATAGCATATAATATATATATATATATACAGGGTTTGCTAGGGTTTCTTTCCTAGTGTTCTTCTAGTCTCACGTAGAATATGATTTTTTTTAAAAATATATTGTAATATATTTTTTTTTCAACAAATTAATTTTTATGAGTTAATATTTAGGTTCTGATGTTTTAAAACTTGTTTTTATTCAAAAGTAAAACCTAAGGATGGAAGGTTAATCTTTTAAGAATAGTATCACTTAAAATGGATTTGATCATTTTCAATTTAGTGTTAATGCTTTAATTTTAGTGTTAATGTCTTAAATTTAATACTAATGTCTAAAAAAACCGGTGGTTGATGTTACTACAATTTTATTTTTTCTTAAATTGTCTTACATAAGACTGGAGAACGCTAAGTAAATTCTATGGGAAGAACCCTAGCGTTTTCCTATATATATATATATGGACAGAAATTTCCTCCAAACCGGTTTGGAGGAAATTTCATCCAACCCATATAAAATGGTGCTAATGTCTAAACATTTAATACACATTAAATATTAGATGGTCATTAATAGCATATTACTAACTAAGGTTAACTTTTTTTTTGAGTTAAATGTTAAACTAATTTTTACTAAAGTTAAAACTAACCTTAAAAAGGAATATCTCAGGGCATATTTTATTAAAAACCCAAAAAAATCACATATAAACATATTAAATTACATCTAGGCATATTTTATTAGAAGGGGAAAAAAAAAATCTGAAAAACCCATGTCCCCAAAAAAAAAGAAAAAAAAAAGGCCCTTGCTTGTTCTTTTTTCTTTCTTCCTCTTTTTTCTTGAAATTGATATGTTTTTGTGCTAATACAGATTTGGAGACCAAGTATGATGTATGTGTAGTAAAAAGAAATATGATGTGGAGCCTTGATTTCCTTGGGTTACAGTGTCAGAAAAATAAATGACTTTTTTCTTCTTTGTTCTATACTAAAATGAGTGATTGGATCAGAGTTAAAGCTTCAGTACCTCTCCAAAATATGGGTGGGAAGATGTCACAAGTACCAGTGTAGGAATAATTTATATATAGCTTGCTGGAGGATGGATATGGCCGGTATTGAATTACATTTGTCCATGTGATTTATTGTCCAATACACACCTCTTACCAATATCCAACATCTACAATAATGAAAATAAGGAATTCAATTTTCGGTACAAATATTTGTAATAAAAGTAATATATATATATATATAAAAGTTGCATTCTAAGGACCCACACGTGACACATTGAAAGGACTAAGTGAAATAATTTGAGTGAGCTGTAAGAAGTCAACATCCATTAAAATTAAAAGCGATGAAAAAACAAGAAAAATCGAAGTGTAAAAAAAAACAACAACATTAGATAACTCTCTGTTAATGAAATAAATAAATAGTTTTTTTTAAAAAAAAAACAACAACAACAACAACAATGTTAGATTACTCATTGTTAATTTGATAAATGAATAGTTTAAATAAAAAATTCATAAAATTATATAACTCTCTGTTAATAGGATAACTGAATAGTCTCCAAGAGGTAGCTCAATCGGCTATGAACCACGCCTTATGAAGCGGAGGTCACAAATTCGAATCCCCATTCCCCTATTCTTGTGTGGATGTGTCAAAAAAATAGGATAACTGAATAGAGATTAAAGTTAATCAAAATATTATTCAAAACACAAAAACTCAATTGTTAAAATATCAAGAAGAGTACCTTAATATGATAGCAGATTTCACGTATTTAACAAAAAATTCTAATCACATATGCCTTCTTTCCTAAAGCAATAATCTTTCAACCGCATATGTAGATAACTTGAGAAATAGAGAATTGAGAAAAATTTATGGCTTTTTGTTTTTTGTTTTTTTAAATGTTAGCTTCTTTAGTTCTAACCTAACGTCATTTTTTTTTTTTGGGGATTTAATATGTTTAGATGTGATTTTTTTGGGTTTTTAATAAAATATGCCGTTAGATATTCCCTTTTCAATGTTAGTTTTAACCTTGGTAAAGATTTGTCCAACATTTAACCAAAAAAAAAAAAAGTTAACCTAACCTTAGTAATATGCTATTAATGACCATCTAATATTTAATGTGTGTATTAAATGTTTAGACACTTGACACCATTTTATGTGGATTGAATGAAATTTCCTTCAAACCAATTTGGAAGAAATTTTTGTCCTATATATATAGATTATATTATAATACAATTTAAATTCAATCCCAAGTCAGCTTTAAGTATACCATTTCATTTTAACTTAAACTTTTTGTGATAATTAGTAGTTTAATATGATTTTGAAGAAATGTTCATTTTTTCGAAATCCATCCGTGTTGGAACTTCTTTCCCTTACAAAAAGCATCCAAACCTTTATGTTTGTAAAAGATGTAGGTTTTTTCAGAATTTAAATCTAATTTTTTTAAAAACCTAACAATTTATTCTCTTGCCTATTTAAGCATGTTCTAACATGGACCCAGTGGCCCCATGCTCAAAGAAAAGAAAATCAACTAGCTAAAGGCGAATAAGACCAAAAAAAAAAGGAAGATATTTTTTTGAAGGAGACAGAGAGATCCGATGGAACCCTATAAAGTTTTGTTTGTGGCAATGACATCCGTGCCAACGAAGCCTCTCTATCACGAGGGGGGGAGGCGGGGAGCCCTATAAAGTTCTGTTTATGGCAAATTCAGGGACAAAGGACAGAGGCCTCTCTATCACGAGGTGGGGGTGGGGGGCAGAACTTTATGGCAAATTCAGGGACAAAGTACAGAGGCCTCTCTATCACGAGGTGGGGAGTGGGGGCAGAACTTTATGGCAAATTCAGGGATAGAGGACAGAGCCAGGTTGTTTTATGAGAGGGACCAAAGCAAATTTTTATTTTTATTTTTATTTTATTTTATTTATTTTTACAACATGTAACAAACTGATACTTTTTTTAAAAAAATAAATAAATTTTTCTTTTTCTAATCATTGATACTTAAATATAATGAAAAATTGAGTTTAAAATTGTGTGATATTCTTCAATTAAATGTTTAAATTCTAACAAACAATATTCTCAATATTGAATAATCTTTTTGTAACGTGTAATGAACTTGTACTTTTTTTTTTTTCTTCTTTTTCCAATCACCGGTACTTAAATACAATGAGGAATTGAGCTTAGAATTATGTCATATTCTCCAATTAAATGTTTAAATTCTAACAAACAATATTCTCAATATTGAATAATCATAAGATCCAAATTATAAAACTACTTAGATTAGGAACTGGGCTTAGAATATAAGCCTCAAAAAGTACGACCTACGTTGAGTTATTTTGCACCTCATTGATTAACAACTTTGTGTATTTTTTCTTTTGAAATAGTCAAGTATTGTATTTGATTTTTTCATCATTTACAAATAAATTTATATGATCATTTTGCGTCTTTAAAAAATAGGAGAAAATATGTTTTAGCCTCCTGAGTAACTAATCATTTAGAGATTCTAGTTAAACATTTCAAAAATTATTATTCTCTTCCTATTCCATTAATCTACGTTTTAGCCCTCCATTAGTTTTTACCGCAAGTTACCAAAATACCCTCAACTAATTGAGGGGCTAAAATGTAACAGTTTGGTAGTTGAAATTTAACAACTTTTATTCCTCTTGCTTTTCGTTTTTCCAGCCACCTTGCATGGCTCTCTCTTCTCATGCTTCTTTTCCACCTTTTCCATCCCTCCTCTCGCCTTCGTCATCCACGAGGACCTCAACATCCTTGACACCCATATCATTACGCGCATAGCCTCCTTTTTGGCTCCATCTTCTGCTGGATCGGTTCCTTTTCACGATCAAAGATGAAATCCCATAGATTTTCTTCAAATGGTTTATTGGACACATATTTAATATATATTGGATTACAAAGGATCGATTTGGTGGACTTGGCGACTCGTGCAATTTCGACGAAGCATTTTGTGAAGGAGTGGCCGTTTATTGATGAAGAGGATCGTTTCGAGATTCATTTGCCGATTGATGCCAAAGGCATGCGATGTAGAAGTGATCAATCGAAAGAGAGCCACCTGGTGAAATCATTGTAGTTCCTCTGCATACAATCGAGAGAGTTAAAGCGGCGGTGGAGAGTGCGAGGACACCCTCGCATCACCGAAGAATTTTGATTATGGAGATTTGAGTGGAGGAATTGGATGATGGGGAATTGCTTTTGGGCATTGAGTGGTCTGAGTGCGTGAGAGGGAGTGGGATAGGCTTGGAGAATCGGTTGAACTAGGGCGGAGGTGACAGTTGACTGTGAGATGCGAATGTGGCGCCCAAGATGATGATGGGGAGAGGATGGTGGAGTGTGACATTTATGCAGGTATGGCAGCACACCGCTGTGTGGCATCGAGGACACTCGACTGTTCCTCCGCTCTTTGTGCTCAGATCTGCGTCTCGCTTGTGCCACCCAAAATGACTCTTCTTGTGCTTTCCGGTATTCTCCAACACCCATGTACAATTCTTTTCTACCACAACATTTTGTCAATAGAATATTTTTTCAATTGGGCTATCTTCTTTCATCCTTTTCCTTTCCTTTCTATCTGCTTTGACCTCAAATTATGTGTTAATTTTTCCAGAATAATATGTGTATATATATATATATATATGTATATACTTCTGCTATAGGGGTGGGATATTGGGAGTCTTTGCTTAGGCGACCAAACTAGTAATGGTATACATAGATTTTCTCCATCTTCAAAGTTCATGGAGAAATACTCGCATCGAAAAGGGCCAAACTCCCAACTCGGATAGAATTGATCTTACCACAACCCAAAACAGCTTATGAGTGGTAGATATTGCAGAATTTGGATGATCTTTTGAAGCATGAGAGAGAGAGAGCCATGCAAGGTGGAAAAGGTGGAAAAGAAGCATGAGAGAGAGAGCCATGCAAGGTGGCTGGAAAAATGAAAAGCAAAGGGAATAAAAAGTTGTTAAATGGCCCCTCAACTACCAAACTTTACATTTTAGCCCCTCAATTAGTTGAGGTATTTTGGTAACTTGCAATCTCAAAACAGATTTTTGATGTTTCATCAATTTCACGGTAAAAACTAATGGAGGGGGCTAAAACGTAATGCTTGATAGTTGAGGGGCCATTTAACAACTTTGATATTTTAGGGCTAAAACATAAATGGCTAGTAGTTGATTTTCCCTAAAAATAAAGAAAAATATGAACTCACATGAATAACATAATCATCACATAGAGACTCTAATTAAACATTACACTTTAACCCTATAATTATTATTCTCTTCCTATTCCATCAATCTAGCTACTTACCTCAAATTTATAATAGTCATATTCACATACAATAATCAATATGATTCTAATATGACATATTAGAACCTAAACCCCATAGGCATCAATTTCCATTGAACTCATAAGAGTATAGGGTTAATTAACACTTTAAATGTAATTAACACATCCAATTAGCAATCCTAGTGTACATACCAAAAACCTAATTTAATTCATACTACACAAATTAGGGTTTATATCCATACTATTAACAATAGTGAAATTGAAGCTTTAACCCATTAATTTAACAACCTGGATCTTAAATCATACATAGAAATTCACTATACACAAAAGCCCTAAATTCTCTCAAATTCGGACTTAATCAAAAATTACTCAAATCATTATATTTTAAACTTGAAATTCAATGGGTAAAACAAAATCTCAAAGATAAACTAAAATTTTCTCAATGGCATTAGTTATAAAAATCCATCAAAATAATAATAAAAAACGCAAAAAAAAAAAAATGGACAGAGACTAGGACCTATCAATTTATTTTGGTGGGATCAGTACTGTTTATTTATTTTTAATCTCTTAAAAAAACTATTTAGGAAATGAGGGACCATAGCCTCACTTCAATTCCGTCCCTCCCTTCCATGTCATTTATGAGATCCCCTCACGAGGGAGGGAGCCTCAATCCATCGGTCTTTGTTTGTTAAAATTCCTACTTCTTCTTCCTTTCTTATTTTTTATTTTATCTCTTATCAAAATATTTTATGAGAGAATACCCATATGGGACTTAGCCGTTCAAATAGCATCTTTTTATATAGGGGTTTGTTAGGGTTTTTTTTCGTAATGTTTTTCTAACGTTCTCTTAATCTTACCTAGAATATGATTTAAGAAAAAATAAAATTATAATACAATTTTTTTGCCAATAGATTAATTTTTATGAGTTAATAATTAGGTTCTAATGCTTTAAAACTTGTTTTTGGATTTAAAACTAAAACTTAAGAGTGGAAGGTTAACCTTTTAAGAATAGTATCACTCAAAATGGATTTGATTATTCTAAATTTGGTGTTAATGCATCAATTTTGATGCTAATGCCTTAAATTTAGTACTAATATCTCAAATTTGGTGCTACTGCTTAAAAAAACCGATGGCGGAGACTACTACAATTTTATTTTTTTAAAAATAATATTTTAGGTAAGACTAAAAGAATACTAAGAGAACACTACGGAAAAAACTCCTTATATTTTCCTTTTATATATAAAAATCAGAAAAAGAAAATGTAGCATCTTTATATATATATATATATATATATATATTTTTTTCTTTTCTAGTTTTTATATATAAAAAGATGCTATTTGATCAGTTATATATATATATATATTAATATCCGAGCACTTGAAACAAGGCACGTGATTCACGAGTACACTGCTAAGTAAAGGCAAATCATAAATTAGTTGGATGGTCAGGGATTTCTTTACTTAAAATATCATATAATTAAAGATTGGATCGATCGAGGATCGAGATGGCTTCTTCTTCTTCTTCGAATAATGCATGTTTTTAAATTAAATTACAAAGGATATGCTCATCCATTGGCTTCAATTATAATGTGGCATACAGGTAATAACCACGTTCCCCTTGTTGGATTATAATATTCCACCCATTAGCAAGCTTTATCATCATCTGTTTTGGACGTATGATTACTAAGAAATAATGCTCCTTCACTTTGAAAATCATTCTACTCTACTCTTTATTTTTCTATTAATAGAATATCTATCCATTTCCACGCACGTTATTAATATGTTTTTATGAGGACGTTGGGTAAAACTTATTTGAAAAATGTTAGGGTTCTCTCTATAGTATTCTCCTAACATTATCTCAATTTTACGTAAAACATGATTTAAGAAAAAATAAAATTGTAGTGACCTTTACTACTGATTTTTTTAGATATTAACATTAAATTTGAAGCATTAACACCAAATTTGAGGTATTAGTATCAAAATTGAGGCGTTAGCATTAAATTTAGGATGATCAAATCCATTTTGGGTGATACCATCCCTAAAGAGTTAACCTTTTACCCTTAAGTTTTAGTTTTGAATCCAAAAACAAGTTTTAAAGAATTATAACCTAAATATTAACTCATAAAAATTAATCTGTTGATAAAAGAACGGTAATACAATTTTATTTTTTTAAAATCATATTCTACATAAGATTGAGAGAATGCAAAGAGAACACTACGGGAGAACCCCTATCAAACCCTAACTTATTTTTATAGCATTTAATAAAGATTTGACACATCATATTTTTAATTCAAATAACTTTTTCATTAATTTTAACTTGTATAGCTCGTCACTTACTACCGAACTCCCACCCACCTCCGAGCCCTTAACACCAGAATCTTCAAAATCAACTTAGACGGTGGATTCGATTTATCGATGCGTATTTTGTTAAGATAAGTAAAACTATTTGGTGTGAATGATTATATTATTTTTGTGTGTTTCAAATTGAGATATATGCTTCTTATTATAGTGTACAAAACACTTAATTTAAACCACGATATGATTGAAGTTATTTTCAAAGAGAGTGTCTTTTGTGTACTTGTTGCACAAAACCCTTACAATTAGAGTTTGACACATCATCATTTAAAGAAAATTGCAAGAAAAATATATGTGAGCAAAATGTTGGATTATTTCTCTCATAGACATTTGAACCACAATTTGCCTCCGCCGAATGCCAGCGCCACTGCCTCAAACCGCCTCCGTTGACCACGTAGGGTAGCACCGGCCACCCCAATTGTGGGTTTTGCCGTGTCCCGCCTCAAAATCTGCTTGAAACCGTCGTGACCAGCCTCAAAACGAGATTCTAATGCTTCAAAATTCGTTTTTTGATTTAAAACTAAAATCTAGAGGTGGAAAGTGAACCCTTTAAGGATTTTATCACCATAAATTTGAAGTATAATTATTTCATTGAGGGTATAGGCTAGGCGTGGCGTGACGGCGTCTCACTTTGGGCGATGGGCTGGGCGTTTGCGTGAGAAAAATTGAGTGAGAAATAATGGTTTCATACATAGGTTTGGTATAATCTGGTGCATTCAATACAATCTTTTAATTTGTTCTGATTTGCTTTATGCTGACTTGTCACTCATTTAATGGGGTGGATAAAAGTTCACTTTTGTGCACCATCCACGTTGAAGATATTCTCATTTTCAAAATCTAAATCATATGTCATTGAGAGGTGGTGCTATACGGTCATTGCACAAATCATGGGCTTTCTGCCCACCAATCACCAAGTGATACATCAGCAATTCAAGAAAAATGCAAAAACTTAAAATGAGAACAAAACACCCAATCAAGCAATCGAACCACTTGCCAAAAGCCGCCACCCACCACCAACGTTGCCACCCACCGCCCACCTCCAACGACTTCTCTAACAAAAAAAAAAAAAAGATCCACTGGGGGTGGCCGTGATCCACCCTAATGGTCAGGGGGAGAGATATCCAGTCACCCCCAGGCCGCTAGAGGTGGATCACTAATCATGACTCCCCTCTCTCTCTCTCTTTGGATTGCCGTGGTGCGGGCGAGCTACGGCAAATGGCACTGTGGCTCCTCCGCCTCTTCCTCTTCTCTCTTCCACGATTTTTTCTCTTCCGTCGGAGATCCAACTCCAGCCACCAAGACTGTCGAGCCCAACATCAAATCCGGCCACCCCCATGCTCCCAACACCTCCTCTCTCTACCATGACCATGGTTGAGTCTGGCTGTGACCAGTGTGACCCACCATCTCCGGTAACTTTCTTTATTTTTGGCTGAACCCAACTAGAAAACACTGAAAAACGCAAACCCAACCTCAAAAATTGATTATAATGCCTCAAAAATCAGTTCTAATGCCTCAAAACTAAAACCTAGAGGGGAAGGTTAACCCTTTTTGGGATTTTATCCCAATTGTGGGTCTTGGTGGCTGGCCAGTTCTAGGCCGGTCGTAGGTCTCAGTGGCCGGCCAGTTCCAGGTCGGCCGTAGGTCTCGGTGGCCGACCAGATCCAGACCGACTGTGGGTGTTGCAAAACCCCGTGGGTTCTTCCTTCTCTTTTTTCTCTTTTCTTTCTTTGCAAAACCAGACTTCCTTTCTCTGCAAGATGGTTGTTGCAAAATCTAGTGTTTTAGTTCTACACAAGTTTTTTACAATTTTTTTGCTTTAGATGAGGTGTCATATTTCTATTGTCTAGCACAAAACCTCCCTTATGTGCAACGACCATATTTAAGTTATTCACTATGTCATTATCTTTGCACATCTCTCCCATCATCACATCCATCAGGTTTAGGAAGATTAGGGAGCGTAGTCAAGGCAGTGGATCATTAGGACTTGGACTTTCCTCCTTCTAGAGTTACTGATCTGAATATTTGGCTATTTCTTTTTCTTTTTCTTATTTTTTTCTTTTTTATATATAAAAAAAAACCCTCCCATCATCCCGTATATCAGGTTTATTTATTTATTTTTAAAAATTCTTTTAATTATATATATATTTAGTTTTAATGGCCTCAACTGCTCATGAGATTCTGGTTTCTCCGAGAAGGCTAAAGGTGAGGGTGGGTGAAGACGAACAGAAGACAAGATGAACAGTATGAAAGGAAAATCTTCGCTCTCTGTAGGCGAACAACTGGAATTAGATGTGACGGAATGCGAAATTGCAAAAAAAGCGAAACAAGCTATACGATCGGTAAAATTGAAAAAAGAGTGAACAAAGAAGCTTTTATCAAGGTATTTAAAAGGATTTGGAGAACGGATGGAGATGTACTATTCACAGAGATCCAACCAAACGTGTGGATGTTTGAATTTAGCCAAGAAGCAGATAAGATGAAGGTCTGGAGGCGACCTGATCGATTCCTTCTTGCACTTTCAGACTTTGATTGCAGCATTCCGTTCTCCCAGTGGGATTTCACGACTTCGCCCTTTTGGATCCAGATACACGATTTGCCGATGATCTGTATGACGAAGATGATTGGAAGCAAGATTGGGCATTCCTTGGGAACTCTGGAGGCTGTGGATATTGCAGGGGAAGGGGTAGCATGGGGGAGTGTCATGCGTATAAGAGTTATCATCGATATCCAAAAACCATTGGAGAGGGGAAGATCCTTAAACATAGCCGGAAAAGCACATTGGGTCAATTTTAAGTACGAAAATTTACCAATTTTTTGTTTCAACTGTGGAAGAATAGCGCATGATGAAAATGGATGCCCAAGTCGATCCCATCCTGACAATAAGAAGGGGTGGGGTGTGGCTTTGGAAAAATCGAAAAGCAGTGGGAGGAGGAATGCGGCAATCGGTGGGGTTTGCCAAGACGTCATTCTGGCGTGTACCAGGCGGGAATGGCAACCTAAGCCACGTTTCAAACTCAAAGGAAAACTTAGCTCAGCCAAATGGGAAACCAAACTTAAACCAGTGGGGAGGATTCCAATCGAGGATGCGATTTTAAGGAAAATGAGGATTCGGAAGATTCATATGGAAAAGAACATTCAAAGTTTGACTTTGGGGAGCCACTCATCATGCCCAACCAGGTATGCCTATTAGGGTCCAATGTCTTCGGACATCAAAGGAAAATGCGAGAAAGAGACTGAAACCAGAAATGCGAAATCAGAGGAAGCATTCAATTGAAGAAGCCGATTTTGGGGAAATTGAGAATTCGGAAGACTCATATGACACGAAAATTGAGCCTATCATGAGAGCCAAGCAACCAAAACCAGGTATGATTTTTGGGGCCCAACGGGATCATTATGGGATTAAAAATACTGTAGGCCCACTTTATGAGGGCAGTCTGGATGAGTGCATAAAAGGGCCTAAAACTGATGTAGGCCCATTTTATGAAGGTAGCCCGGGAGAAGAGTTAGAACAGGATGGCATGAATACCATCACAGAGGAGTCAGCGAAGGTTGTGACTTCGGGGCTCTATAATGGGGCCCAAGAGGGCATAGAGGGGCATAAAGTAACTCTAGGCTCAAACTATGAACGTAATCTGGGTATGGCTTTGATGGATAGGAATGGGCCTGCAGAGGTTTTTAACATAACAAATACAGAGAAGGCGCTCAATGGAAAATTTGAAGGAAAATTGGAGGAAAACAATTACCAAGGGCGTAAAAATAATAATATTAAGATCTGGAAAAGAGTAACACAAAGTGGGGAGGAAGAGAGTGAAGCGGAGGGATCCAATCATGCTTTGTTGGGAAAAAGAAAAGGAGAAACAGAGGGGTCTTTTTGTGAGGAGCAAAGACACGAAAATCTGAAAATGGGAAGACTATTTAGAGGAGGAGTTCAAAATGAAGATGAGAAGGCGGAGGCTGCAGAGCCCCGCCTACAACCATGAGTCTAATTAGTTGGAACTGCCGGGGCTTGGGAACCTCCGAAGCAGTTGAGACCTTTACCAACTAGTAAAGGATAAGAGACCCAACTTTTTGTTTCTCATGGAAACAAAAAGGAATAAAAGAAAGATGGAAGTAATTCGGAGTCAGCTTGGCTTTGATGGTTTGTTTGTGGTGGACCCGGTGGGAAAGAACGGTGGACTAGCACTATTATAGAGAGAGGTCGAAGAAATTGAGATAAAAAATTTCTCTCGACGTCATATCAATGCACTAGTCAAGAATATGACCACGGGTGTTCAGTGGAAACTAACCGGATTCTATGGCCATCCTGAGTGGAATAAAAGAAAAGAGTCTTGGGAATTGTTGAAGCACTTACAGTCCTACTCACCTTTGGCATGGCTTTGTATTGGTGATTTTAATGAAATAGTGGATCAAAGTGAGAAGTAGGGTACAAATCCGTGGTGTGAAGGTCAAATGGAGCTTTTCCGGACAGCTCTTGAGCAATGCAATCTTAGTGACCTTGGATACAAGGGCTCTAGATTTACATGGACCGACTGTCAACCGAATGGAAATTTTGTTAAAGTTTGCCTAGACCGTGCGGTGGCTAATTCTCAGTGGTGCTGCATGTTCGAGGGGGCTAGTGTACAGGTCCTAGCAGCACGATCTTCAGATCATAAACCACTATTGCTTAATTGGGAGACCAATGTGCAAGGAAAAAACAAAGGCAAAAGTGGGTTTAAATTTGAAATGAGTTGGACACTGGAGGAAGATTACCAAAAAGTTGTAACGGAGGCATGGAATGAAACTCAACACGACGATACAAGGATGAAGCTATCTCAGTGCAGCACCATATTGACAAATTGGAGTAGAGGAAAGTTCGGCAACATGGTTGCTCTTATCAAACAGAAAACGAGAGAATTGGAAATGCTACAAAGAAGGGAAAGCTCTGAAAATAGTGAAGAGATTAAAATTTTAAATGGGGATATTGAGAAGTTGTTGGAACAAGAAGATTTGCGTTGGCAACAAAAAGCGAAACAAAATTGGTATAAACATGGAGATCGAAACACACAATATTTCCATGCATGGGCGAACCAACGACGAACAAATGTAATTATAAAGGTTTGTGATTTAGCGGGGCATGAATGGCAGCAACAAGCGATATCCCTAACGTTTTGCATTATTTTCGTGTTTTATTCACAACGGAGGGCACTCACGGGCTAGAGGAATGCCTAGCGAGATTGGAAAAATCAATTCGCATAAATGAACCAGCTTTGGGGCGTGCTTTTAGAGATGGAGGTTGACAAAGCTTTGAAGCGGATGCAACCAATGAAATCACGGGACACGGTTTTAGTGTTGGATTTTTCCAACAATCTTGGCCTTTGTAAGAGGTGCGGTATATAAACGTGCTTGATTTTTTGAATAATGGAATTTTTGATAGTTCATGAATGATACATATATTGTCTTAATTCCAAAAATCAAGAGTCCAGTCAATGTAACTGATTTCCGGCCAATTAGTTTGTGCAATGTCTTATATAAGATTATTGCAAAAGTGTTGGCAAACAGATTGAAAACAGTTTTACCTCAGATTATTTCCTATACTCAAAGTGCATTTATTCCGGGTAGGCATATAATCGATAATATTATTGTGGCTTTTGAGGCTTTTCATACTATGGCTACCCGGTTAAAGGGGAAATAGGGATTCATGACGTTAAAACTAGATATGAGCAAGGCATATGACCGGGTAGAATGGGATTTTTTAGAGGCAATCATGAGAAAAATGGGTTTTTTAGAACATTGGATCCAACTGGTCATGAAGTGCGTCCAAACTGTTACTTACTCAGTCTTGATTAACGGACAACCTCACGGACACATTCCTCCTTCAAGGGGAATAAGATAGGGGGACCCTTTATCCCCCTACTTATTTTTACTTTGTGCGGAGGGTTTGAGTCATTTGTTACATAAGGCAGAACATGAGTGCCATATCACGGGCTTGGCCATAGCCAGAGGGGGACCAAAGATCAACCATCTTTTCTTTGCCGATGACAGTGTTCTCTTCTGTAAAGCCAATGCCCAGGAATGGGGAAAACTCCAATTAATTTTGGAGTCATATGAGAGGGCGTCAGGTCAAAAATTAAACAAGGAAAAAACTGCTTTACTGTTTAGTAAGAACACACCAAAGGTAGTCAAGGAACATCTCATCAATTTGGTAGGGGTGACTCCAATCAATTGTTTCGAGAAATATCTGGGACTGCCTTCTATGGTGGGAAAGTCCCGAATGGCATCCTTTTCTACTATAAAAGGGCGTATTTGGGAAAGAATAAACGGGTGGAAAGAAAAGTTTCTGTCTCATGCAGGGAAAGAAGTATTATTGAAGGCAGTGCTACAAGCTATCCCCACCTACACCATGAGTGTGTTCAAATTGCCCAAATTGTTGTGCAAAGGGATTAATGCTCTGTTCTCAAAATTCTGGTGGGGTCATCAACAAAATGACTCAAAAATAGCATGGCTAAAATGGAGCAAAATGGGTATGGCAAAACAGAAAGGGGGTTTAGGATTTAGAGATTTGGAGCATTTTAATAAGGCGCTGTTGGCAAAACAGGGGTGGCGGATAATGCTCAATCCCGACAGTTTGGTTGCACAGGTTTTAAAATCGAAGTACTTCTCCAAAGAGTCTTTTATTACGTCTCGGCTAGGGAGTAATCCATCTTATGTGTGGTGGAGTTTATGGGGTGCAAAGTATTTAGTCCAAGCTGGGACGTTTTGGCGGGTAGGGGATGGCAAGTCGGTTAAAATCTGGGGCGATAAATGGGTTGATTCCACTTCTTCAGGACAGGTCCAAGCGCCTGTCAGAATCTTGGGAGAAAATGAGAAAGTGAGTGCATTGATTGATGAAACAACACATTGGTGGAATTATGAACTGATACGAGAAATATTCCTTGAGGATGAAGCAAAGCGAATATACAGTATGGCTATTAGCCCGTTGGGCAAAACTGACCAATTAGTATGGGCAGGCACAAAGAAGGGTCTATTTACAGTCCGTAGTGCTTATCATTTGGCAAAGGAGCTCTTGTGGCAGACAAAGGTGAGTGTTCCAATGTAGGGCGTAAGGAGAGGATGTGGCAGGTCATATGGCAATCAAAATGTCCAAGAGTGATACAACTATTTCTTTGGAAGGCGTGTAACAATATACTCCCAACCAAAGAAAATCTTTTCAGAAGAGCAGTGACTAAAGATGACAAATGCCCGATATGTACATTGGAACCGGAAACAATTGGACATAGCCTTTGGAGTTGCCCAGTGGCAAAAGATGTGTGGATGATGTGCCCTCCGAAGATCCAGAAAAGTCCGAGCGATGAGGCTGATTTTTCGACCACCTTTGTGCACATGGTGGAGCGTTTGTCTATTGAGGAATTACGGATGTTTGGGTATGTAGCCCAATAGATTTGGCTTCGCAGAAACGATGTTGTCTTTAATGGTCAATTTAAGTCCCCGGGGAAACTTGTCCAAGCTGCTCGACTTCAAATGGAACAATATGACCAAGCATTAGCTTGCAGGATCAAGGACGAGTCTACAAAGGGGAGCAGTTGCATGAGGTCACATGTGAGATGGGTGAAGCCACCAGCTGGAACTGTAAAAATAAATTGGGATGCTGCTTTAGATGAAAGAACAGGCAACGCAGGCCTCGGCATCATAGCTAGGGATCATGAGGGGCGGACTATAGCCATGCAGTGTTCATCATTCAAGCACATCTCCAACCCCACAACGGCCGAAACGCTAGCTGCATGGAAGGCGGTGGTTCTCGGAGTCCAATTGGGAGTGATCTACATGGAGTTGGAAGGAGATGCTAAGGAGGTGGTCCAAGGAATCAACTGTGCCAATAACTCGGCGGGGAGAGATGGATCTGTGTTAAATGATATAAAGACTCTTCTCCAGAATTTCAACACATGGAGATCATTAGGACTTGGACTTTCCTCCTAATAGAGTTCTTGATCTGAATATTTGGCTATTTCTTTTCTTTTTCTTATTTTTCTTTTTTATAAAAAAAAAACCCTCCCATCGTCCCCTATATCAGGTTTATTTATTTATTTTCAAAAATTCTTTTAATTATATATATATATTTAGTTTTAATGGCCTCAACTGCTCATGAGATACAACAATGCTTTTCATTTCGTTGTGAAAATTTAATTTAAAGCTAACGCATATAATAATGTGTATAATTTTATATATATTTTAAAATATGTCAGCTTTTTTTTTTTGAGACATATCTATACAAGGAAAGAGAGAGGAAGGAAAATTTAAATTAGTGACATTCATTTTATTGGGCATGGTTCACAACTAATTGAGGTACCATTTGAAACAAAATATGTCAACATTAATTTCATATATATAAGGGTTAAATACTTTATTAGTTCATAGGGTTTGAAAACTTTATTTTTTCTTCCATAGGATTTGGAAAATGACTAAATTAGTCCTTATGGTTTTGAAAAGTGACTAAATTAGTCTATTCGTCAGTTGACCGTTAGTTGATTTAACGAACTGACATGTGGACCAATTAGAAGTTGACATGTGGCCACCTAATTAAATTTTTTATTTAAAAAAACTTTTTCAAAAAAAAAAAAAAACTAGGGTGGGTACGTTGGCTCCATGGGGGTGGCTCGGGTTTTTTTTTTCTTCTCATTTTTCTCATTTTTTTTAAATAAAAAATTTAATTAGGTGGCCACATGTGAACTTCTAATTGGTTAATCTGTCAACTCTAAATGATTCACGTGTCAATCCATTAAATCAACTAACGGTCAACTAACAGATGGACTAATTTGGTCACTTTTCAAAATCATAAGAATTAATTTGATCACTTTCTAAACTTTAGGGAATAAAAAATAAAGTTTTCAAACTCTAAGAACTAATGAAGCACTATTTAACCCTATATATAAACTGTATACTTTCCTCTATGGATAATTCTAGGCAAGTGGTGCCTGATGAGGGAGCATAGAACATGCATGTTTTCACTTTACGTCAGTGATGCCTTGTATTATTTCTTACAAAATTTAATTTTTTAATTTTTCTACTTTTTTATCAAATAAATAAGTTTTTTATTATTATTTAAGTAAAAAAATTACGACAAAGTAATTTTTTTTCACTTTTTTTATCTGAAACTGTAGCAGATTTGATTAAAGTGAGAAAAAAATTAGAATGTTTTGTATAAAAAAGTGAAAAAAAAATTGTTTTAGTAGTAATTTTTTTTATTTGAATAGTAATAAAAAGTAATTGATATGATATAAAAAGTAAGAATGTTGGAGTTGATTTTGAGAGAAATTTGTTGGGATTTTGGGTTCGGTCTGGTCACTCTTTGCCAAATACCGTAAGGGACTTGAAAAAGGAAGGAAATTAGAGCTGTAGCATATTTAATAATTAATAGATGTAAGGAAAAAAAAAAGTAAGAATAGTTTTGTATTAAAAAAACGAAAAAAAAAATTGTTGTAATGATTTTTTTATTTGAATGGTAATAAAAGTGATTTTTTTTGACATGTCCGCACAAGGGAAGAGTGGAAGAAGGATTCGAACTAGTTACTTCCGCTTTATTAGCCGTGATTCATAGCCGATTGAGCTACTCTTTAAGGCCATAAAAATGATTAATGTAATATAAAAAATAAGAATATTAAAATTAATTATAAGAATATTTTTTTTAGTTTTTGAATCCTGTCCGGCCCATTATTTTGCCAAATATAGCTGAGTCTTGGACTCTTGGTATATATATATAGTTGCAAACTATCAAGAAGAAAAAAAAAAAATTACAAAAATGGTTGTCAACCGTAGTACTTCAGAACTAACTCCCATTCATTATGAGATGGAAACAGGGCTGGCCAAACTTAGGGGAGTTCGGTCGGCTCCTAGGGCTCCCGAAATTTAAGGCAAAAAAAATAATTTAATAAGACTCCAAAAATTTTAACAGAAAAACAAATATGTTATAGAAACAAGAAAAAAAACAAAAAATTTGACTAGCTATCTCTCTTTGCTGAAATTGCAAAGATCAAGGGAATAGTTTTATTATTATTTATTATCTAGCCGTTGGCAGGCTATATTGCACAACCATATTAAAAAAAAGGCCTCTAATCATGTTTTCTTGGACATTACAACAAGATTTTTGACAATTTTTTGGTAGGTTTTGTTTGAAATAGGTGTATCAAAAATGTAAGGATCTATAAAAATTTAAAAAAAAAAGATTTTTTTTTTGTAATGTTTATTTTTGTGCTTATGATTATTTTGATGGATTTTGTATGAGTTTTTGACAATTTTTTTTGGTGGGTTTTGTTTGAAATAGGTATATCAAAAATGTATGGATCCATAAAAACAAAAACAAAAATGACTCTTTTTTTTTTTAATGTTTATTTTTGTGCTTATGATTATTTTGATGGATTTTGTATGAGTTTTTGACAATTTTTTTTGGTGGGTTTTGTTTGAAATAGGTATATCAAAAATGTATGGATCCATGAAAACAAAAACAAAAATGACTTTTTTTTTTTTTAATGTTTATTTTTGTGCTTATGATTTTTCTGGTGGATTTTGTATGAGTTTTTGACATTTTTTTTTGGTTAGTTTTGTTTTTTTAGCTCAATTGGTTACTTGGTTTTTTTTTTTAGGTCATAATTCCTTTACCAAATCAGGTTTTATTATTATATTTTTGTAATTCATTTTATTATAGTATGTATATATATATTTTTTGTAAATCGTGTTTGTTTAATTTGTTAATATTTTTTATCAAACATGTATACTAGAAAATATGCATTTGGATGTCAATTTTTTTTTTTAAAAGAGAGAAAAATATAAAAAATGGATTGAATCTCAAAGAGGAGCTTTAAAGAAATTTGTTATTAGCAATAAACAAAATATAGAGAATAATTTAGGTGAAAAACTCATAAATGAATAAGAAATTCATCAAAAATAATTAGAAAAGAGAAAACCTTGAATATAGACAATCTGTAAATGACACCTTTTACAGCAACAAATTAAAACATGACAAATCAGCCAAGAGCATAAAATTAATCTAAAATGAAAACATCTAATTATCTTTATTTCTCTTTCTCTCCCACATGCTCCCGCCCCCTCTCCCAAATTCCCCTGCCACCTCACCCCACCACCACTGGCCACCACCAAGCAGCGCCTCCAATTTTCGCCGCCCACCACGAACGCCGAAGTCTCAACCTCGCACCCCTCCAGCCAAATGGAAACCACCCCCTTCCAGTCGGAATCAGCCCATGAGAGAGATAGATGATGTTGGATTTGGACAGTTGTAGATGGCCAATTGAACGGCACGAAAGCCGTAGACTATGGTCAGTAATGGCAGGGATGACGATCGGTTCAACAATTGGAGAAGCTAGTTGTTGCCGTTGGTGACGGCAATGGACAAAAATGGAACGGGGTGGCTGGCTGCGGTGGCCAGAGCCATGGTGGATGGATCTGTTTGGAACAGCAAGCACAGTTGAAATGGCCCAAAATCCGCCCAACCATGGCTGGGTACACGTTGGGTCACGGCTTGACCCACAGCGGATTCCGTGGGTCACAGCTTGACCATCGATTCTGGCTTGGTTTTCTTCTTCTCCGGCGAATATGGGAAGTGGCCGGATTTTGGGCGGTGGCCGACGAGGCTCCATGGATTCCGGCATTTGGCTGCTCCGGACCTCTAGTCGTTTCCGTTGAGTTGTGGCTTTGAATAGGCAAGACTAGAGAAAGAGATGATAATTTTTTTTAAGGATCTAGTGTTTCCAAGTGTATTGCAGGTTATGTACTTCTCTGATATGGTAGCTTCTAATTGGGTGTTGTAAAGATGGCATTTGCAGCCCATTCGGATGTAAGGGCTCTCATTAGAAAATAATAAAAATATTATCAATGTATCTAATTCTAGTGTTATAAATATTTATGACCATAATAAAATGTGACTAGCTAATGAAGAAACTAATGACTGAAAAAATCTTAGTGCCAAACTTGAAAGTCATGAAACAACAATGAACATATTAATAATAATATTATAAAAACATAATAGTAATAATATAAAATATATTATTTAATTAATATTTAAATATTTAAAAAAATAAGGTTCAACTTTAAAATTTCGCCTAACGCTCTCAAATACCTTGGGCAGACCCTGGATGGAAATATACCCTTTTGTCTTTGTTTGACCTTTGATTTTTATAAGTCAATTAGACAATATCAAAAGTAATATTATTTATTTAGTATAATGTGAAAATTAACCATCAATTTTTTTTTTTTTTTTTATATATATATTTTTTACAAGTATTTATCCAAAAACACTATTTATTCCTGAATCAATGTTGGATGAAAGTTGTAAAAGGTTGAAAACACGTAGAAAGGTAGGCTCTGTTTGCGGGTGGAACGGGGTTGGGATTGGACTATAGCTGCAGTGTACCCATCTGACACTAATTTTTGTTTAAAAAATACTCTCGTTTTATTCCAAAAATGCCTCAAATATGTTGAGTGAGGTGAGGGTATTTTTGGAACAAATTGAGGGCATTTTTGGAACAAATTGCCGGCTGCTTTTCTAAGGTTGACACCAAATTTTGTTCCAAAAATGCCTTCACTTTGTTCCAAAAATGCCCTTATATATGAGTGGTGAAGTGAGGGTACTTTTGGAACAAAGTGAGGACATTTTTGGAACAAAATTTGGTGTCAGCCTTCAAAAAGCAGCCGGCAATTTGTTCCAAAAATGCCCTCAATTTGTTCCAAAAATACCCTCACCTCACTCAACATATTTGAGGGCATTTTTGGAATAAAACGAGGATATTTTTTAAATAAAATTAGTATCAGATGAGTACACTACAGCTATAGTCCGATCCCAACCCCATTCCATCCCGTTCCTCCTGCAAACAGAGCCTACGAATGATACACGACTACTTGTTATTCTTCGCTATCTACAATATTAAATAATTAAAGGAAAGTTAGTGCTTCTTTTTGGATAAGATAATGTCACATCAAATTTTTTTTTAACAAAAGATTAAATATATAATAGGTTGAACCCAGCCAGGAAATAATAATTAATAAATCAACTGACACTTTTTTCTTTTTCTTTAATGTCTATATAAAATGGAGCAAATGATGAGTTTTTGTTTGCTTTCGTGTAATATAAAATTAATTTCATCAAGGTCACTGCTTGGCTCCATTAATACACCAGATCTCTAATCTCAAAATTTCAACCCATAGATAAAACTTCAACTGCACTCTGCAGGTTTCCGGCCGGTATCCTCCTCTGAGTTTCAACGAGATGCGGCCAGCTGGTAAGCCATCTCTCTCTCTCTCTCTCTCTCTCTCTCTCACACACACGATTATAGTGACGAACTGAAACAAGTTTCACACAAACTGTCTACAGATGGTAGCCATGGCAAAGTCTTCGTCGCACACATCCTTGCTGCCACCTTCTTCGGGTTCGTTGCAGCCGCCGCCACGCGTTATTACCGCCACAGATGTAAGCCGCTCACCGATCAAAACATCATTCCACGGATAGAAAGGACAGAGTCTGGGCGAGTTGGCAACCTCGAAAGATTCTCCCACTATGTTGGTAACTTTTTTCCATCCTTGATCGATCTACTCAGAACCTACACACACACACAAACCATGAAGAAATTATAGGAAAAGCCATATGAATCTATGAATCTATGGTGCAGCTAGGCAAATGGGATTTCGAGATGGAAACGAGTGTCCCCGGCTATGCAATTTAGCTTACGATTATTTGAGGAAAGTCAAAGGGTGTGAAGATAGAATCTACGAATATTTTGCTAATGAAGCAGAATCAGATTCTCTCTACATTAAGTTGATTGAAGAGTTTGATAGGTGCATCCTCAGTTATTTTGCTTTTCATTGGGGTCAAGCTTCTCTTTTGATTAATCAGGTATGTGTATATATATATATATTACTGCAAACTTCCAATAGTTCTAGCCTCTTTTTCATTAAAAAAAATTGTTTTTAGCTATTTTAATTTGTTTAAATTTAGGATATATTTATAACTTAAAAGTAAAAGTGTCACGTGGTGCAAACAGTTGGCACATGACGTTGTCAAACGAGAGTTGACGTTGTATGAAATTAATTGAGAGGTGGCATGCCAACTTAACCCATTTGAAGCAAGATAAAAATTGAAGGACTTAATTTTCAAAATTAAAAAATTTAAAGATTATATTGAAATCGCATAGAAATCTAGGGACTAAATTTGATTTTCCCTAAAATTTATTAATCTCCCCCTTCTAATTATTTAATATTCATCCACATAATTTAATTGTTAGGTAACCTTTCGCAATTTTCGTTTGAATGGCAGGTTTTGAGTGTTGAATCTCAGCAGAAAACAAAGCTCAAAGACTTCTTGTTGGCAGCTACAAGGTGACTTTAATTCTTTATTGTTTGCATTTCTTATTGTTAATCTGCATATATATCTCCTGTAGATACTGATATTGTATTGTGAACATATCAATATATCACGTCCCTTTATAATTTTAAATAATTCTAATTCAAAGCCAATAATACAGACAGAAGATACTTCACAAAATATATATTATCTGTATAGTGAACAGATAAGGATAGGATATAAATAATAAGTGCTATTGGCTAAAATACAATATCTCATAGAACTATTCTACATATTTTAACTACCATAACGCCTTCAAGTGTTGTTAGAGGGAAGTTGGAGTTCTTTAATGCATTGGCAGAATATTTTGACCAACCAAATTGAAAGGTTATAATTTTTTGACCTAGTGAATTTAACACGTGAGAAAATTTTTGATCTGCCAAAATTATGTCAGAAATTTCTGACATGTCTTTTACACATGTCAGAAATTCTGACATGCTAAAATGACACATCAGAAAATTCCAACATGCAAAAACGATATGTCATAAATTTCTGATGTGTTAGTCTGGCACGTCAGAATTTTTTGATGTGATAAATTTAATACATTAGAAATTTTTATGTGACGAAATATTTATTGACATGTCCTTTCAATGAAAGGTCAAGAATTTGTGACGTTGCAAAAGAGAAGTTACTATAGCCACATTAGAAAATGCATGTTTTTTTTTTGTAGTGAGAAGTTGGTGGCATGGACGATTTTGAAGATTTTAACCCAAAAAAAAAAAAAAAGAACAGAAAAGAAGAACAAATTGAGCCTTAAAGTCTAAGATATATTTTGAGTCTTTTTCTAGGTAGACATTTTTAGTTTAATTTCAAGTTGACTGATCTGATAGGAACCGGAGATTTGAGATGCTGCAGAAAAATTTGAAGGTGACAAGGGTGTTTTGTACATTGATGGAAGAGATGAAAGCAATCGGCGGCGGTACACCAAAGGGTGATGAATCACACTGTACGGAGGTGATGGTGCCGGTTGCCCACAGTGACAGGAGTCCGGTGCTGCTTCTCATGGGTGGTGGCATGGGAGCTGGCAAGAGCACCGTCTTGAAAGACATTCTCAAAGAGTAAAACCTTTTCATCACTAGTTATTAGTTTTCTCTTCCAAGTTAAACTATCGAAGGTTGTTGGTCGTAGAATAGTGCATGTTTATTGATGTCAGGCTGGATGTGCATTTGGCAGACCTTTCTGGTCGGAAGCAGCGGCAAATGCCGTGGTAGTTGAGGCTGATGCTTTCAAAGAGACCGACGTTCTCTATAGAGCCCTTAGTTCTAGGGGCCATCACCATGACATGCTTCAGACTGCTGAACTGGTACTTACATTAATTCTCTCTTTCAATTTAGACCATCTCTAGGAATGTCATGTAAAATACATAACCAAAAAGATTACACAATATGGAAGGTTTTGCCTCATTCTGCTGAGATGTTCTTAAAATGATGAAAAATAGTGTTGAATTGCATGGTTTATTAGGTGCACCAGTCTTCGACTGATGCTGCATCATCACTACTAGTGACGGCACTTAACGAAGGACGGGATGTGATAATGGATGGGACTCTATCATGGGAGCCCTTTGTTGAGCAGACAATTGCTATGGCACGTAATGTTCATAAATGTCGTTACCGGATGGGGGTAGGCTACAAGGTTGCCGACGATGGCACCATCACTGAGAATTACTGGGAGCAGGTAAAAGAAGAAGAAGAAGAAGAGCAACCAAAAGAAAATGGAGAAGCTCCCAAGAGAAAACCTTACAGAATAGAGCTGGTCGGGGTGGTTTGTGATGCTTATCTAGCTGTTGTCAGAGGCATCAGGTATACCATTACTGTCAAATTGTATACTACGATACCCTCTAAGATCTCAATGATACTGATATCTTTGTTGTGCAGGAGAGCTATAATAATGGGAAGGGCAGTGAGGGTGAATTCACAGTTGAAATCTCATAAGAGATTTGCCGGTGCATTTCGAGGATACTGCCAACTTGTTGATAATGCCAGGCTCTATTGCACCGATGCTGTGGGAGGCCCACCTACGGTAAAAACCAAAGACTTTTCCTCCTTTTGTTAAATTACCACTTGTCCTAAAAGTTTAAGCTGATAGAAAAATATAAATTTAATCATCTAATCAGTAGTTTAACAATTGTCTTTTAAATCGACCTGAATTATTGCACAAACATCACTTCAAGAAAAAAAAAAAAAAAAAAAGGTAGTGCAAAAACATGTTAAAATTTTGAACCAAAACAAAACATGTGAAAATTAGGCTTGTTCAGAAAAAAAAAAAAGGAAATATGAAGATAGGCATGGGGAGAATGACATGCATCTCCCGATCAATGAGCCTTGAAGTTTATTGGATTAGACAGAAAAAAAAAAAAAACTTTGGGCTTTGCTGGCCGGGGCTGGTCATGAACCAGGATTAATGAAAATCTTGGTGTTTATCCTATGCATCCTATGAAGCTTAAGTTGATATGATGAGTTAGGTAGTTAATAATACAAATATATAGATTAATCTGACATGATTAGCATATAAATGTGCAGTTGGTGGGATGGAAAGACGGAGATAACAAACTGCTGGAGGATCCAGAGGGAATCAAGTGTTTGACAAGAGTAAGCAGTTTGAACGACGAAGCCGAATCCATATACGACCTTTACAACCACTCAACTCAGGTGACGGAGCTCAGTTCCATTTGGAAAGACATCATTTTGTCACCGGCGAGGGCAACCCTTCAACTGGAGCTGAAGGCTTGTGTACAAAGAATTGAAAATCCAAAAATATTTGACCCTATTAATTTGTAATGTTTGAGTTTGCTTATCTTCACCTTAATTGTTGTTGGAAGAAGGTATCCTCAGATAATGTATAGTAGCACTTTTTCAATGGATCCAACTGGGATGTCAAATGATAGTCCAAGAGTAGTGCCATTTTTTTTTGGTGCACTGTGTTCACATTGAAAAAGTATTTATAAAAAAAAAGTTAATATACTTAAGTAAATTCAAGGTCATTAGTGGCTACCCATACGCTCTAGTTTTTGAGTTCAATCCCCACCAAAGCTTTTAGATGCTATGGCAACAGTCTGACCCAACTTTTTCCATATGTTGTCATTTTTTAAAATAAAAAATAAAATTATGAAGCAAGATAATCCTATGTGATCCTTTATCATGCCTCCATTGAGAATATTTTTAATCCTGAAGAAATGAGAGCTATTAATTCCCTCCCACTTAGTTGCACTAACCGGCTGGCCGGACTTGCAAATTTGGAGGGGTACATCCACTGACATCTTCTCGGTGGGAAGCACCTATCACATAGCCAAAGAGATCGAGAGCAGCAAGTAGCCGAAATGCTCCTCATGCATGAATGAAAGTAATGAGGTCTAGGGAGTACTATGAAAATTAGCGATTCCAAAAGCCGAAAAAAAATTCATGTGGCGAGCTTGCCACAACCTTTTGCCAACAAAAGACAATTTTTTTCGACGAAAGGTTGTGCAAGATCATTTGTGTCCTGTATGTAAAATTGAAGCTGAAAGAGTGTACCATATTTTATGGGAGTGTTCTTCAGCAATGGATGTGTGGATTTCCCACGTGTAGCGGAACAGGTACTCAAAAAATGGGGCATGGAGGAATTTTTTGATGTTTGTGGGAATTGCAAGGAGAATCTGGTTCGTATAAATGCAGTGATCCATGGTTGGAGTTTTACCCACCGGATATTCTTGTGCGGGAAATGATGTAGTCGGTTAAGAAGTGACAGCATGCCTATATTATTGTGACCCCAACCAGCCATGAACAGGAGGAAGCATGTAGTTAAAATGGAATGCACCTCCAGTCCGTTGGTATAAAGCAAACTGGGATGCCGAATTTGATAAACATACTGGACGAGTGGGTGTTGGAGTGGTAGTGCGGGATTCCCAGGGGAAAGGTGACGGCGGCTCGGTGTCTTACCCAGTTTTAGTGCACTGGAACCAACTGCCGATAAGGCCGTAGCATCCTATTATGCAGCTAAACTATGTCAAGAACTACCTGTGTAGGCCATCTATTTAGAGGGAGATGCACTCCAAGTTGTGAAGGCAGTGAACTCGACTGAGCAGAATTGGAGTCGTTTTGGGCACCTTGTGGCAGATACGCGGATGATCCTGCAATCTTTTCCCAACTGGAAGTGCTGTCATGTGAATCAAGATAGACTAACAAGAGTGGCAATCCAACAAGTCACTGATAATATTTGGAGGGAAGAAATTATTAATTATATCCGTGATATAATTTTGATGGAGCAAACTGCTCCATCTTTTGATTGATTAATACAAGTTAATTACAACTTTATCCTCAAAAAAAAGGGGGGGGGGGGTGGGGAAGAATATAAATAACATAGTTCATACCTATTTTATCTATCCATTGAGAACAACATATCATTTATTGTGAGATAAAAGAAACAACGTTTTATTTTTAACCAAAATGTAACTCTTTTATTGTCTTTGCCATTAGAACCTTTGTTTTTTTTAAAAAAAAAAAAATTTTTTAATTTTTTTTTATTGTTTTGTCGAACTAGATCTTCACAATTTTTATTTTTTAAAGGAGTTCATATTTTTAAAAAGAGTAATGCTACATACGCTTATTCTCACATTCTCAAATGAATGTTTAAATCTAAAATTCAATAGTAATTCATCCAAACTCTAATTACATTTTTTTTAATGCCATATAAAAAAAGTGCGCACCTTTTAGTTCATGTAACATTTCTTTTCTTATGTTACCAAAAAAAAAAAAAAAAACATTTCTTTCTTAAAAATAGAACTTGAAATAATTTAAGGAGAAAAAATTAGAGGTTTTGTTTGTTGATGTGTTCTAAGGGCATTTTTTGTTTATTGGCTTAAAAAATGTATAATATGTCATAAAAGTAAAAATTATTTTCATATTTTTACGAGTATTTTGTATTTGGGTTATTTAAATAAAAATTTTAACAAACGGAGGGAGAGATTCTGTCTTATGAAAAACAAATTTAAAAACTAAAAGAGCATTTTAACAAATATTTTTTGCTAGAGGGGGCCTGCAGCTGACCTCTAGGCTCTTGCTAAGTCAAGGAGTCCGTCAGTCCGTCACTACTAAAAATCAATTAAAGAAACTTAGAGGTCCTGACATGCAAATATTTTGTCACACTCAATCTAGGGCAACATTTACGCACTACCCAAGGTATATATAAGCATCTCCATCTCCGAAACTCTTTCACTTCGTCAAAACCCTAGCGGCCACAGATCCAACTCAAGCTTCGGTCCAACTAGGGTATTTCAGAGTCCAAGCTACAACCATGGTAAGCCCCAAATTCTACTCTTTCCAATCCACACTGACTTCTTTCTCTGTGTTCTGTGACTCTCACCTTCCTTGTCTTTGTGTGTTTCGTTTCAGGCTGATGTTGAACCCGATGTGGCGGCGGCAGGAGTGCCGAAGAAGAGAACATTCAAAAAGTTTAGTTTCAGAGGGGTCGATTTGGACGCCCTCCTCGACATGTCCACAGACGAGCTCGTCAAGCTCTTCAGCGCCCGTGCGCGCAGAAGGTAGGGATTGTGGCGTTTGATAAGAATCTGAAAGTATGATACTTGGTTTTTGTGTTGCGGGTGGAAAATGAGTCTGATTTGTTCCTGTTGATTGTGGTGTAATAGGTTTCAGAGGGGGCTGAAGCGGAAGCCCATGGCCCTGATCAAGAAGCTTCGCAAGGCGGTAATTTTTCTTAACCATTTTGTTTTGTATTTATTAATGACATTATGTCGAATATGGTGTTTTTTGTTATTGTATATTAAAGTTTTGGACACTGTATTTTTATGTCTTTCTTGTTTTCTTTGGTTGTGGATGTGTTTTTTATAATGGGTTTTCTGTGTGTTTGCCAAATGTTGCTTGTTGTTTGGCTTTTTTTTCAATTGTATCGTACGGTTTAATAGAATTATTGCGTCCGTGGCGTGCTATTTATGATTGATTTTGTATTCATTCTAAGATTTAGTTACTGCGTGGTATAATTATATATATGCTCTTAGTTGATTGATTTGGTGTGGAGCGATGGGAGACTTGTGCTTCATTACCCTTTTGCTCTCTTAATCAGCTTTGTATGTTGCAGGAAATTGTATGTATAGGATTATTAGGCGTAAAATGACTCTGGTTTGTCTAATCTTTTATTACTTAAGCTAAAGTTTATTTCTTATGGAAGATGAAGGCATGGTTTTTCTCTCGGAAACTTTTGCAGTCATTTGTATTTATTGAATAGTGGTCAATATTTTGTATGGGTTCTTTGGAGGGCTTTGTATTTATTATGAGATTGTAAAGTGTAATCATTGGATGAGGTTTTCGAGTTTACTTTCATATACTTATCACAAGAGCTGAAGATGATCTCAGAATAGTAACTCTCATAAAGTGATACTACATTGTTTCGTATTGGAGGTTATTGGTCCTGTCTAGGATATGTATAGGTAAAACCAGTGTCTGATGATGAATATATGTATTTACAGCATTAATCTCAGAATAGTAACTCTCAGAAAGTGGTACTACATTGTTTCCTATTGGAGGTTATTGGTCCTGTCTAGGACATGTACAGGTAAAACCAGTGTCTGAGGTTGAATATATGAATTTACAGCATTATCATGGTTGCTTCGGTTGATAATCTATAATGGTTGCTCATGAGATATGCTGTCATTCGTATTGACTTGGTTTTAGGTTTGATGGTCTGCATAAAAATGTTTGTGGGACATAATTGCTGTACAATGTGATGTCCATCAAGTTCTTAGAGAAGGAAAAAAATGCTGGAGGCTTGGTGAGATGGATTCCATCACCGGAAGCCAATCTTAGCTATAGGTTATTTAATTTGGCTAGCTGTTGTGAAAGTTCCAATCACTCTGATTGACTGGTCTTGTAAGCTGGACAAGTTTCAAGCATAAATTGTGTTATGTAATGGGTTGGTAGAAATGTTGTGGTGAGTATATTGATAGCTTCTACTTCGTTGTATAGTGTTGCTAATGACCTCTGGTTTTTTCTTTTTAAGATTTCATGATAAGTGGGTGATGCCTCATAAGGTTGTTGATGTTTATTTTTGTTGGAAAGGGTTATTTAGATGGCATAAAAAATGAAGTCAACTTTGTCTTATGTGGACAGTTTGGAAAGAGGGAAATAATCGCACGTTCAACAATGTTGAGTTATTTGTCAACATGTTTCCTAGTAATAATTTTTTTGATAAGTCAAAGTATATTATAAAAGCGCAAAAGGGGCGCAACCCATAGTACACAGGACGTATACAAGGGGAAGCCTAGGAGTGGGAAGAAAGACGAGAAAGAAAATCCGGAAAGCCTAGGAGGGGCGCAACATGTTTCCTAGTAATAATTAATTGGGATACAATATAAAATCTCATGGGCAGTAATGACTGGGCTTAGGATCCTCTCCATTTCAGTTTCCTGTTTAGATTTCATGCTAATGGTGTATACGAAGCCACATGGTAAAAATGTTGCCATGACATTAAAATTTTTTTAAATGGCGTGGTACTTTGTATACCATTTAGATGCAGCAAAAGACATAGAAATGTCGTTTCAATTAATTACCTTTTCTGTATCAATTTCATATCTGTAATTCACAGTTCACTTGAATAGCATGTTGGTTTTTTTGTCTCTTTCTTCTATTGGCAATGGTTTGTCTATTTGTTTAACTCAGACTCAAATTTAAAATTGACTATGGTTGCGCAATGTTTATCTTGCTGAGTGAAATGTGTTGGTGAAATCTCTCTACATGTGATAGAACTAATTTGCTGCCATTGTTTCTTTATTATGTAATGTTATTTTTGTTTGGTTGCTAAAATATTCTTTGCTTGGAATTTGATTTAGGATTATGATAATTTAGTGCAATTCATACTCATGTATTGAATTTTTTATAATGTTTTGGATCAGAAAAGGGAAGCCCCAGCTGGTGAGAAGCCAGAACCAGTCCGAACCCACCTTCGGAACATGATCATAGTTCCTGAAATGATAGGAAGCGTTATTGGTGTCTACAATGGCAAGACCTTCAATCAGGTTGAAATCAAGCCTGAAATGATTGGGCATTACCTGGCAGAATTCTCAATCTCCTACAAGCCTGTCAAGCATGGTAGACCTGGTATTGGTGCCACCCACTCGTCAAGGTTCATTCCTCTCAAGTGAAAATCATTACCGGAAACCTATATGTTTAGTCTTTTTTTTCTGAGAAGCTTAATGTTGATCAAATTTTTGTTTGTTTCTCCGGCGATGTTTTAATGTTTCTATGCTGTTGAACACCATTTAATTAGATGAAAGAACTTAAGCTTATACTCTTCTGCAAAGCTGGTGCCTTTGATGTTGTGAGGATTATTTTTTTTAGTTTCTATATTTGACTTTTATAACTTTTTTCATGTGCTTGCAATTGGTATTTTAAATGGTACGAATATTTCAGATAAGTTTCTCTGCTCTGTTAATTTTGAACAATGCATTGGCTTTGATAGTAACCAAGATATTTAGTTATATAGCATCGCTTTCATCTGACCCTCCCTGATGTGTTGGAGTTGGAGTTGGTTTAGGAACAGTAATTCATTTATATACTTCCCAAAACTATGCCGTTTTAGTCATAAAAATTATTTTTCAAAAATTGGGTCAGGTTCGAAAAAGTTTCCATAGTTGAACATCTATTTTTTTTATTTGACCTATTGGGATTCAAAAGAAGAAAATTTTGAAATTTGAGCTGCCTATCGTCAAAAGTTTACCCGATCAAGTTGGAATTGGGTCAAAATTGGGTGAATTTTGGGTTTCCAGGGATTTCGTACACCCCAGAAATCTCCTTTCAAGTGACCAATTAGAAGTAATTTGCTTTGTTAAAATTAAACTGAGGTCAAGCTCCTGTTTTGGTCCACTAAATTGCTTTAGGTTAATGAAATTTACAGGATTTTTTTTCTTTTCCCATCCTGAGCTTAATAAAGTGTTTTAATTCTCAATAAAACCAACACAAATTGATCTTATCCTTCTTATGTGGCGATTGACGTGATTAATGAAAGCCTACCTAACGTGAAAACAGCACACCAATTAATCATTCAACCTAATCCTGGATTGATACACGGTCTCTCTAGCCACGTACACCTGTGGGCTTTGGGAACTTTAGATTATGTTTGCAACCTGGAACCATCGTCTTCTCAAATCTTCCATTATATGAGATGAGGACTATTTGGCTGTCACCTCATGAGTAGAGCATCATCTGAATAACATGCTCGTTTGACAAAATTGTTTACAAGGCGTTTTTTCTTTTTGGTTGAAAACAAATGTTGTGATGTGACATTAAAGTAAAGATATTCAAGTGTTTTGTGAGATTTTATTTTACAGTAACGGATTTGTTAATTTTTGTTTAGGCTTTCCAGTTGTTGCCGTGATCAGATGTGTTTTTAGGTGATGGAATGGGGCTTTTTTTATGGGTCCAATTGACAAGTTTCTCATTAATCAACCCTGCTAAATTATTTCATTCTCACTCAGGGCTCATCTTATAAAGGAAATGCTATTTCTTCTAGTATTTATTTGGTGTTCTTCTAATTGTAAAGTGATTTTTAAAATCATTAATAAATTAAAAGTCAATGATAATAATTTTAAATTCAACGATAATTTTAAAAGATACATCACAGTTGGGATAACACTAGAAAAATACTTAACATTTTTCTCTTATAAATAACCCACATATTAATATAATATTAGTAAAGCAAGAAAACATCACCGTATTCAACGGTAATTGCCTCGTGCTCAATTAGAGAGAGAGAGAGAGAGAGTGATGGGTAAATTCAAATTCCTAGTCAATTCAAAATCATAGAAATCAAGATGCACGGTTAAAATTCTCGAAGCAATTGACCGTCAAACCATTTAAAACACGTGCTAATAGTAATAGTTGCTGCTTACCGAGTTATATTAAAATAAAATAAATACATCTGACGGTTAAACGTGTGTTTACTTCCAGGAGGCAAAAGCGCTGGAAGGTCTCGTGCGCCCCCATTTTCTCTACTAACTCTTCCAACCTTCCTCGAAATGGCGAAGCAGTTTCCTCTCAACTTCGTAAAGTGATTTTTGTATGGCCTTTTCCACATCAGCAACTCCAATCTTTCAAAAAATAGAAAGAGACGACAAATTAGTTTCAATATAATATTATTACATAAACCCCATGTGCATAATATCATTCCTACTCTCAGTTTTTTATTCTTAAAAACCCACTATCCACTATGATGAGTATCAACTTCTTGTTTTTTTGTTTTTTCCTAAATAATCTTATATCATTTCAATTGGGTCAAAAGAAATTGTTTCAATTACTTGATAAATATCAACTTAAAGCATCTCAGTGTAGTTAAAATGAAAAAAATAGTTATATTTAGTTATTTTTATCATTTTTTTTGCTCTAATAAAATAGTTTATAATTAGCTATTATACCTTAACTGTTACGATGAATAGTTATTTGTAGCACATTAGATTGAATTTTAATATAATATAATATTATTTTTTTTTCTTTAATTAAATATTGACAATAATATAATAAAAAAAATGAGATATAATATTTTAAAGTAAGTAGCTAATAGAATAGAAAATATATTGGAGTTGACACTAAAAAATTGGTAATTAAAATAAAGAATTGTATTTTTTGACTAGTTATAATAGCTATTATTGCGGATATGCTCTTGATAGTAAATTGGGATGAAAGAAAGAGAGAGATACCTGGGTGTCAATCTGCAATTCAGCAGAGAATTCATGAGCAGAGAAATTTGATCGGATGGTTGTGGTTTTGAGTCCCAAGGACTTCAAGCACTTGAGAACTTCCACCATAGAATCAATCCCAGATGCAGGATTAGCCACCCTTACTCTAATCTTTGCTCCCCCTTCCGCTGCTGCCGCCAAATTTGCTTCAACCTCTAACTTTCGCCTCTGCAACTCCTCCCTACGCCTTTGCATCCCTTCAATATTCTTCGCCGCCATTTGAATTATCGAATTCTTGTCACTCTGCACACACAAGCTCGTAAGAAGTATACTAAGAATCATAACAAAAACAACAGCAACAAAAACAGAGACGCCCATTTTTGACAGAACCCTCCCACGCACCTTGGTGCCAAAAGGCAGCATGGAATGCAAGGCCATGTAACTCTGCTTCTGCTTCTCCCTCCTCAGCCGCTCGTTCATCATGTGCCGAAAACACCGCTCTTTCTCGGGCTCCTCTGTTTCAATTCTCGGATGCCAGCTCCTCCTCAAGAAATCAATCATTCTCTTGTTCACGTTCACACAATTCCGCCCATCATCGCCGCCGGAACTCCCCGACCCGAATTCAATTCTGGGTTTTTCTGCGTACGCCGCAAAAGCGCTTTGGCTCACCGGGGGGGCCACATAAGCGTCGTGCCAGAAGATATCGCCCTGCAAATCATATGGGAAAAACATATCCATCATTCTTCTCTTCGGCTCCTGTTTCTCCCGGGAATTTCAAAATTCGGTTCTTGCTGGCAGTTGATGGTTAACGGTCCTCGTGAACTGGGATTCGTATATATGGTGGACTCGTTGAATCACATTGAACACGTGGTCAACGTTTTTGTTTTGGTCAAAGATTACAAGTTTTGTATCAGAGGTTTTAGTTTCTTTCTAGTTTCTAGTCTCCTCTCTCTCTCTCTCTCTCAGGCTTGACCTTCCTGAGCAACTGTCTATCAAATTGGACCCCCGTTGTAAAATACAAAAGGAAACGATAAAATTTCGTCCGTTAGTTTCCTGTTGCACGCCCGCAACGTTTGGATCATCATCCACTTGGCGGGCCCTACTCCTACATAAGTTTTTCTTTTTTTTGTTTTTTCCTTTGAAAATAACAATGACTTACAAGAGAGGGTGACCCTCCCTCTCACTCAGATCAATGGATCAATCATCATCGGAAATTGACCCTTTCTTATCTCGGCCTACAAAAATTCCTCCAAACTCGGCAGGGAGAAATTTCTTTTAGCTCGGTTTATAATAAGATTGTTATGTGTTTTTGAGTATTTAAATTTTAAAAAAAATCTGTTCAATCCAGTTTGAAATTTTTTATGTCCTTCATTATAACATACCATGATTACGATGTTGAGATGATTATATAGAAGATTGTAAATAGATTACAATGGGAAAAAAAATTGAAATAATAGCATTCCATTAAATCTTAAAAGGGATTATCAATCATTATTTATAATGGTAGCTCCAATTTTAATTGAATCAACTTGTGAATTTGTCAACAATACAAATGTTGTGGGACCCAAATAAGGCCATGCAAGATTGACCCACTTCAAGCATGACTCTCAAAGGGTCAATTCCTTCAACAAAAGAGTGAGCGGTTGATATTATAGGAGCAAGTCAAATCTTTCACCCTATTTGACTTATTTAGATTATATAGACCACCATCCTCTTAGATTATATAGACCATGATCTTCAAACGATAGTTTAATCGACTATGGGTCACATTTCACTAAGTAGAAATCATTAGATCGAATCTCTCCTTTCCTTCTCTCGTGTAGATATGTTAAAAAAAGAACATCTCCGTTACCTCGCGTGGACATGTCAATTTTTTTTTTTTTTCTTTTTTATTTTTTATTTTTTAAATTTTAAATTTTTAAAAAGAAAGATTACATTAACCACGCCAATTTTATTTAAATTAAAATAATTATATTTTCACACCATAATTGTTTCTTAATTTTTTCAATACTACCCTCTCCCACATAACGAAAACCACATGAAACTCCACCCTACGAAAAAAAAAAGGGGTGCAAAAGCAAATATTTATGACGTGAAAATAAGATAACCCATCTATTATTCACTATAAAAGCATTTTATGCAAAATTTGTAGGAAAAAGTTTTCCTAAGAAATTCATGTGCAATTGACATGCTTTAAAACCATAAATGTCCACATAATAGGCTTGTTAAATAAACACAGATTTTTACATTTTGGATTCCGAGTCATCGTTGTCTGCAAACTGCTACAGCAAGCCATCTCAGCAATGAGCTCTGAGTCATCCCACAAGTGAAGTCAAGTTCATTGCCGTATGAGAAATCTGTAGCTAAAGAAATCTAACCATGAGAAGAGAGCAAGAGATCAACTTTCATGCTGCAAAGGTGACAAATTTATCTACACATGGTCTTGCCCAAAAGATTTGTACAGAGTAATCGGCTATCTAAGATCTTGTTGCCATAATACCTTTGACAATCTCCCAGTGTTCTGCCTTGCCGACTGATATTCTTATCCTGTTCATTGGCTCAATCTAGTTAAGCTATTGTCTTCTTCTACATTGTAAGCTTCAATGCCCAGAGAATTGGCAACTGCATATTCATTTGGCTCAGGAACCTCAGATTTTGTTCTGGGCTCTAGATTTTGGAAATCATAAGGAAAATTTGTCTCTGATTGGAGGTTGCAAGTTGAGCTATCACCACCATCTTCGCCCTCATTTTCACTGTAATACGTCTCTAGATAAGGCTCAGCTCCTTCCTCCTGTAGAAGGGGGAAGATGGGATAATATAAGATGTTAGACTGGCTCTTGTATAACAGAAAAATTAATGGTTCTAGAAAATGAAATAAGAAAATTAACATATACCTCAGTGTCTTCATCATCTGTAGGATAAGCAGAATCTAATCTGTCATAAAATGCTTCATCTCCTGGTCTTCTACAACCTCCATTTGTTCCTGTCAATGCAAAATATGAACCAAATCAGTCTCTGACCGCAAAAATGATGGTTACATATTTCTCTGCCAACTTAGAAGCTTGGCTTGCACTAGCAAGAACTAGAATATGTAGGGGCTTACAATTTCAGATCTTAGTGTCTCCACTTTGCTTTGCAGAGCTGAAATATGCTTTAGGAGAGCCTGTTCCACAAAATAACGAGAAAGTTCAGCTATTGATATCTGTATATATGTCCAAGTAACAAATATAAAAGACCTGTTGATACATAAAGGCAGTTCGTTATGATGGCAGAGTATCCTGTATTTACAATTTCCAACTCCCCTCTTTTGCTGTTATACGTATTATCAGTTGGCTACCATGCCAGCAATGCCAACAGGCCTAGTTCTTACACAATAATTCAAGGATCCCCAAAATCAAGACTAAAGGGAGGCTGACATGCCCCTTTTCTGGCACAGATCAGAACCCCACCCAGTACTGCTCAGGGCCAGTCACTGGTCAAGAGGGATTCTAACAAGATCTCAAATGCATATGAGACGTACTATTTAGCTCTATATCTGAAAAATCAGGACATTTGGATAAATAATATGAAAATTTATAGGCATACCTCCTGCCTTTGTAGCTCAATTGAACGTGCCAAAGCCTTCCTCTTTGTCAAGAGATTCTTTGGCCTCAAAGTTGCAGGCCGTTTATATTCCTTTCCCCGAAATACAATAATAGCATATCCTTTGGAAACTTTGTCTACTGAAACCAACAAACCTCCACTCTCAGCTTCCAGTGCTAATGCAATTCTTTTTACCTGGTCAAAAGATTTGGCCTTCACCAAGATCTTAACTAATTCACGGTACTTCCAATGCAAGTGCATGTTCTCCACTGTGCCATCAAATACTTCACGTCTACCTGTGAGAAGAAATCACTTTCCTTAAATATTGCTCTATCAATGCGTACTCTACCTGAAAAATCTTTAATAGATTAGGTATATAGAGTGTTACCAAGAAGTAAGAAAGCTTTCATCCGCAAACCTAGTTTGCGAAACATAAACCTCTCCTCATCAGTTATGCTATCTGGGTCAGCTTGCCGATCTGCTGGTTTTAAAGACAACTCTACTTTATATAGGGCTTGTTCAGCTTTCATTAACTTTCTTTCAGCCTGACAGACAATCCTAAGAGTTTTAATGAAGGAGAAATTATGGAAAGAGATCATGTGACTATTGTGTTAAAAATAAAAGAAAAAGTTGCAAAGCTTGGGCATCAATAACACACATCATAAATGATAAGTGAATTGCATATTAAAGAAAGAAACCAAGTCCTTCTCCCCAAGGAAAAAAAGAAAGAAAGAAATAACTCAAGTGACTTTTTTTGGGATAATGTAAATTCATAGCGACTTACAAACTGAAAAACACAGCATTTTTATAACAAGATATTTCTGATATTAAAGCCATTGAGTCTGAGTTTTAAGGAACTCACAAAAGCAAGCCTCTTTTCAAGCTTCCTGACAAGGTTGGCTCGCCTATTCATTTCTGCTTCCCTCATCATTTTCCCTTATGATGATCATCCAGTGTCTTACCCCACCTAGCATCTGCATCCAATGTTTCCCCAAGTGTACCGGCAGTTCCAGATTGCCCAGTTATATCAACTCTTGGTATGATCAAGGCTGAAGCTCTCAACCGTGCCTGCTCCTCTTCATCTTGCAGTGACTTTGCCAATCTCTCCCTTTCTAGTAAAGCTTCAGTGACATCTGGTGACAAAAAATTCTTTCCTCTATAGAAGACTAAGAAGTCCTTGTTTCTTGAGAGCAGCATGCCCCCTGTCAATTTCTGCAACCAATGATCAAGATATAATTACCAGTAGTTCAATGCATATAATCTGATAAATTTACCAGTACCTCTCTACAAGATCAAGCCATGAGTGCTTTTGACATTAGATGGAAATTGTTAGTTAAGGGTCTCAATCTGACTGGTTTCATATCTCATATAAGCATATGAAATATAAAGTCCAGGAACGCTTAGACACAGCACATACAATTTCTGGAGTTTGTAAATAAGATGAGAGAAAAATAACATAAGTGAGCAAAGGTGCATATTAACAAAGAATTACTCCCTGAAGTAAGAAACGTTGACCAAGTATGTTTTATTACCTTGATCTCTTCAGCCATCCTCTCACTAGTAGTCAGCTGCACGCCACGTTTAAGTGCAATCTTTGCAATTGAACTTCTTTCCCACAATTTAGCCATGGCCACAGCTAGACCTTGGAGCTGCCTGTTTCTACCTGGAGACAGAATATTTTGTACACAATCACAAGAACATTTTCAAGTTCATGCAAAAAAAGTATGAAAAGAGGCAAACCTAATGCAAAATGTGGCGGAAGAACCCTGGCAAGCCTTCGTAAATCTGTTGCCTCCTTTACTCCAAGCTTTGATCTCACTCCATAAGGAAGTATTCTGAATGGAGGTTGGTAACCAGGAACAACTGCTGTGAGCATATCTGCATCTACTGGCAATGGATCACATCCGGGCCAATCAGTGTACCTAGGACCCAGACCATCTAAAAGTTTGTCTACTTCATCTTCATACTTCACTTCTGGCAATGATTCTGTGTCTTTCTTCTCCTCAGCAGTAGATGCTGTGTTTGATTGGGGTGCACGCACATTATTGTCAGAACCATATTCAGCAGGATTCTTTATGGTTCTTTCAGTAGGTGGTGGTAAGGAATTAGAAGAATTCTCATTTTTCTTATATATTCGTTTGTTCAGTTGCACCTTAGGAACCTCATAACTTACACCTCTATACAGAGAAATAGAAGTACCAGACCTCCAAATCACCAGCCCACCAGTTCTTTCTCTGAAGACAAAAAAGAATGTAGTTCCAGTAAATGAAGGAAATAAACTTAATGAAATCTACAAATGACCAAAAATCTTGCAAAAAGAATAATGCTCAGGTTGTGAAGAGGACTGTTAGATGGCGCCTTCACCTAAGAATCCTAAGCGTTCAGTCACAGTGGTAAGATAGCATTATTTATTGAACCATGACAGCAGGAAACCCAACCACCTTTATGATTCCCTCTGAAGATTTCAAGACCAGTATTTAGAACTCTTTGAATCACTCTACTATATCATGATTATATTTTGAAAATATTTTGTATGACATAGTCACATCAAATAATTGTAAGACCACAAAGTAGCTGAGTGAACTAATCGTACAAAAGGAAGATCTAAATATTTGAATTAGAGAGTGTATGAATACGGTTCTTACATTAACATGTGACTACTCTAACACAATTAGATCTTTTAAAAAATCAGGTACCTTCACTCAATATTTATGATCAACTTCAAGCAGGCCTTGGGGTAAAACCCTCTTAAAAATTCTCATTTGAAATCGTCATGCTCTATCTTATACAGCCTTCAGTCACTGGACGGCTACTTTGGGTTGAAAAAAAAAATTCCTTATAGTGTCTCCTTTTAACCAAAACAGACCTTCATGTCTGGTATATTATCTTCTCAACCACTGTACAGTCCACTAGCATAAAATATATGCCCTTTTATTTTGTCTATTTAAGATGCTTCAGGTCAGGCCAGAATGGTTCGTGAGGCATATAGTTTTTGCCAGACTATGAAGAACAAGGCAGGGAAGGCCTTGAAATCTGCTCCTTTTTCCTATTTGGCAGCCCATATGCAAGACAAGAAGCCAAAACATATCGAAGGGTGACAATGCCTCTCTCTAGTAGGAACTGTTTAAAAACATTCTGTTGCACTAGTTTAAAAGAATCCAAAGGGGTTTGCATATTGAACTTGATTGGAGATCTAATTTCTTTGCTCTATCCCTCATAAGAATTGAAGTGTAGCTCCTATTCCATCCTCTTAACTTACTGATATTTCTTGTTCTCCTTTCCTTTTCCCCAAAAAATTTAATAAAAACAACAACATTTAAAAAAATCAAAAAAGAAAACAAAATTGCAAGAACATAAACTTATAAGAAAATAGTAAGAAGCAAACCTCCAATATCTCATGCATTCTCTTCATATTAAGAGCAGCTGCACCTTCGATTTTCAGCCTCAAAATCTCCTCCGTCTTCCACCTCTCGTGAATCATGTCAACGACTGCTTGAGTAACGCCGGCACCCCCAATTTTTGTCTTGTGCTTCTTCTGGAATGTCAAATTCTCAGCCTCCTCAACTCTGAGTCCGGAAGAGTCAATTCAGCCATTGAAGTCCTACTCTTTCTCCTCACTGAACCCTCATCTTCCGCCTTCTCCTCCTTTGGCTTCTCCCAGGGGAACCTCACCTCTCCACCTCCAAACGCATTTTCAACCCCAAATGGTGATTCCGCCGAAAACCCACCTCGCGAATTAGGCAACATTCCTTCCTCAACATAAAATATGTCCTCCACAGACCCTTTTTCAATAGCTATCTCCTGCCTCTTCTCTTTACCCTCATCACCACCGTCAATGTACCCAAATTTCTTCAACTTCTTCACAATCTTATCCATTGTACTACTACCAGTACTACCATCATTCTTCCCCGAGTTCAACATACTATGGTAATTCAACACGGCTTGAGGTGGTTTCAGGCGGTTTTGTTGGTGGGTTTCGTTCCATTTATCTACCCAACTATTACTACTACTACTACTACTAGTCTTACGATTACTGGTACTACTGCACGCATTCTTTTGCGAACTATACCCAGAAATGGGTTGGTTCGTGCTCAAAAAATTTGATTTCCTAAGTGGGTCTTGCTCAGGGATTGAAGCAGACGTCACACAAGCCTGGTTTGCATAGAAATTGTACTTTTTGGAGGTAATGGAGGAATACCTGAAGAACCGGATGGGCGTGGCATGGAACTTGGAGAAGGAGGTTTGAAATGAATCAAAAAACGTTGTCGTTGGGTGAAATTGACGAGTTGGTACAAGAGCCATAGCAGTACCTCCTCGGAACTATATCATAAATTAACCGATCGACCTGTGAGCCTTCTGAGATTTTTTGTGAGATTTTGGAGGTTCAATCTCTGTCTGCTTCTTGATTGTTATCTATGGCGGGGGAGTAATATCTAAAGTCCGTTTGGATGCGTGGCTATCCACCCTCCATGCATGCTAGGATATCCCCACACCGGCATAGGAATATCTTTGTCCTTTACTTTTTATTTTATTTTATTTATTTATTTAAGTCATAGTCTATATCCAGTGTCAAATACGAGATTTGGTATATATACGGTACTAGAAACATTCAGAAAACTTTAAGTTATTATAAAACTATTGGTCCATAATTATTTGAAAGGGTTCCATTCATGAATCGATAAACTCAATGACATCCAAGATAAATAGGGCATATTACCATCTTCAGGTAGATCTCTTGGAAGGGATCTTGCAAATAATTGTATTCCTTTGAGTTCAGGTGCATTAGGTTATGCATTGAACTCAGTATGTGGCCAGCAAAATAATTGACTATGCATGGCTAGAAAAAGTTTTAGTTAGTGGATTCTTTCCCTTATTCTTTCTTTTATTATTATTATTATTATTATTATTATTATTATTATTATTATTATTTTCTCTTTTAAAAAAATTATTATTTTAATTTGCCTGGGTTTGAAGCAAAGAGATACCTATGTCACCATTTTTACTTTATTCCGGTAATGGAATTGTTATCTTAAGGCTTAACTTACCAAGAGATAACTCAATCAATTTATCTTTATAAAGCAATTAGTTGAATCCTCTTATATGTACATGTCAAAAAAAGAAAAAAGAAGGCTTAACTTGTCAACTATCAATGGGTCCCTCAAGTCATAAAACTAGTCATGTTGTGTCCACAGCCCACTTCTATTTTAATTGTATATGTTTTGCTTCGGCTCATGAATGAGGCTATGGCTGAAATGCTCATTAGCCTTATCTTAATAAACCAAATTGAAGCAATAAGCACGAGAGGCACAGAGGGTAATATTCTCTAATGTTTCATGCAAATTCAGTGTCAATCAACTTCAGAGCAACAATAACTCAGTAGAGCTCGACTGCCTATCTGAGTGGCAGCTGTATTTTCATATCAATGAAAACATGTGCATCAAATATGTATACGGAGAAGTGCATCAGCGTTCCTTCGGATTACAGAAAGGATATACCCTTCCAAACTTGCAGCAAAGTTAGATGCAAGTTATAGTTGATATCAGTAAACATGTATATCTCACAGATGCAACAGCTTCCCATTTGCAGTATATCATTATCACCAACCAAAAATGAAAGAATATATATAAAACGAAATCATTTTGCCTTTGAAATCATCTACAAAGAAACATGATCATGCTGTCTTTCTTATTTATTTACACGTCGAATTCATCAGCTCCAGACAATGAAATAGGTCCAAGGGAATCACCTTCTATTCCAGCAAGCATCACAAATTCTTTTGTGAAGTCCCCCCTTTTCTCTATCCATCTCACTCCAAGCACCATGAAACAGACCACGACGTCATTCTCTATCTTTGCAAGCTCATTACTCAAAAAGACTGGATTTTCCCCGGCAACATACTGGTAATTTGGCATTTTTCGGGCTGAGATAAAAGCATATTTAATAGGTCCACATCTCAAGAAGACCCCATGCCTAAATATGCGGTGAACAACTCCCTGCAAAATCTCTCCCTTGAAAGGTATGAAGGTACGGCAATTAAAGACTACAGGGAAGAAAACATCCCCGACTCATCCACAACCTCTCCTTTGCCTATGCTCTTTAAGCTGGTTACTGCAAGAAAGTAACCATGATCCTTGCTGGCCTTTTCATTCAGCAAGTCCTCCAACAAGCGTGTGATGATGGACCTCTGGGAAACAAGTCCATTTCTATCCAAGTTTTCCGCAAGGACAGCTACATCCCTGAGCAGTTCTACTTCACAGAACATAGCCGAGATCTAGTCCACAATGAACAAAAGAAATAGGATTATAAAGATTGTTTTGCACAATTAATCAACCAGATTCTTTTAGATAACGCATCATAAAGAAAGGTTTCCAGCAATCAAACCAGAAAATCAATAAACCAAACCATTAAAACAAATCATGCCAGGATAATCCAAGTCAGTTAAATGGATAACTTGCTTTACACAAGAAATTGAAGAATCTCTCCATAAACATATAGAGGAAGTATTGGGGGGTGGGCAATAGCAACAGGCCAACACAGAGATGGCCATCTATCTCATTGTCAATTGATGGAAAGATGTAATGTGACCAAAGTTCCAAAAAATTAAGTCCCAGTTGACTACGAAATTATGATGTCTAGTCTACTCATTTCACTTCTTCTCAAGCTTTGTTTATTTAATATTTATGATTAGCAATTACGATACACTAGAGACAACCTAACATTATATTTGCGACTAATATATATATATATATATATATATAAAGAAGAAATTTAGCGTGGATTACACTTCAACTCTTTGTGCAATAATGACCTCTCCCATCCTTCTGTCCTCCCCCCTTCCCCTATTTCTTTTTCTATAGAATTACAAGATGACTTGTATAAAAAAAAAAAATTATGCATGAAAGTACAGTAATAATATGCATACAACAAATAAATATGATCATAATTTCTGATGTGGACCCACCGTGTTGGTCTCAAAAGGTAACACGTTATATGTCATGTAGTCGTAACAAAGACGTTTTTGCCATGTGAGGCTCATGGGAACAATGAAAGTTAGTTTTTTTTTTTTTTTTTTTAAATCCTTCCTGCACAGGAGTTATTCAATCATTATCCATACTATTTTTTCATAAGTCAATCAATTTCTTACTTCCACATGTGAATAAAAGCATTGGCAAAGTTTATAAATGGAAAAAAGCATTCAAGTGCAGATGTTAATGGATGCCACAATCATCCTTAGTTATAAAGATGCTAGAGTTGAGACCATAAAATTTACTAGGCCAAGCAAACTAAGCAGAGTTGTAGAGATTGTACATGCACATATATTTAGTATAGTTTTGGTACTAATGTGAGGAAACAAACTCAAAAATATCCCATTACAACCCAGTTAATGATAAAAATATTAGCAGATTCAGAATTGTTATGTGTGTAAGTCCCAAAATGGAAACTAAAGGATGACACAGCTAAGCAGGGCATAAACTTCCTGCATGGTATGCAGTAATATGGTAGATCTACATGAGTATGCAAATTGGTTTGTGCAACCAGGATCAATGGACCCAACCTGGCCTAGCTAATTTATCTGTTTGTTTCCTTTATGGTTAGAAAATCAGTACCAACTTATCACCAGTTTAGATTATGGACTTACACATTATTGGAACTATCCAAACCAACTACAAACAGGTTCAATGAATTATAAAATTAGAAAAAAAAAAGCGCAAACTATGAATCGTATTTATCATTGAGAAATTGATGTTTAATTATGTCATCTCAACCTAGATGCTTTTAAGGACTAACCTCAAACCTTAATCTGAGATGATCTTTTTGTATCAGTTTTTACAGTCCAATTTTGTGTCAAGAAAAGGAGAAATGATTTTTGTCATTTTTATCACATGTTAATATTAGAAATATGCATAATTGGACCATTAAATCTAGGTCGCTAGATTGTTACCATCATTAGACTTGCAGAAGGAAAAATTTCAAAATCTAGAACTAAGAAGTCAATGACTAGACTAGGTAGCATCGCGTGAATTGCCTTATCCTGATGTCGCCATTTACTCTAGTTACACATTTTATTTTCATACTTCTTCAAACATATCCCTGTTCTTAATCCAGAGTAGGGGACTTCACGGAATCAACAGAACCAACCAACTTGCACCAATTGATGATAATACAAAGTAAACATGCACCACATTCAAAATGAAAATAAAAGATATCAAATACCATTTATTTTATATTTGAATAGAAATGGTTATAAAAGCATTTCTAATGTGGATGTGGGGAGAAAGTTAAATTCTGAGAACCAAACTTCATGAAAGTATGAGAAAACTAAGTTGTTTTGTTTGCACATCCAAACATGAGGTAAAAGAGATTGATCTGAAGCATGACTCCAAAGAAAGGGAGATTGATCTGAACCATTAGAAAGTCACCTATCAAGCCAATCTATTCGATGAAAGAAAAACTAGTTCTAATTGGGTAAGGGAAAAAGAAAAAGAAAGAATGAAAAGGAATACCCAAGCGAAGAAACTTCAACCTGGAATCAACTTATCAACCATGAAAAGTAAAATTTCAACAGAGATTTGACATGCTCTGTTTACTTAAATAAGGATTTAAAGTTTCAAACTCCCATTCCGAAAAGGTTTTTGGGCAAAGAAACTGATTCTATCAGATATCCAAATCTAAAAATTCTAGCCAGTAAAGCTTCCTTGAACTAAGGCACCACTTGGTTGGCACAGACAAAACGTTCAACATTTTCATTTGCGCGTTTTGCGGTTCCTATCTAATTTCAACTTACGTAATTAAATACATACGGAGCTGTATCTTCTATCAGTTACTTCGCCCTCGCTTAAGAATTAGGAATTAAAGCTTGTCAACCCAAATCTGGAGAACTAGCAAAGTTTCAAAGTCAATTAAAATACCCAACACACAGAAAGCTTCACAACCCTTGAAACCACCCAACTTTAAACCAAAGAGACTAGAACCCAGAAGAAGAAGATAATCCAAGAATCAATCTAGTGCATAAAAGAAATGTCATTTTGGGAAAGAAAAGCAACCCAGTGGAGTGGAGCAAATTTTGATAAGAAGTAAACAAAATAGAGGGAAGGGTTTGAGAAAAAGAACCTGGTTTTAATTTTGGATAAACCCGGAAAGAGCTTTGGAGAGGGCGTGGTGGTGGAATAAACAAACGAAGGGGAAGGTTGAGACAACGCAACACGCTGCGCAGCCTAGATACTCTCCGTTGTGGTGTGATACGGTGAGCACCCTCGAACCTGTGTTTGGCAACTCAGTTATCATAACCTTATCTTGCAAAATTTAGTAATTCTGTTTTTTGGGGCAAATAAATGATGGATAATATTAAGTATTAACATAAATAAAAATAAAGGGAATACAACCTTTTATAAGGATGGGCTGTAAAAGCTCAATAAAACGACGACACATGGTCTAAAAATACTGAGTACAAAATAGACAATAAAACACTAAATAGGGGCTCTTGTGTCTCTAGATAAAATAAAATAAACAAAAAGAAACCTATTTTCACACAGGCTACCGAGAGGAGCAAGCCATGAAGCAATCTCTGAACGGTGAAGAGAAGTGGCGATGACCAGCAGGTGGTAGGTGGTGGCGCGTCTGGGTTGTGGTCTAGCGGAGGTGAAGGTCGTCAGAGCGGTGCGGCGGTGCTGGGATGCTGGATCTGGCCGTAATGGCAGGCTGAGGTCGACGTCTGACTGAAGCGGCAGGGCTCTCCTGGAGTGGCTGGCACGACTGAGGTGGATGGTGGCTTGGATCTGGGTTTGGTGTTTGGCTATTTTCTAACTGGATCTTGATCTGGCTGCCATCACCAGTGGAAGGAGGCCGGAGGGTGTATGTCGGTGGTGGTTGTCGCGCAGTGCCGCCGGAGAGGATGGCCAACTGGTGGCGGCACGACTGAGGTGGACGGTGGCCCGGATCTGGGTTCGGTGTTCGGGAATTTTCTGACTGGGTTCAATGTTTAGACTTGCTGTGGGATTTTTGATAGTGTGTTTTTGTGTATACCGTCATTTGGTGAGATAAATGATGTGTATATTTTCTATTGGTGGATTTAAAAGTGAGATTTTTCAGCCCACCCTATCTATGTTAGAGCATTATTAGTAACTTCATCAAATTTCATTAGCTAAAATAGTAAAACTACATTATTTTCCAAGGACAAAGAATCTTGAAAATCCTCGAGAGTGTTGTGAGAGGAAATTGTCGAAACATAGAGAGGATGATAATGAAGAAGGTTAAGCCCGATGGCAAGATCCAAGGAAGGCATTTACACTGTGTATGTGCAAATGCTAGACCCATTGCTATCATGGCCAGAAAACCAAATGAACGTGAAGGCCAGAAAGCCAAGTTTCGAGGTACGTTTTTCATGATCAGGATCAATATTACTGTTAACAAAAAAAATGGCATCAATACATAGATGAAGACAGCCGAACTCGAAAACGCTATAGCTACCCTACCTAGAGGCATATAAATTAACAGACGTACGGATTCAATGAAAATGATCAGGATTTAATTAAACTTTATATGGATCATTAATTTTTAATTTTTTAGGGTTGAAAGCAAAATTGACGTACGGATCGCGACATGTACGGTGAAAAACGAGCGGGACAAAACCGAGTGGGTTCACATTCGCAGCAGCCCACAATCTCATAACACGTACCACTCCTCGTTCATGTGTACGTCTATGGGTTGGTCGTCGGGGAAGGAACGAGCCAGATAGCTTAAAAAATGATCTTCTCTCTTGCCTTGGTAATACATGCTGCAAATGAGTGCAGCCGCTACCAAATGATCTTCTCTCTTTCTCCTCCTCCTTTCTCTCCTTCTTGTCCTTTAGTTTTGCGGTGATGATATTTGTTCCGAAGGCGTGAGGGGAACACTCCCTCACGCCCTCATTTTTTAATATATTATATTATTATTTTAATATATAATATATTAAACATTGAAAAGTAAATATAAACATTGAAAAGTAATCCCAAGCCAAAATAGAGGCAATAGGAGAATTTTTGGGATAATATTGATTGAATTTAAAAAAAAAAAAAATTAATACTTTATGGAGGTGGATTGCAAAAATTAAAACTTTAATGTTCAAATTAAAAAACGCCGTCAATTTTGAAAGATAGAATGTAATTTTCCCTTAACTTTATATCTTTTACACTTTCACATTTTTACACTAAAGTCTAAAAGCTGAGGAATGAGGATGCTTAAGCCATGTTGACTTGTGTAGTTACATGACATGCGCCCCTTGACATAATCAATACCATCCATTTCTAAATAAAATTATGAAAGTATCCTTTTAACAATTCCACCTTCATCCCATATAAATGGCAGGCTGAGCTGGACATGTGTTTTTAAAGCATGTGAGAAGTATATATTATTATTATTATTATTATTATTAAAAAATATGTAAAAAGTACATACTATTAAAAAATATAAAATTGACTAAAACTAATTTGTAGCTAAATTATACAAACTAATCTAAAGAGCATCTTCTGTAAAGGTTGTTATTTTAATTATTGAAAATACCACCTTTTTTGTTTTTTTCATTTTAGTTACTAGTTTCTTATAGCATTTACATTGTTTTATTTATATTTGTTAGTTTGAAGTATTGGCTAATGTTCGTGAGCAAAATGGAAAGAAAAGAGCCGTTGCTCGACGGGATTCATAGATGTCCGGACGTGATGCTTAAGAACTCGATTAAAACCCGAGTGCTCCGTCATTCGCTCGAGTCCGTTCGCAACCCGTCCGGACGCCTCCTCAACGCTGCGCCAAAGAAAGGAGAAATGCATTTGCCCTAGCACCGTCCGGACGGCCAAGTTACCGCCCATTAATGAACTCATGTTCCCGTGTTTTTATAGCCCGTCGACGAGCCCACTTACCGTCCCGGACGGCCCGTAGCTTCTAGGTCTAAAATACATTGTATTTGAGTTCTATTGAGACTAGAAGTCTTTAGGTGTTATAAATAGATCTCTCAGATCTATTTAGGTTACGAATTCTACATCTAGAATTTGCCGTGTGCCAAGAAAGCCTTTGATATTGAGAGTTTAAGTTCTCTTTCTTGGAGTGTTTAGTTTAATGGTCATCATTGTTCGTCGCATTGAAGTGAAGTCAACGGAGTTCCGGTGAAAGGAAATCACGTGAAGGATTGTGCCATGTCTCGGAAAGGGCTAATGCGGTAGAAGGCAGTAGGTCACTTGTCTTATACAAGATCGTGTCATAGCAAAGGTTTTGTGAGTATGAACATCTTGTAATCCTTTTCTTTTCTTGATTTAGTTGATTTCACAGGTTTGGCTGGAGAGGTTTTACAATTAGAAGTGCTCTAATTGGTTTCCTCTTCGTAACCAAAATATCGTGTCTACTTCTTTATTGCTTTTGATATTTTGTTGATTAAATTGTTTATTGCTTCATAATTTAATTCGCATAAATTGTGATAAACAATTGTTTGGAGTCCTATAGGGTATTTTCAATTGGTATCGAGCGGTTCACTCTGTAGGGATTAATTTCTTGAGTGTGATCCTAGACTCCGTCTCAAAATGTCTTATCTTGCACCTAATTCTCTTCCTGCCTTTGACTGATCAAACTATACGCTTTGGAAAATTCGATGAGGGCATATCTTAAATTTGTGGATGTTTGGCATATTGTTGAATCTGGATGGTCTATTCCGGATAAAACAATGGCTGAATGGACAACTCTTGAAAATCGTGCCTCCTCTGCAAATGACAAAGCATTACATTCCATCTTCACAGCTGTCTCTATGGAAGAATTCTCAAGAATTTCTCGATGTGTAATAGCTAAAGAAGCATGGGAAACCTTAGAAATAACTCATGAAGGAACCGAGGTTGTTAGAGCTTCAAAACTTCAGATGTTAGTCTCAAAGTTTGAAGAGATTAGGATGCAAGAGGATGAGACTTTTGATGAATTCTATTCTAAGCTCAGTAGTATTAGAAACAATACTATAAATCTCGGAAAGAAAATGTCCGATGCAAAAATAATCAAGAAAATTTTGAGATCCTTACCCACTAGGTTTTTGCCCCAAATTGCTGCCATAAACCGAGAAATGACTTGGATACTATGAGAGTAGAGGAACTTGTAGGGTCAATTCAGACTTTTGAGCTCTTGTTGCCTCAACCAAAGAACTCAAAAATATTGCTCTTAAGACCAAACTGCTGGTAAGGAGAAATCGGAGGTTCAACAGATGAGGATTCAGAGATGAGGAGGAAATTGCCATGATAGTCGTGAAATTTCAAAATTCTTCAAACCGAAAATGGAATTTTTAAGGGTAGAAATTCAAGAAATCTTGAAAATTCTAGGCATGATGGTAGAGATAACCTCCAAGATAGGAATACGATTGATCGAAGGATAAATTTCCTAGTGGTCCTAAGTGTCATGAATGTGGGGTATTGGACACATCCGGCAAATTGTGGAAATTTGAGAAACTCAAACGGTAAGGCTTTTAATGTGACTCAAAGTGATGAGTCAGACAATGAAGAAAAAGCTGAAAATGTTGTTAATTATGTAGCTTTTGGGGTTTCTTATGAGAGTGAGCATGAGGCTAGTGAGTGTAACTCTCTAGATAGTGATTATGGTATTTGTGACAATGAATCGAGAGGAAGGTGATCTACAAAATGCTTATAATGCTCTATTTTTGGAATACAAAAATTTGAAGAAGTTGAATAAACAAACCTTGCGAAACTTAAAGAAGTTAATCTTGAAAAGGATAAACATCTAGTACCTTGAATGATTCACATGCTATTCATGATACCTTGAAATCTGAAAATGATTGTTTGATTGCCAAAGTGAAATCCTTAGAGAATGATCTTAATGATTCAAGAAATCATCTGAACACGTTCTCTAATGGAAACTTAATCACATGTTGCATAATCGAAACATTCATTTGATAGAACTGGATTGGGTTTTGATAAATCATTGTTTCTTCTACTAATGTTGTTTCTCCTTCAAAGTTGATTTTTGTGAAACCCATGTGTAAAGAAGAAAAATTGGCTAAGAAGAAGGAAATGCTTCCTCCAGTTTCAAGAGGTAAGAAAGGTAAGGAAATTCTAATCGATTCTATGTGTCTCGTTCTACAGAGGCGTGCTCATATGCCAAGGAACCAACCTACTCAAAGGTTCATTCCTACATGTCATCATTGTGGTAAGATTGGGCATATTACGAATTGTTTTCAGTTGAATAATCATGAGTCAAAAGAGACTATCTTCGTTTTGGAAATAGTCATGATGAATTATTTAACATGGTGAAGGGTGTTATCACCCAGTTAAATGACTTAGCTAAGAGTCACACTTCTGTTCCCAAAGCGAAGAAAATTTGGGTTAAGAAGGAAAATACCATTCACCCCTTGAGGGGGTGGTGGTGATCTCACCTTGGATTAGGTGAGTCACCCACATGCTTAGGATTAGTTGTCTTGTTTTATTTTGAATATCCTAGAGCATGTTTTGTTTTGTTTTGTTTTGTTTTATTTTGTTTTTGTTTGTTGTCTTTTATTTTATTTTATTTTTTTTGTGTGTGCATTTTATTTTTGAAAAATTTCAAAAAGACAAAAATATTCTAATTTGGTTATTTTTATTTCTTCCTTCTCTTGTCTAATGCACCTTGAGTGTCCGTTATGTGCTCATGTTTTTTTCCATGGATTTAATTCCTTGTGTTTTAAAAAGTTTTCAATATGCATGAGTTGTCATATTATTTCAATGGACATTTTTTCTGTGGTTACCTAAAGCTTAAGCTTAAATTGTACGTTTTGTTCATGCTTTAAACTTTTGTGCACACTTAAGCTTAAATTGAGTTTTTTTTAATATGAGTTGTGTGAGGTAACTATATGAGGGTTTGACTAGTTGTATCTATCAAATTGACCATACGCTAGTTGAACCTAGGGCTTATAAATTCCTGCATTTCTCAAAGCATTAAATGTTTCAAGACACCTTCTCATGAAAAAAAAAATGTGAAATAAAATATTCAAAGAATACATTCCAAAGGAATTAAATTCACAGTGTCAAGCTTGCTTTGTTTCAAAAGAGGAATGCATTGGATGAGAGTGGCTAGGCCCTAGTATGATAAGGTTTGACTTTTGATTTGATTTGCTTGTTAAAACCTTTATCGTAGTGAAACCTCCTACTCAACTTATAAATTTGTTTTATTTCAATGGTTGGCTTACACACACAACACAAGCATGGGTTGAATGGAATTCTTGGCATTGCTTGGGTTAAACAGAAAGTGTTCGTGCTTTATATAACTCTCATGTATATTTTAATTTTTTTTGATAAATTGGAATATTCATTGCTTGAAATCATGAGTTTGTGATGTATGCATCCTGTGTGTTTTCTTGACTTTTGAGGGGGAGAAATTTTTTAAAAAAAAAAAAATGGTTCTTGTTGATTGTTTGGTATTTTTTTTGGGGGAGTTTCTGTTCTTCATGATCTTGTGTTATAACATGCAATTCTTCATCGGTTAATCATGAATTTTTTTTTTTTTATTTTTATTTTTATTTTTATTTTTTTTGTTTTTTGTTTCCTTTCCACATATACCTTGATGTTTTTTGTTAAGTGTTTCAGGAAATTTGAAATATTTTGTCAATTTGTGACAAAAAGGGGGAGTTTGTTGGGGGAGATGATTTTGTTCCCGAAATTGCCAAAGGGGGAGTTTGTTAGTTTGAAGTATTGGCTAATGTTCGTGAGCAAATGGAAAGAAAAGCCAAGCGTTCGGACGGGATTCATAGATGTCCGGACGTGATGCGATTAAGAACTCCAAACTAAAACCCGAGTGTTCGCTCATTGCTCAAGTCCGTTCGCAACCTTCCGACGCCTCCGAGCCACAAAAGAAAGGAGAAAATGCATTTGTTTATAGCACTCCGGACGGTGTTACCGTCGGACGACGGCCCATTAATGAACTCATGTTCCCGTGTTTTATAGCCCGTCGAGCCCACTTACTAAAATACATTGTATTTGAGTTCTATTGAGACTAGAAGTCTTTAGGTGTTATAAATAGATCTCTCTGATCTATTTAGGTTACGATTCTACATCTAGAATTTGTCGCAAGAACCTTTGATATTGAGAGTTTAAGTTCTCTTTCTTGGAGTGTTTAGTTTAATGGTCATCATTGTTCGTAAATCTGTTGAAGTGAAGTCAACCGAGTTCGGTGAAAGGAAATCACGTGAAGGATTGTGCATGTCTTTGGAAAGGGCTCTTGCGGTGAAGACGAGTAGGTCACTTGTCTTATACAAGATCGTGTCATAGCAAAGGTTTTGTGAGTATGAACATCTTGTAATCCTTTTCTTTTCTTGATTTAGTTGATTTCCTTGGTTTGGCTGCCCCGGAGAGGTTTTACAATTAGAGAAGTGCTCTAATTGGTTTCCTCTTCGTAACCAAAATATCTGTGTCTACTTCTTTATTGCTTTTGATATTTTGTTGATTAAATTGTTTATTGCTTCATAATTTAATTCCGCATAAATTGTGATAAACAATTGTTTGGAGTCTGCATAGGGTATTTTCAATATTTTTATGCAAAATGACTAATTAACACCACCTAAGAGGTGAGGAACCCCATACTAAGTCTTGTTGGAGTTCTTGTTTCCCAAAGGCATGACACGTATCTTGGTCTCTCGGCTCTAGTGGGTAAGTCCTGCACAAGGGAATTCCAAAATCTAAAGGAAAGAGTAATGCGAAGGGTGTCGGACTGGAAAACAAAATTACTATTGCAGGCGTGGAAGGAGATTCTTCTCGAAGTGGTGGTTCAAGCATGAGCATATTCCTCCTTCCCAAAGAATTATGCAAGGAGATTAATAAATTGATGGAAAAATTCTGGTGGGGCTAAAAAGAAAATGAATGGAAAATTCATTAGATAAATTGAGAACGAATAGGAAAAGCTAAATCACAAGGAGGAAAGGGCTTTCAAGATTTCATTAGTTTTAACAAAGCTCTCCTAGCAAAATAATGTTGAAGACTTGTCCAACACCCAGAGAGCTTGGCTGCCACGATAATCAAGGAAAAATATTTTCCAAGGGGCAATTTTCTCACGGCTAATATGGGCAGCAGACCCTCATTCGCGTAGTGTAGCATGTTGTCGGGACGGGAGTTGCTTAAGGCGGGACTTTTGTGGTGGATTGGGGATGGGAAATCTGTTGCTATATGGATCGATAAGTGGATTCCAAGATCCACTACGTTCTCTATTATTTCTCCTTGCACAATTCTCCCTAAATCGGCAATTGTTGGAGATCTCATTACTGGAAATCCCCTGGACTGAAATAAGGGTCTCATCTGTAGTATTTTCTTTGCTGAAGAAGTTGAAATTATATGCAATCTTCCCCTGAGTCAACATAATCAGCCAGACAGGATGATTGGGCAAGCCACGTCTACGGGGGAGTTCACGGTTCGCAGCACATACCACCTTGAAGTGGAGAGATAGGAGCAGAAAAAAGGGGAGGGCTCCAACTCGTCCCGCAATCTAAATCAGGAAAACACTGGGGATTGAAGTCCCAAATCGACCATAGTTGTTTTGTGGAGAGCCTTCAACGACATTCTTCCCACAAAAGATAACCTGAAAAAAGGGGGGTTGTAGCTGATGATCTGTGCACTTTTTGTGGCCAGGCGCAGGAAACCGTAGGCCACATCATCTGGGTATATATATATATATATGTGTGTGTGTGATCAGTTTGGCTGAAAAATGAATTCCTTATATATTTATTTGTTAGTTGAGTGCATATACAGTCGAATTTGAAAGGGAATGTCCTTCCAACTTAGGTTCAATATATGGTTGATTTAGTGGGACCAAACCACCAAAACATCTTTTGGTCGTATTTGGCTTGGGATATTACATATATCAAACTAGTTTAATTAGTTTTTGCTGTTGTGCTATTTTGCATAAATTTGCTGCTATCAAATTGCCAAGATCAGGATTTGAAAAAACTCTGATATTTTGTCAAACGATGTTGTATGCGAAATGGTGGATATTTTTATTTACTAATACAAACTTGATTGAATGTGTGCTAGAGAAATGCTTGGTTTTCATCTCATGTTCATTTTTGGTACGTACTATGATAAAATTAAAGTTTAAAAAATCCTCAATAGTATATGATACATAAAAATAATAAGAAAATATTTGCATTGCTAATCATTTGATTGGGGCATTAAATGTGCAGTTTATATATATATATATAGTAGTGATATATGTACAATTGACGCGTATGAACAGTAACACATTAGTTGTACGGACAGATATTAATTAATATAAAATAATATTAAAAAATTCGATAAACAGTAATTTTGAAAAAATAATATTTGTTTATATAATTGGCATGCTATTGTTCATGCACGCTAATTATACAGATATCACTACATATATATATATAAATAATTTGTAACAATCACAATATATTAAACATTGAAAAGTAAATATAAAATTACTAGACTAAAATAATCTACAAAATGAAGTACACTTAAATCGAGCATTCAACTTCACAAAAAGCTCCTGCCATGCGGTTAATATTTATGTAATCATGAACTAAGAATGTGACCTAGTTCTACCACGTATGAATGCCTATTAGTAGTATGGGTAGCCAGGTCAACTATATATATTTAGGATGCTTATCCAAATTATCATAAAACACGTAGTATTTCGAGAAACTATACAACAGCTATATATGTCTTAGGCAAAATTAACACATCAAATGTCAGTTATTATATATGGATCATCAATTCATAACATGCCAAATTAAGTAACAAGAAAACTCTTTCAAACTACACTTCTCACTTAATATGATGTCAGATATCACATCTGAATAAAATATCCTTAATTCTTCTCTTAAATCTTAAGACGAATCTTTTATCAATTTTCGTAGCACAAGGAAGATGATAGCGAAAAAGGTTAGGCCAATGATACAGTTGGCAATGGCAAGATCCAAGGAAGGCATTAACACAGCATATGTGCCCGTGACAAATGCTAGTACCATTGTTATCATGGCCCCCAAAATGAGGATGAAGGCTAGAAAGACAACTTCTCTGCTCTGTTCTTCATCGTAATCCTTGTCAAAAAGAAATGGCATCAATAGGTGGATAAAGACAGCAGAACTTGACAACACCATTGATATAGTATCTGTGATAACGAATGCTTTGAAAGCAGCATTTTTTCTCAGAAGTGTAGAGCCTGCAGGGTGTGAGCTTTCTCCACTACTTGCGAAACCACCAGGCATGGTAATACATGCTGCAAAGGTCACGGTTGTAATTAGTGCAGCCACTACCAAATGGGCTTGGGATGCATTCCGCAGCAAAGATATCGTTTCATCCTCCTTGTCTCCACTACCCTTGTCTCCATCCTCGCCCTCTTGTTTTGTTGTATCTTCTTCCAAAGTTATTACTCGTTGAGGCAGTCCATACAATTCAGCCTCCATTTTAATCATCTGTGTAATGTTTATACCGATATGATTAGGGATTTTTAAATAGCTTGTAAGAAAAAGAGCACATATAATATTTTTTTATTTTAGAAAGGGATTTAGCATGGAATTTTTTGTTAGGGTCAATTTTTTGTTGATGATTTATTATGGATTTTTATATACCTCATGGTGAATATTATTTTTAATAGCCCCTAATTAATGTAATTATAAAACATGAGAATATGTAGAAACATATATCATTTAATACATAAAAAATAGTAAAACAAGTAGAAACTAATACTATAGTACCTAATTTACATTGTCATTTGTTTTATAGATTATGATTTTTAAAACCAACATCTAATTAACATGCAATGTAAGAATTATAAGAACATATATACGAAAAAAGTGATCATATATTCATATATGCAGAACGATCAAATTGAAACGCACGCTCAAATCGTTTAAAGATGTAATTGGAATTTAAAACAAGAAAAAGAAAAAATTGCTGCGTGTTATTGAAAGAAAAAGAAAAAGGGAAAATGAAGGTGAAAATATGCAATGGCATTATTTATTTATTTTTTACACTTTTACTCTTAAAGATGAGCTTGCTTAAACCATGTTGACTTCGATCTGTATGTGTACATGACACGTGCCTTATGATACAGTCAATTAAAACTTCTCAAATGACATAATTATCCCCTTCTAATAATTATGTGTAACATTACTTTTACAACACACAATTTAAAAAGTCAAATCATGATTTTAACTAACGCTTAATTATATTTTTATTAACTGCATTTTTTTTTGGTCAAATCATATGTTTTGAAATCGCTAAACTAAATAGGCACGTAATTTAGTAAAAAAGACAAACATGTTATTCAAGGAAGTAAGAATTATTTTTAGAGATTTTATACATTAAAATTTTTTTAACAATACTTAATTTGCATGATTTAAAATTTTCATGTGTATTATAATTATATATCAACTTAATTATGATTTTTTTTTTGTTAACTAATTCATATGCAACTAAAGTTTAATTCGTGTAAGAAAAAGGAGAAAATTAATATTGAATACACATACAAATCTTTTAGTTTTCCCCCAAAAGCAGATAGTAATATATGCTTACTAAATAAATAACTTTGAACTCTGTTTCTGAGAGGGCATATAAATTAGTGATTTTATTCCATACTTTAGAGGATATTTCATATTCTTATACTAAAATAAGAGGATATTTAGATGTAATTGATCAACACTTAATACTAATTTTAGAAAAAGAAAAAGGACACTGATTATGAGAGAGGGAGAGAGAGGCAAGAATTGATAGTTACCAGATGGATGGTCGTCCTTCAACAAAAACTAAAGAGATTTGGTTGGCGATAAATACAAGAATTTTTGTGGAGTCTTAAAAAAGAACCAACCACCATCTCCATGAAACTTTTTTTTTAAGCATGTTTATTTGCATGTATAGCTTACACAAAATAAAATAAAGAATAAAGTCCACTTAATCCTTTCAAACTATCATTCTAATGATAATTTATCTCACAAATGATCAATTGCGATAATTTACCCCATAAACTATTAAAACAATGATAATATACCCCCAATGTTAGCAAAATGACAAAATTACCCTTATATAATTTTCAATAAGACAAAAATACCCTTAAAATTTTGAAAAAAAATTAAAATTAAAATTTAGTATTTTTGTTTTTATTTTGGTAAGAGTAATTTCATCATTTAATTAAAATTGAGTACATTGTCATTATTTTAGTAGTTTGAGAGGTAAATTATCACAATTAATAATTTGTAGATTAGATTGTCATTAAAGTGTTAGTTTGAGAGAATTTGGTAGAATTTACCCTTAAATAAATGGAGAATACATGCAAAGTAAAGATTTGGTACCGTTTGTTAGTGATGGTGGTGGGTTGTGACAAATTGAAATAGTGGGGCTTTTCAAAAATTGTTAGATGGCCCCGCCTCTAGGATCAAATAACAGAAAAAAAACAAATTACGGTGCATTTGATCAGGTAATTGCAGCCGTTTCTAAATAATATTGTAGAAAATGTCCTGTTTTGCACTGTGTTTAGAAAAATAAAATAAATTAAAATTAAAAGGTGAAAAATGAAGGAATGTTTGGTAAAGTTTTAAGAAGTGTTTTGAATTAAAACAAATAATAAAATAAGTGTATTGGTGTGGTGGGTGTTATATTCCAAAAAAAAAAAACTGTTGAGAATTCGTGGTAAAGTTTTCAAGAGTGTTTTGTAAAAATTAAAATTGAGTAATATTTTTTAAAATAAAAAGTAAGTAATTAAAAAAAAAGTGTTGTACCATGGTGGTAGTGTTGTAATCAGTAGCCTTTTAAAAAAAATTGTAAATAGACAATTTGAACCCTTAAAAAAATACAACATTAAGTTATTTTTTGAGAAAATTGTGTGTTTTATTGTTTAGAAGAGTGTTTCTAAGAGTTTGCTAGTAGTAGGGACCACATTTGAAAATTCATTTGTTTATACGGTATTTGAGAAGAGTATTTTTTTATTAAAAAAAACAGTAAAAAGTTCACCAAACATGCCTTAACATTTTCTTACCACAAACATAAGGGTATATTTTTAAAACAAACAATGTAAACAGCCAAATCACAATTTTAAATGTAAAACTATGATTTTTATTACCTGTATTTTGAAATTATTATGTTTTCAAATGCCAATTTTTGAAACCACTAAACTATTTGGCATTTAATTTAATTTTATTTTTGTAATTAATGGGTACTTAATTAATTTAGTAAAAAAGACAAACACGCTATTCAATGAAGAAAAATATTATTTAGAGTTAAAAAAAACCAACCACCAACTGCATCTCCATGAAACTCCCATGGGATGGGGGTGGGTTGTGACAAAAAGGCACTGGAGTTTTGAAAAATTGACAGGTGGCCGGCCCCACCCTCATGAACCGCAAAACGGAAAAATCAAGCAATTAATATCTAGTTTTTCAAAATTAAGCCAGATGAGATGAAATGATGTGTTACCTCTTTATCTGAACGTTTTACAGTTGAAGCGATATTCCATGCGTTGAGGTTTTGTTTGTTGAAGGCCTTCTTGTCGACTCGAGGGTGACTAATGAAAGAACTCTCTGATAGTGGTAGTCGCAAATAAGTATTCTTAAAATAGAAATGAAGAGGTGCATCCCCTTCTGCATTTTTCTCATTCAAAAGGTTGCTGAGCGACCTTTTTTCTTTTATAGTTTCCATGATTCTCTCTAGGCACCACTGGGGGTTCCGTCCTTTGAGAGCAAAATGGAGTACATTCCAACCTCTGTTATCAACCAGTTCGCAACAATCTGGACACCTTTCTATAATCACCTTCATTGTACCAGTCCAACCACTTTGAGCTGCAATATGAAGAGGTGTCCTACCCTCTGTGTCTTTCATGTATGCTACTTCTCTATCTTTATCCAACAACTGCTCTGCTATTGAGCCTGAATAGTCCAAATATGCAGCCAAGTGAAGTGGAGTCCAACCTTTATTGTCCACTTTTCTACTTATACCTTCAATCTTTTCCAGAATTCTTTCCATCATACCTAAAATAATTTAAATATGTTAACTTTAATATATAATTTTCTAAATGACACAATTAATTAAGCAAAACTTGTCAGGATATTGAAAAAGGTACTCAGATTAATTTATTAAAATTTAGTACTTTCTATTTTCTTCATAAAATTCAAATTAATATTAATAATCTCTTGTACGTATCATCTCCCTTCCATTATATTTTTTTCATGAGTTAGAACTGCAACAGGCAAATGCTGAACATGGATTACATCAAGTTTCTATTTAATCTCCGAGACCTTAATTTAATTAATAAACAGTATAAATTATGTTCTCTACAACTAGCTAATGTGACTTTCGTTGCAACCATATATACATGATTATTAATTATTATTAAGTGGAGAGGTAATTTCTTCTTAATTTTAACAAAAGTATATATAATGATCTGTTTTTTTTTTTTCATGTTGATTCATCAATCAATTAGCAATCACCAAGATTTATGATTCGAAACTAATCATAAGGCTGTTCCATCATTTTTTAGAATGAATTTTTGTTAGATAGGTTTATATACTCAAATTACCAGCAGCTAATTAACTTATAATTAAAACGGTGATATTTTAGATTGAACCTCTAAGAGTAAAATTAATAAGGGAAATTAAGTTTTCAAAAAAAATAATAATAATAATAAGGGAAATTAAACAACAATATCTCTCTCGACAGCTATCTATAAGTACAACAAGTAGGGCAAACTACAGCATATCTGCCGTAGTTTGCTCTACCGCTGTGATTTATCTTCTAAGGATAACGTAAATAAAAAAAAATAAACACCGTCAAATTCCCTTAATTCCCGTCAATTTCTTTTTCTCTTTCTACCCAAACCCCAAGCCGTCTTCTCTCTCTTTTCTCACCATACCCAAAATCAAATATTGCACCGCCTTCTGCACCTCTGCAACATCCTTTTATCCTTCTGAAGTTTATCTCCAGAATACTCCCCACAGGTCACTGCAAGAAGACTATGAGAGTGTTTTGAAGCTCCTTGAGGAGGAAACATCATTTACAATGAAAGTTTTCTTCCTCGGGGAGTAGAAACCCAATTCTCTTATGCAACGAAGCCTCACAAGCTCCTTCCAGAAGGGTTGAATTCGAAAATCATGACATCTACTAGATTAAAACCCACAACTGCAGCACCAATTTCCACCCTAGAGAAGATCACAACACATCCAGTGCCACAATCAAAACCAAAATTTAAACCAAGATCTGAAAGGATTTTTGCACAAAGAAGAAGGCGAATGGGAAGATGATAGAATGGGAATGAGGCAAAAAGTTCAAAGCAATTTTGATGGAAAATAGTTTTCAATTTCATCTTCATTCACCCATTTCTTCTTACATCATCCAACTCAAACCTCCAGATTTCAACCAGTGCAGAGAATAACCGAGGTCACGCACTCATCAGGTAGTTCTTGCGAGCGAGCGAGAGGTGAGGGACGGTGGGTATGAGATCGAGCTCCTTCTTGGCCTCCTCGAAGGGCTGGAACAAGAAGCTGGTTTTGGGTATGGTGAGAAAAGAGCGAGGAGGCGGGCTTGGGGTTTGGGTAGAAAAAGAAATTGACGGGAATTAAGGGAATTTGACGGCGTTTATTTTTTTATTTATGTTATCCCGAGAGAAATCCCAGCGGTAGGGCAAACTACTGCAGGTAAATAAGTCCAATCATATTGTTTATTAAAAAAATTGTTATGAAAATAATTCAATTTAGAAACTTAATTATAAGATTGTTGAATTTCTATGCCAGACATCAAGCCTCCTTATCTATATTTCATGAATTTATTATTTTTTGGTCCACCACGTACATACTTTTTTTTTTTTATCAAAATTATAATAAAATTTAAAGAATTAAAGCTGCATTACTCATTATTAAATTAACCATGCAAGTAGAAAAATGAGAAAATAAATAGATAGTACCTGCATTATCATATGTCATGGCTTCATGTATCACAGCAGCATGCAAAGCCGTCCTACCAAGGGGGCCCCCATGCATTGGAGATTTGCATTTGTCTAAAATTTCAAATAGCACATCTTTGAACCCTCTCTCAGCAGCTATGTAAAGTGGAGTTTCATCAGCATCATTAGCAGAATATGAAAAATTTGGGTCTTTACTAATCAACAATTTTACCACCTCAAGGTGATTATAACGTACAGCCTCGTGCAAAACCGTGTCTTTCTCTTTGTTCGCCATCTTGAGCATTTCTTTTACTGGTTCAATCCCCTCTTCAAGGTCTTGATCATGGAGAGTTTTGGCACAATGTTTGAATAAAACTTCCACTATGTCATCATGTCCGTACCTTGCCGCAATGTGCAATGGAGTTTCACCTTTGGCATTGGCTTGCCGTGACAATGAGGGACACATTTCAAGAATTTCTTCCACAAAGTTGGTTGTTGATTCTAATCCCGCATTGAGGGTTGTTGTTGATTCTAATCCTGCCGCCGCAATGTGCAATGAAGTTTCACTTTTGGCATTGGCTTGCCGTAAAAATGAGGGACAAATTGTAAGAATTTTTTTCACAAAGTTGGTTGTTGTTGATTCTGATCCAGCATTGGGGGTTGTTGATTCTGATCCGGCATTGGGGATTGTCGAATCGGATCCAGATTTGAGGGCTGTGATGTAAATATGGAGGATTGTGTTTTTATTTGGAGTTCTTAGGAGGTCAAGAGATTGATTGGTGATAGCTTTAAAGAAGTTGATATTTCCTTCTGTTGCAGCATTGTAGGAATCACAACTCATGCAAGTGAAGGTCTCTGTTTGTGATGCTCGAGAGGGATCCATGCTTTTTACTGTTTCCTATATATATCTCTCCACACAAAACTCTTTGTTCAGCATTTCACGAATATGAATCATGTGGACCACATGCAAAATAGTAATCAAAGGAATTTTAAAAAGGAAAGTGCATGGAAATTAGCATGTCATCCCTTCTAGCTAGGCATTGCAATATGGATTAGTCATATGAAAAAATATAGATATTTGGCTGTCTATAGAATAAGTTTTGTTCATATTACTCAATAACACGTCTAATTTGTTCGTCCCATTCCAATTCTTCTTGGTCCAAATGCTCCGGGTGTCACATATTTCAAATAGTACCATTCACTTACTCTCATGACAACTCGTGATAACACAAAATATATATGCATATATTAGGGAGTATTCAAGGGATGGCTTCTAATCTTTATGATTTATCATCACTCCAACAATTAATAAATTAATCACAACAAATCAACTTAATTATATTTGTATTCATGAGTTTGAAATTAATCCAAAACTTTAAGGAATACTGCCACTAAAAGAATGCCAGCATCCTATATATCCTAATAATCAGGCGTCAAACTCGTTGTATCAGCGCATCCCAAAAATCCCAAACGGAACCCAAAAAATACATCATAACAACTGCATGCATCCTACACCCATAATGAACTCCTTTGCGAAAGTTTCATAGCTAAACACCAACAACATACAAAATGGGAGAAAAAATCAGCTCAAACATATCTTAAGTAAATTGGAATAATGAATGGGTAATGGAATAAAAACTATGAGATATTGCAAAATTACCGGTTTGAATCCACCGTGAAAATTGTGGCGATGATAGTTGTGAGTCGTGGCTTCTGTTGTGAAAGTCACTTCAAGAATATAAAGGAAAAATGAAAAAACAAGCAGGAACAGTGAAAGCAAAAAAGGAGCGAGTGAGATGGTTACGAGTGTGAAGTGAGGGTTGTTCCCAAATATGTATATATATATAGGCAAATGCTTTGAACTTTCAAGGTTAGGCACGATAATTAGGTCATCTTAATATATCTTACAGCTCGCATCAACTTGCATTAAGTAATCTTAATATTACTTAAACAGCTGGAATCAACGTCAATTAATTGGAATGTGTGTGAAGACCAACCTTGTCTACATGTATATGGAAAGCCGGAAACTGTCAGGATTGAAGTAAAATGTATTATGTGTTATACAATTAGGCTGTGAGCCAGTGGGTCAGTGTTCCCACTGCACTATTATTATATTTTGTAGTTTTGTTAATACAATATTTAACTAGGAAGCAGACAAATTCCCTAAGAAATAGGATGCATCACAAACTTAGTTTTAATAATATATAACAAACTTAGTTTTAATAATATATATATATACACGTAAATATTTTTCTATATTTTCCCGTCTCATCTTACAAATTAATCATTAGATTTATAAACTAATGTAGACCCCACACAAATTCAATGGTAGATTTCACAAATCTAATAGTTAATTTATTAAATTTGTAAAATGATATGAAAAATAATATTGACATGAATAATTTCTCTAAAAAAAAAATCTAAAATATATGCCACACGTTAAACTACTTTAAGAAGAAACCTAAAGAAGGTAATGAATTCAAGAAAAGTACATATTTAAAGAAAGAAGAAACTAGCCACGATTGTGAGAGGAATGAAAAGTATTAAAAGAAGGGGAAATTACACTTTACCCCTTTGAAGTATCTATCGATTTGCACTTTTGTCTCCAAAGTTTCAAATGTAACACTTTATCTCCCCCCAAACTTTTAAATTGTGGCAATTCGACCACTTTGACCTTTTTTTTTCCAAAATGCCCTTATCACATATTTTATTTTATTTTTAAAAATCCCAAAAAATTTAAAAATAAAAAATGTGATGGGGGCATTTTGGGAAAAAAGGTCAAAGTAGTCGAATTGTCACAATTAAAAATTTGAAAGGGGGTAAAGTGTCACATTGAAAACTTTGGAGGCAAAAATACAAATAATGAATACTTCAAGGGGGTAAAGTGTAATTTCTCCTTAAAAGAACTTACAAAAGTAGCCATATTTACATGATTTATGAGGATTTGTAAATGCTCAAATCTTAACTTTATAATTTGTTGGCTTGTGTTAATTTGATGAGAGGAGTAATTGAGATTTTTATTTTTATTTTTATAAATTGAGAGTCCCTCGCCGAGCTTATAAATACAGAGCCTATGTTTTCCATTGATAAGGCATTATTGGTCATAGGTTTAAATTAGGAAAACAGCTCTCTATTTTTTATTTTTAGATTTATATTGCTAAGATTTTTTTTTTTAATTTTTTTATTTACTTGAGCAAATATGGCTGGAGATAATTTTAAATAATCTTTTTTTGGTGCATATTCTAGCATATTGTTGTTTTATGTGCTAGCACATCAATCTGGAGAAAAATTATTTTAGCAATTTTTATGCCCCTCATTTTTTTTTTTAAAAAAAGAAAATATTAAACATATCTATCATCTCCTTTTCGAGCCCACAAACCTCACTTAAAAACTGAGCCAACTTGACGCTACTTTGATTTGAACAGTTAATGTTTAACTTTTGGCATAAGATTTGATAATTAAGAAATAAATATTATTTTCTTTGTAAGCAATTATATTGTAAACTAACATGTTGGACGACTATTACTACGTACAGAAGAGGTAAAGTAATAATCTCATCGCCATTTTGATCGGAGTAATGATCATATTTATGGTATAAGGCGCCATTCCACTATAGAATAACTCGAATTTTAAATTTTTTGTTTTATAAAAAGTTATGTGAGTTATAAGTTTGGTCAACTTATAGATTTGGTTAAAAAAGTTTAACTCTAATACGATTCATTAAGTTCCTACTTATTTATGTTAGGTGCGGTTAAAACCTTTGGGTACTACATTGTTGCATGCTTTTCATCTCCTTTAATTCTAATATTTATAACATGTAGGGGATTGTTGTAATAATTATATTACAAACATTTTTAATTCAACTTGTCTTTTAGACAATACAATAATTCTTCTGGCTGGTGTTTATAAACGTTGGAAACAAACATGCATATATCATGCTTTTGCTTTACATCCCACTTATGATCATTGATTTTAAACTAATGTTGTAGCCTTTAGGCTCTTGGACTTTATGAGCGTATATTTAGCCACTCAATTTCAACAAACTTGACCGTTGGTCATTATAATATATTTTATGGGTTTGGTTTTATCAAATGTACGTCATGACCGTTCTTGTTCTTTATTATTGCTTATGACCGTTTGGTCATAAAATACTTTAATGCATTGGTTTTATTTTAATGCTTCTAGCCGTTGGTGACTTTGCTTTAAAAAAAAAAAAAAACTCATGAACGGTTATATATATATGTTGAGCTCTGATGGGAAGAGAGAGAAAAATCAGTTATTTTCAATCTAAGGCCTAATGTGTTGCAAAACACTTGTTATATACTACATATATTGCTAGATCACTATATAAAATACTTGAAGTCCCCCATTCAATTTTACAAAAAAGATTATTTTACTATACTTTATTATTGGAAATGTGTCATTAACGAAGGTAGATGTTATAATCTAATATTGAAAGGTTGTGTGTCAATATAAATCCGATCGCATTAAGTTATATACTCCATGAGGTATGAATTCACCTTTAAAAACAACGTTTTTGCGTGACTTTATAGCATTGTAAGATTTTTTCATGCTTTACTTTTCATCTTTTGTAATTTCATTATTCTATTGCTAATTTTCATATTGATATTATTTTATATTAATAAAAATATTTGTGTACCATCCAAATTATTTCCAACACGGTTTATATTAGATTTCATAATAGAACTGTAGGAAGAAGAAAGAAAGGAAGAAGAAGACTATATACATTGGAGGATGATCAATATTGCGCGTATTCATTCAACTTTCAATAGAAGTATTTGTACAAAACTACATGAAGGAAAACGATACAACTGAAATATACAGCTCATAATACACTTCATACAACTTACTAACTAACTTGTCTGGCTAACAGCTCTAACCAACGCTGACTAGACTAACTGTAAGCTAACATAGTGTAACACCTAAAGCTGTACATTAAGACCAAAACAAACAGTTGGTCGACTGCAAGTTATATTGCAGAACTGTTTGTGCCCTCTTAATTACTCCTACATTATTATATAGAAAATATTTTGAAGTACATTTTCTCTCAATTGTGTACTTTTGCACAATCTCAAATAATAAGTGCAAATTGGAAAAAAGAAAAAAAAAGTGCCGCTTTATTACAAATAGTTTTTCTCTTTCTCCAAATTTTTTTAGATATATAATCAAATTTTATGTTTATTTATTTTAAAATATATTATTAACTATCAAGTACTAAAATCGTCTTTGTAAACTTTTATAGTTAGTAATGAATATAACAAGGGGAAATTAATTTGGGTTACTCCATTTTATTCTAATAATTTTTTAACAGTTCAACATATATCATTAACATATGTTTACAAATAAATATGAAAAGTCGTAGAAGACAATTGAATAAATTAGTACTAGCTAGGCATGAAAAAATAAATTATAAGTTACTTTTATATGTTTTAAAAGATAATTAAATTTATAGAATATCTTCATTCTCTTCTAACTCTATAGGCACAATTGTTTTCTTGTCATTTTCCTCCTATTGTGGGCGTATGCAGTGGCAGTGAATGCTTTGAATAAAGGATCAAGGTTAAATCTTCAAATAGTTTTCTGTTTTACAAACTTCTCTTTTCCTCTCACTATTAATTCTTTTGTTTTTAATTTTAAATCCTAGACGTTAAATGTATCATCTTTCCTTTTTTTAACTGCAATGTGATGGATAGCATTCCCCTCTTCCAAGTTGATGAACCTTGGGTGTCAAGAAGTTGGAGCAATTATTTATGGCTATGTTCCAAGAGGTAGTTTAATTGACTAAGATCACGCTTAATAAAGCGAAAATTACTAGTTCGAATCTATTTCTCTCCTCTTATGTAGATATGTCAAAAAAATTATTTATGGCTATATTTCAGGTCGAAATTTCAGGGTTTGGAGGCTGTCAAGAAGAGGTCTATCTGCCTTCATTTTCTTTTTCAATGGATTCAGTCTCAAACTTCTCCTCGCTGCCTTTTTCCTGATGTCGCAATTTCCTCTAGTTACACATTTAATTTTCATACTTGTTCAAACATATCCTTATTATTAATCCAGAGTAGGGGACTTCACGGAATCAACGGAACCAACCAACTTGCACCACCGGTTCAACAATGAACACCCTAATCTAGAAAGGAATTGATGATAATACAAAGTAAACATGCACCACATTTGAAATGAAAATAAAAGATATCAAATACCATATATTTTATATTTGATGAGAAATGGACTCAAATGGTTGTCAAGGCATTTCTAATGTGGATGTCGGGAGAAAGTTAGATTCTGTGAATCAAACGTCACGAAAGTACGAGAAAACTATAAAATTCAACCTTCAGTAACCCACGTGATGCTCCTGAGCCCGACAAACAGAGAAAACAAACCTCCTGAGCCAAGACAAATGTCTAAGTTAACAAGTCAATAGTATAAAAATTTGGGTTAACTTAAAATTTATTTCTTGGTTCAGGAGGACTGTCAGGTTATTTCTTGGTGCTATCTCCAATATCATAGCACCAGCTTGCAGCACGCCTACTGTCACTGTCCTCTCTGCCCAAAGCCTTCTATCACGCACGCCCAAAGCCATTATCACTCTCAAAGCCCTTTATCTAGCTCTTCTTTATCTTCTTCCTTTCTATCCTCTCTATTTTTTCTAATTCTCTCTATTTGCTTCCAAGACAGTAGACGCCCTTGTAAGAGTTTGGGATAAAATTATTATATAAACATAAAAGGATTAAATACCCCATTAGTTTTTAAGGTTTCAAAATTTTATTATTATTTTTTCCTTTTGGTTTGGAAAGTGACTAAATTAGTCTTTATAGTTTTAAAAAGTGGCAAACTTTAAAAATCCTATGGAGAAAAAAATAAAGTTTTGAAATCCTAAGGACTAATAAGGTATTTAACCCAACATAAAATAGAAATACTAACCTCTGACCATTATTGCTTAAGTACTTGAATTATATGGAAAGTTTATGTTTATATAATAAAGTTTCCATGTGATCAACATAAATTATCACTTTATGTTTACTTAAAACTTTATGTTTATATAATAAATATAAAGTTTATTATGTGATCAACGTAAATTATTATACAAACATAAAGTTTTCATGTGATCAACTTTCCAAACCCTAGAGAGAAAAAAATAAAATTTTGAAACCCTAAGGACTAATGAGGTATTTAACCCAACATAAAATCTGACCATTATTGCTTAAGTACTTGAATTGAGTAATCCAGAAATCCAAACTTGAATGTTTGCTGAATTTGTAATCTTAGATCCATCAATTTGCAATCTTAGAACAAATTCTATAACCATCACATTATGTTGGAGAGAGATAAGAGTTTTTGACTTATATTTCTCACGTTCATCTTATGACTAATGGAGAATCATATGTTTATTTATAGGCCAAGACCCTTATCCAATTAACCTTACGTTGCTTTTTTCCATCAAGGAAGTCAACTTTTAGTGAAATGACATAACCTTTTACCTTTAGTAGTTATTTGTATATTAATTACCCAAAATTTAATTTAAATAAAAACTCTATTAATATTATATACTATATACATATAATATATATATGTGATATGTGTGACACCTTAGAAGATTTATTCTAACATTCTCCCACTTGGCACATATGACACATCGTTAAAATCATTTGGGTAACTAATTAAAACTGAATATGACCACAATTAAAAACTACTCAAGCTTTAGTGTTACTTAGAGAGATACAATGCGTGAATCATGGCGGTTATATTATTATGTTAACATTTCCTTCCATGTATTACAATTTATTAATCTTTCTAAACAAAATCTTTGCACGGTATAATTTTTTACAAATGACTTCCAATACGTCATTTTGGGTCTAATTTTATTTATCCCAACAGATAATACATGTGCACAAAATTTTTATAACAATAACTTAATGTCTATAGACCATTAGAGAGAAGCTAAACACAAAAATGAATTAATGAGTTTCATATATTCCACATGACTTTATACTTCTTTACTGGTAAACTTTAATAGATTATTGCCATCATTAGACTTGTAGAAGGAAAAATTGCAAAATCTAGGACCAAGAAGTCAATAAGTAGACTAGGGCCTTGTTTGTTAACTTACACTCCATTACAACACATTCCCCAACATTCCATCATACTATTCACTTCATTTCTTTTTCAAAAAAAAAAAAAACATATCAAATTATTCACTTTTTATATCACATCATTTATTATTCAAATAAAAAAATCACTACAAAACATATATATTTTTTTATTTTCTAATACCACTTTTTCATTTTCCCATATCAATAATTTTTTTTAATCTATGAATGGTGCAGTAAAAAAATAACGTGGGGGAGTGTGATGGAGTTTACGAAACACCCTCTAGGTAGCATGGCAAGAATTGCCTTTTCCCGATTTCGCCATTTCCTCATCAGTGATGGGATCAATAACTTCAACTTCTGCTTGGGTCTCTCTCCCTGTAGCGGCTCTCAACTGCTGCAGAATAATAGGTTTGGTTCAAAAGTGATGTTTATATATGGGTATTACGTGAAATTGGTATAAGTATTTTCGGTTAATAAGTTTCATTGAATAAAAATTGCAGCGCGCATTTCCATAAAAGTGCATTTCACCAGAAACCTCTTTTTCTAGCTTTGGCCCAAACGTGGTATTGAGCTTTGGCCTCAACGTTTTGAACCGCAAAAGCACGACCTTTTTTTCTGAACAAGCTAACAAACAAACTTTTTGTCTTCTCCACCGCAATACCAAACAAGCAATAAGAAGTTTTGTTTGCACATCCAAAAATGAGGTAAAAGAGATTGATTTGAAGCATGACTCCAAAGAAAGGGAGATTGATCTGAACCATGCATTAGAAAGCCAACAACCCAATCTATTCGATGAAAGATGAAAATACGTTAAGACTCCAATCACACCTAGAATGGGGAGAGGTTGAATAGGTGTTGCAAGCAAATATGCGGAATTAAAATTTACTTCTAGCAACAATGATAATCACCAAAATATGTAAATTAATAAAGCAATGAACACAAGATTTTGGTGATGAAGTGGAAACCAAGAACCTCTTGGAAAAACCACTCCGGGGTAGCGGACCTAAAAAATTGGTCATTATAAAAGGAGGAGGAAATACAAGTTGTTCACACTTACAAAACCTTCGTCGAGTTGACACGAACTCGTCTAGACAAGCGACCCATTTGCCTGGCTACCGCGGTAGTTCTCTCGGAACCTCCAGACTTCCTTTTATCAATTTCCCTTGTTAGAAGCTCTAACAAGCTGCAACCAACCCAAGTAACAAATACAGACAAACAACACTTGTTGAAAACAAACTTTAACAATTACTCCAAGAGACATAACAAATGAACTCGCAAGGCACAAAAACAAGCAAATTTAAGCACTAAGGCTTCACTCAAGTGAGCTGAGTACTCTTTGTATTTTGCTTGATCAAAACAAATGGGCAAGTCCTCTATTTATAGGCTCAAGAGAACTTGCCATGTTAGCCTCTAAAATCTCATTTTAGGATCTGAGCGTTCGAACGATTGCCTACGATGGTGGCGAACGGTGAATCTTATAAAGTCAACTAAAACCCTAGTTGACTATCGTTTGAACGGCGTGCGAACGGGAAGTGTGTGGTTGCTTCTGTGAGAACAGTGAAATTCTTCTTTATAAGTGGAGCATTCTAACAGCTTGCGTACGGGGAGCAAACGGTCAATTTTCTACATCCTTCAATTTAGACTTTCGTTTGAACGTCTAGTGAACGGTTAACACTGACCTCTTAAATCTAATCTCTCGTTCAAACGGCTAGCAAACAGCTAGCGCACGGTCAACATTGACCTTCTTCAGAAAGCTTTTCAAATCACTTGAGCTTCCGTCAATCTTTGATCAGCAGCTCTGATGGACGATTGGCAAAAATGTCCACGACATATAGATCTTCATTGTGAATGGTGGAGATCAAATTTTAAACTATCTTCTTCCTTGATAAAGCACATTGAAAGTAGATTCTACTGTAAATTGCCTCAACAACAAAGATTGTCATACATGTTTTTAATCACTAAATTATGCCAATCAAATACTTAGATATAAATATCTAACAAACTCCCCCTTTGTGAATTCAATGATAAAACATAATAAAATGGCAAATAACTTAAATATAATCAACACACAAAACAAGTCAAGCATGTCTTTCTCCCCCTCAAATATTACTCCCCCTTTTTATCACAAGTGACAAAAGGGAAAATGTCTCGAAGAAAGTGTCTTCAAGAATCATTTTCTAGATCAGAAGGCACTTCTTCTTGAGATCCCTTAGCGTCATGGGTTTCCTTATCTTCACTGACAATGTGTGTGTGCAGGGACTGAACATCGGTTTGCAATTATTTAAACTCTTTTCGATCCTTGTGGAAAGCCTTAGTCAAGGATTTAACAGTTTGCTCAACGATATCCATCTGAGTATCGAATATATTCTCAATACTTTCCATTCGAGTATTAAGTGATGTACAAATTTAATTGTACTCGCCAATTGCACGAGTCGATCGTAATAGAGTGGATGTGCAAGTGCGAGTGTCGAACCCACAGAGAATTGGCTTTGCTAAAAACTAATTTTAAAATGCCTAAACTAATCCTATCTTAACCTGGTTCCAACATCGAGCATGTGGCGTGCATAAAATAAAACTAAACTAAAAATGCATTAAAATAAAGAAATAAAATAACTAAAGTCCCTAATCCATCTCACAATTAATTAATTCACATATAAACATGTTTAGCTCATATTTATTAAACATTTATGCTACAAGGCATATTCTGAGCGTTAACACATTGTTCATATTTTCCGTCTATCGATAAGCACATATGTATATCCTATTGTTGCTACACAATTGTCGATCTACCCGATGCAAACATGTACATAAGAGGTCACAACGGATAATGGTCAGAGACGAATATCCGATGTATCTCGGTTACAGCGATATAGTCGACGTTCAACGATTAAACAACAATCAATACACTTTGTCACTAAAATGCATTGAAACGAATAGACATAAATTAAATGAGAATAATCTGAACTAAACATAAATATATATAAACAAATTAAAATGAAGAGAATAAGAGACTAAATAAAAGTAAAATAAAACATAGATTAAATAAATGACAATTTAGGAGGATTTATAGTGGAAAGCAGAGAGGCTTGAGGCCCTAGGCGCCTCCCAAACGTGCTAAACAAATGAATGCACGAGGTCTATTTGTGGCTAGAGGCTGACATGGGCATGCGTTCGACGCATGAGAGCACCGGCGCGTTCGACGCAGAGATAACTCGCTAGGGCGGCATGCAGGCGCGCGGCAACCGTGTTGTGCTGCTGCGTCGTGAGGTCATTGAAATGTCGCGTCCATGGGTGCGGCGTCGTCGACCGTGGTGCTGCATCTTTGGTGTGTGACCGTGAGTGCGTTGAGCGCAAGTGCGGTCGAACACACTTTGGCAGTATCTTCACTTTATGTCCACTTTCTTGCCCTTTCTTATCATGATTTAATGCAATGTCCTGCACAACACAAAATACTAAAAACACTAAAAATGATTAGATATTAAAAATGTTAAAGGCCTAACGAATATAAATTAAGGGGTCCAAATAAGCACTTTTAGGCACTGATCAAATACCCCCAAACTTACATTTTGCTAGTCCTTTAGCAAAACAAAACGGAAAACACAATAAAAACATAAGTCCGCTTTCGTGGGAGAAACGATTGCATTGAGCGTATACAACAAGCCTTTTAAACCTCTAGGAGTTCCCTAGAGGACGAGTGAAGTCTCGTGAGGGTTTTTCAGGAATGATACCCACAAACATCTGTGCACACATTTTATTTTCAATCATGCAAAAATATATCGATCATGGTTTAAATTCAAAAGCAAGCTTAATCTAACAAACACTATCTTCACAAATTTCAGGGAATTAACAATCAAGATACAAACATGGCATTATGAGATACAAAAATCAATTCTAGTGAAAGTGAGATTAGCACAAAAATATGGGATTTCAAAACCACTCATTAGTCATGTATGCTTCGACACTCAAAGTTCATTGGTCAACACATCAAAAAATAAGAACCAAGGTTCATCAAAAACTTTTTTTTTTTTTTTATTGCAAAACTTTATTAAGCTTTCTAATTGACCCATGTATCAAGCGTTAAGTCAATGACTCCCAAACCAAATGGTTTTAGGGCATTAGGCGTAAAAACACCCCTAAGGACCTACTAACTCGAGTAAAAAAGGCTACGAAGCTTTGCTAACCACATCTAACTTCTCACTTTTTTACGCGAATACTCATTGCTTAATGAGGCAAGAGATCTGGTTACTCGGTGGAAAGCTCAAAATGATCATCAATTTTTTTTTTTTTTAAATGAACTACGGTTATTTTTCAAACGGTTTTCCAACTGCATTCAAGCTTACAAAACTAACAAGACCAAAATTAAATTTTTATCCCACAAATTACGTACCAATTGTGCTCGTGAAACTCAAATTGAAACAATATCTCATTATGCCAAGAAAGTAACATAACTGAAAATCCCTTAATCAATGTGATTATATGTTCGTCAAATTAAACATACCAATGAAAATAAACCATAACTAACATAAAATGCATAATTTAAAAACAAAATGTGCACACAATGATAAAATACCCCAAACTCAAAATTTAATCGCCCACACAGGCCGATATAGAAAATAAAAAAACAAAGTGCAAGGTGTAAAATAAACCAGACGTCACAAAGACGCCACCGGGGTGGTGGTGCATGAGGTCCCCGGAGGCGCATCCATGATGGCTCGGAACATCTCTCGACCTCGAGTCTCCGACGAACATCCTCTGCAAATCAAAATGAAATCGACGCCCCTCGACCGGATCGTATGTCCACGAGGGTGTCCTGAAGTGCAATAAGTCGCCTAGTGTGATACAATCCTCCTCATCCTCACTCCTCTTCTCGTACTCCTCGCTGCTCCTCCTCTCATGCTGAAAAGCCATCTCACGCTCAACTGCCATCTCTGGAATGTCCATGGGCTCGTGCTCTAGTGCGGGCTCTAGCTCTAGCTGTAGCTGTGGTGCGGCTCTGGGCATGTGGGATAGACTCTGACGCCACTGAATGGAGCCAAAGTGTGGGCTCTCGATGATCGGTCTGGCTGATGTGCCTTTGATCCCCATCTTTCTCGAATGTGTGATGAGAAAGGAAAGGCAATCCCATGTCTTCGCAGTGTGCTCCTCGATGATGTACTCCCTCCTCACTTCGGATCTCGACGCCAGATAATCTCCAGAATAGAACACCAAAATCCTCTGTGGAATGAGTAGAGGGCATTGAGAAATAGGTCCCGCCTCTATGTCTTGTGTCCCAGTGGACACACATTGCAGTACAGCACCATATCAATGAAGAGAAGATTCCGAGGAATCTTCGTCTTGCTGGCTGTATTTCGGCGGTCATCGGCATACTGCCCCTCACACATATCGGAAACGATGTCCTCGAGTGTAAGCATGGAGGGGCACTCAATCCATGGGATGTCTGACTCAGGCGGCTCATGGCTGCATTTCAACACAGCCGCTATATCTCCAATGGTCACCTCCACTTCTCTCTCGTCAATGGAAGAGAAAAGACTGTCCGGTTGGTCACCATCAATCCTCAGATGAGTGTAAAACTCTCTGACCAGCCGCTCATATGCAGTGGAGGTGACGGGTTTGAAAAGCCTTTTCAACCCCCGGCGCTTCAACTAACTCTTGGCCCAACTTGTCGCTTCATTGTTGGAGAACACCTCTTTGACAGCAAAAGTGTTCTCCAACAAGAGCTTCCGGCTCTCCATAGATGGCCTGGCTACACTGGCATGGGACCCTGAAGACCGGGATGACGAACCTCGGCCTCTAGGCATGCTGGAGGTTCGTTGGGGACTTTCGTCGAGCACCTGGTGGGCAGCCCGAATTCAAAGGGTTGGAGAACCCCGCTAAAATTGAGCCCAACTCCCTGCAAAAACAAAAACAACCAACACAGAATCAAGGGGCACAATCCAAGAGAGGATTTGCCCCTTTGAATGAACAAAAAAAATCAAAGAATTTAGGGGTTTTTTGGAGAAATTGGGGTTCGGGTGGGTTGGGGACAAAATGGGAAATTTGGGGATTTGGGTGGCCGGTGGTGAGTGATAATGGCCGGAGAGAGGCCGGCGGTGGGACAGGGGTGGTTGGTTTGTAATGGGTGGCGGTGGGTTGGTGTGGGAGAGTGGTTTTTGGAGGATGAGGGACGGAGGGGGGGGCAGGAAAAAGGGAAAATGGGGGTGTTAGGGTGGCGGTGGGTGGGTATGGTGGGAATGGCCGGAGAAGGTGGTGGTGGGGGAGGTGGATGGGTGGCGGTGGGGTTGGGTTTATTTTGGATTTAGGAGAAGAGGAGGTGGGGTTGGGGAATGGGTAAGGGAAAAAATGGGGAGAGGGGGGAAATGTGACCTAAAAGCGGTCTCGATGGGCCTAATCGATGCGTTGAACGCATATAGTACGCTCGACGTACTCTGCAAATGTGCGCGTGTGAAGCGGCATGCGTTCGAACTTACATAAGCAAGTTGAACGCGTGCGGCGATGCATTGCGTGAGGGGCGCTGTCGAACTTCACCAAGGCAAGGTCGAACGCGCCTAGTGCACGTTCGAACTTACGAGTACGCGTTCGAACGTGCGGTAAAAATTTTTTTTTAAACTATATACAAAATAAAATAACAAAACTAAAAACTTAAACAAATAACCAATAAAAACAGCAAACTAATTAAACAATTAAAAATAAACTAACTAACAAAAACTAAAAACAGCAAGTAAATAAATAAACAGTAGAATAAATAAATAAATAATTGAATAATAAAAATAAATAAATAAAATAAGAAAAGCGAAGCAGAACACATACGCCTCGGGTTTGTCTGCAAGAAGAATGAGGTGCGCCGGCGCAGAATGATGATCAATCGCAGCCACGTAAATGTATAGCAGAATCTAGAAGTACGTTCCAACGCAAGGGATGTGCGTTCGAACTTACTCGCAGACCGCTTGGTTTAAGCGCGGCGCACACGTAGAGGCATGCATGCCAGTAGCGATCGATCAGTTGAAAATGCCCAAGTCGTCGATGCAGATTCTCGATTACAACCGCTGTACGTAGAAATTCGAGGACTCAACAAAAACCAAAAAAAACAGGGAACAAAAATAATGCTTATCTTTTTTTTTTTTTTTTATAATTTTATCTATACAAAAACATGAAATATATAAAATAATTGCAGAAATTAAAATAACTAGTAGAAAGATAAAATTAATCTAAGCAAGAAAAATCAATTTCAACAAAACACCGATTCACACGGCGCCAAAATTTGATGTACAAATTTAATTGTACTCGCCAATTGCACGAGTCGATCATAATAGAGTGGATGTGCAAGTGCGAGTGTCGAACCCACAGAGAATTAGCTTTGCTAAAAACTAATTTTAAAATGCCTAAACTAATCTTATCTTAACCTAGTTCCAACATCGAGCATGTGGCGTGCATAAAATAAAACTAAACTAAAAATGCATTAAAATAAAGAAATAAAATAACTAAAGTCCCTAATCCATCTCACAATTAATTAATTCACATATAAACATGTTTAGCTCATATTTATTAAACATTTATGCTACAAGGCATATTCTGAGTGTTAACACATTGTTCATATTTTCCGTCTATCGATACGCACATATGTATATCCTATTGTTGCTACACAATCTTGTCGATCTACCCGAGGCAAACACTGTTACAAGAGGTCACAACGGATAATGGTCCAAGACGAATATCCGATGTATCTCCGGTTGCAACGAATAGTCGACGCTTCAACGATTGAAACAACAATCAATACACTTTTGTCACTAAAATGCATTGAAACGAATAGACATAAATTAAATGATGAGAATAATACTGAACTAAACATAAATATATATAAACAAATTAAAGTGAAGAGAATAAGAGACTAAATAAAAGTAAAATAAAACATAGATTAAATAAATGACAATTTAGGAGGGATTTACAGTGGAAAATAGAGGGCTTGAGGCCCTAGGGGCGCCTCCCAAGCGTGCTAAACAAATGAATGCATGAGGTCTATTTAGGGTGAGACATGAGTGCGTTGAACGCACTACTGCGTTGAACGCATCGATTATTTGTGGTCGAACGTAGGCTACACGTTCGACCGCAAATAATTCATGCGCTAGGTTGACATGGGCGTGCGTTGAACGCAGATAACCTGTAGGTGCGAGCGTGGCTGCGCGTGCTTATGCGTCGTCGTGAAGTCGCGCGTCCGTGGGTGCGCAGCGTCTGCGCGGTGTGCGTCTTTGCATGCTGGTGTGACCGTGAGTGCGTTCGAACGCATCAAGTGCGGCCGAACGCACTTTGGCAGTATCTTCACTTTATGTCCACTTTCTTGCCCTTTCTTATCATGATTTAATGCAATGTCTGCACAACACAAAATACTAAAAACACTAAAAATGATTAGATATTAACAATGCTAAAGGCCTAACGAATATAAATTAAGGGGTCAAAATAAGCACTTTTAGGCACTGATCATTAAGTTTAGCAAAACCATAATTGATCCGCTCGAGCATAGCTGCCATAGGATCAGAAAAGTGGGAAGGACCGCTACTAGAAGATGCACTTGTGGTAACCATCCCTGAAGAGCTTCTTTTCTCGTAGCAGCAGAGGCATTCATGGTGTGTTTGTTGAAGCTTCCTAAAGGCTTGACAATGGGATCATTTTCTTCAAGTTCAATCTTGAGATGAGTACAGATTTGGGTGATAAGACAGCCAAACGGGAGAGAAATGTGACCATCCTCATAAGTTGCAAGCATGAGCCGAATAGCATGAGTGGAAAAATCAATGGGTACCCTAATGGAAAAGGCATAAAAAAAGGCATCCCGATCAACTCCAAAGTCATTGTAATGTGCAACTGGCCACAAATTTGCAGACACAATTCTTCTCAAGATCTTCATCGGTTATGAAAACTGCACAATTTTCAGCACAACATTTTGATGAGGCCAAGAAGGTATATTTTTCCCAACAAATACCCTTATTATGGTAGTCTTTTTTGGGAAAGTGTATGGAAGATATGGGTACATAGATTCGGAGATGATGGGTGCTCTAGTGATACTTCTTATAAGACTTGCATTTACCTCAACTGGAGTATCTCTCACAAATGTGTGAAAGGAGTAAAGATTGATCGGCTCAATGTTAGCGTAGAACTCCTTTACCATGGCAGAAAAAGGCGGAGGAGAAGGTGCAATGAGGGACATCCACCCGGATTCCTCAAAGAGACAAGGAATGAATGCAAATTCCCTAACAAAGTCTTTGTAGGTAACAACCCCTTCAACAAGCACAGGTCTGTTTTTGAAGTGGAGATCAAAAAGCTTCGTGTTCTCTTTGGTTTTGAATTTCTTTGAGTAGTATTGGGTTCGAGAACGCTTCCTTGAAGTTCCTTCCATGGTACCTATAGCATACTTAGTTGGAAGTTAGAAGCATTTCAAAAACAATAACATAAACAAAATTTTGGCAAATGAAAAACTCCCTTACACTTTCATTTTCAAAAACACATCAAAACACATAATGAGCATTCCAAAAAGAATCAATATAGAAGCTCAATATACCTACAATCATTGCCAAGATCTCTCAAATGTAAGACATGATGAGTTTAAGAAGAAAAAATCATGTAAATCATCACTTAGACATTTTATCAAACACATGGTGTGCATGGAAAAATAGGCATACGAAAAAATCTTAAGTGCACATGAAAATTCTTGCCTAAAAACAATCCAAATGAGTTCCCAAGCACAATCAAGGCAGAAAATGAGAAAAACACCATGCATTAAAAAAAAAAAAAATCGATTTTAAGAAAAACTACCTAATCTTCAAACCCTAGGTTCAAACCTCTTCATTTAATGAACAATAACGAGATTTGAATGGAAAAGTACATACCTTAATCGAAAGTAGGATGAGAAAGCAAGAGTTTTGAGGTAGAGAACGAAAGAAAATGAAAACTCAAAAAAAAAAAAAAATTTCTGAGTATGTGTGAGAGAGAGAGAGAACTGCTTTGTAAATGGTCTATTTAAATAGCGTGTCCAGCACCGTTGAATGGTCACAAACTACTGCTCAATGGTGAAGCCCCAAAATGAGATTTGTAGGTTCTTCTCCTCCCTCAACTTAGTAAATTTTTGCTATTGTCAAGATAGATATATTCAAATAATAACCAAGAAATACTAATTATGATCTCATCTTAATATACAAAAATAACCAAATCATGCAAGAGTATCAAAAAATGAATGAACAAGTCATTTGTACTCTTTATGTAATTGTCAATATGTACCATCACATAACATGCTAATGTGAGTGTATGGTAAACTTCAAGTATGAGCCAATCAAAGGACACAAATATATTGACAATGAAGCACATAAAACTTCCAAATCAAAAGCGAGAAATTCATGTCTTGTAAAGATGGTTAGAAGTCAAACCTTATCTTGTTATGGCCTAGCCACCTTCATCCAATACTCTCCCCCTAAGTCTTGGCAAGAGTTTTTGAGGACATCATCCGAATATTTTCTTTTGAGGATGAGTCAAGCAAAAATAAACATAGTGAAATTTCCTTTTAGGAATAATATTGCATTTTGCACATTTCAGTTTTATATTTCTTTTTGAGAAGTGTCTTTTCTTTTTAACAAACATTTGCCCAAGACAAGGGATTGAGCGGAGTTTTTGGGCTTAGGTTCAACTAGCTTTTGGTCAATCAAACCTACAAGACATTCCAATCTATGCAAATGATTTGTCCAACACACAACAAATTGTCATGGAATGACATTCTTCTTTGAAGCTTAAGTGCATAGAAATAGCATGAATGAGATGTACCATAATAACATATGCTTGAGAATGCAAATAACAATTCATTATAGAGATAATTAACTCAAGTATGATAAGCGTATTTCCAAGGCACATAGGTTAAGATGAAATCATAAAAAGCATTTGAAGATCATTCAACTAATATATTCATCTTAACCACCAAGGTGTCATACAACACCACCAACTTTCCAAAATCTTTATTAAAACAAAAAACAATAAAAGCTGTTCAAGGAAAAGGGCAACAAGAAACAATACATGCATAACAAAAGAATGAATTCTTAAAACATACTTGTATATAAAGAAATCACATAAAATGTAAATGACACAAGAAATGCAAAAGAAAAATGACATGTACTAGAATGATTTAACAATAAGCCAAGTAAATCCAATCCTACTCATGTTTGGGATCACCTTCATCTAGGTGATAGAGGCACCATTCCTTTGGACAAAGGAGATGGGATCATTCTTTCTTATCCAAATTTTCTTGACACGAGAGGTGACATCAAGTTTGTCCAACCTAGTAATCATGTTGTTCATCATGGCACATAATTTCCCAAAATCATTCCCAAGAGAAGTTTTGTTCTTTTGGGAATTCAACAAGAAACAATTAGGTCAAGATGACCTCTTTTACCATAGTGATGACAACATTGACTATTCCTTTGATGGGGGTGATAATTGTTCATAGGTAGTGAAGAATACTTACCTTGCTTACCTCATACCTTTAGGGTTTGGAATGGCCATTCTTTTCACATCCTTCTTCTTTTGATGAGGAGCCAAAGGTATTACTTTGGGAGTAGACTCATCCTCATTTGCTGCTTTAACAAAAACAACCTTCTTTGGAGAAGAGTTAGAATTAGAAGAGGAAGCAGCAAATTTATCAAAACCCAAACCAGTTTTGTCACAAGCAAATTTCTGGTTACTCAAAATTTTCATCAAGTTCACTATTATCAAATTTTTTTCCAATGGTTTCTTGAATCCTCAAGATCTTTTCTCAAGAGTTTTGACTTTAGAAATCAACACATGGTTTTCAGATTTCAAGGTATTGCAAATGACATGTGCATCTTTCAAATCAATACTCAACTTACTATTTTCAAGCTCAAGTATTGATGTAGCGTGAGTTAGTGGGCTGTAGCGAAGAACAACAAATACGTAGTGGATAACTAATTTTAGATCTTAAGACTATCAATGATCTAAGAACTCTTCTTGAAAATCTAGATACTCTTTAGCATTTTGAAGGAAAAAGAGGAATAAACTCAACTTTAAGTATTCTCATTAATCAATATCAATAAATAAACAACAACTGCTTTACTGGAGGCTATAAGCATATATTTATAGCTCAAGACTCCTAAACCTAATAAGACACAAATTAAAGACTCTTAAAACCCAAAACCTAATAAAACATAAAATAAAGACTAACAAAGAAACCTAATTCAAATATAAGACTAAAAGATAAGGTAGATTGAATGACAAGAGTTTCGATCTACATCAAGTATCCGAACCTCTTCACGATGATTGAGGTTGTCTTTTCTTAGGATATTGAACTTTTCCATTAAAAGATCAAATGGATTATGTTCCTCAATAGCATTTTCATTTGAACAAATTGAGTCATCGGACTCATCATCAATATTGACAGAAATACCAATGGGAAGATGATTTACATTACCTTGAGAGTCATCTTTACTGCACACAAAAGGGTTAAAAGCAAGTATTTTGAGTGCAAATATCAAATGAAGAACCAATATTTTCATCAAGAGGAGAATTAGTAACAAAGGCTAAGAAGTTACCTTCCTTATGAGTTTCTTCATCATCACTCAAGGTCGCTTGAAGTACACGACCATTATCCATCCTTAGATTTCCACAATGAATGTGGATGTGTCCAAATCCCATTCATGACATTGGGGACCTCTAGGATCCTTTGGCTCTTCTCTTTCTTGAGCCATACCTTTTACTTCTCCTCTTGGTCTTTCATGTCTACCAAAAGGTTTATTGCTAGAACCTCCATTTCTAAACATCTTTTTGAATTTTCTAGCAAACAAGGCAAGTTCTTCCTCATCCATGGAATCATCGGAAGAGAGCAAATCTAGAGACTTTTTGACAGTTTAAGTGCCATGCCTTTGCTCTTTTTCATGGGAGGCAAAGTGAGCTCATAGGTTTGGAGAGCACCTACAAATTCTTCAACTTTCATTGTAGCAATTCCCATGATTTCAAGGCCTGTAACTTTAGGATGGAACCTTTTGGGCAAAGATCTCAAAATTTGTCTTACCGTCTTTGCATCGGAAACCTTCTTACCAAGGTTGATTGCTAAGTTCCATATGTTTGCTCAGCTTTGAATATAACTCATCAAAGGTCTCATTTTCTTGCATCCAAATCTCTTCAAATTTAGAAATCAACAATTGAACTTTTGAAGATTTAACAATTTGGGTACTTTCATGAGTGGTTTGTAAAATGTCTTACGCTTCCTTTGCAATTCACACCAAGAAACTCTATTGAATTCTTTGGTGGAGAGCGAAAGGAAGATGGAATTAAGAGCTTTGTCGTTAAGACATTTGAAGTCCTTTAAATCTTTGGACCACTTTGGCATATTCTTTCACGGACGTTCCCATCCAATTCAACAATGTTCCAAGCGTCCAAAGACTTAAGGTAAACTCTCATGAATTTTCAAAGGGTATAATTTGAACCATCAAAAACACAAGAGAGTTAGGAGCAATAGTATGAGACATTTTCACACAGAGTCTAAGATCACACTCAGGAGTTTGAATCCTTCACAGAGTGAACCCGCTCTGATACCAATTGAAAATACATTAAGACTCCTATCACACCTAGAAGGGAGGTTGAATAGGTGTTGCAAGCAAATAGTGTAGAATTAAAATTTACTTATAACAACAATGATAATCACCAAAATATGTAAATCAATAAAGCAATGAACACAAGATTTTGGTGACGAAGTGAAAACCAAGAACCTCTTGGAAAAACCACTCTAGGGCAGCGGACCCAAAAAATTGTTCACTATAAAAGGAGGAGGAAATACAAGTTGTTCACACTTACAAAACCTTTGTTAAGTTGACATAAACTTGTCTAGACAAGCGACCCACTTGCCCGGCTACTGCGATAGTCCTCTCGGAACCTCCAAACTTCCTTTTATCGATTTTCCTTGTTAAAACCTCTAACAAGTTGCAACCAATACAAACAAACAACACTTGTTGAAAACAAACTTCAACAATTACTCCAAGAGAGTATGGCTCAAAAGCACATGACAAATGAACTCTTAAGGCACACAAACAAGCAAATTTATGCACTAAGGCTTTTCTCTCAAATGAGTTGAGTACTCTCTGTATTTTGCTTGATCAAAATGAATGGGCAAGTCCTCTATTTATAGGCTCAAGAGAACTTGCCATGTCAACCACAAAATCTCATTTCAGGAGCTGAGCGTCAAATGGTTGCCTATGGTGGTGGTGAACGGTGAATCTTATAAAGTCAGTTGACCATCGTTCGAACCGCATGTGAATAAGAAATGCACGGTCGCTTCTGTGAGAATAGTGAAATTCTTCTTTATAAGTGGAGCATTCGAACGACTTGAGTATGGGGAGCGAACAGTCAATTTTGTGCATCCTTCAATTCAGACTTTCATCCAAATGGCTAGTGAATGGTCAACACTGACCTCTTGAATATGGCCTCTCATTCAAACGGCTAGCGTACGGTCAACACTGACCTTCTTTAGAAAGCTTCTCAAATCACTTGAGCTTCCGTTAGTCGTCGATCAACAACTCTGATGGATGATCATTTTTTGTCTGATTGAGTTGAAACTTGACAGGAATGTCCACGACACGTAGATCTTCATTGTGAATAGTGGAGATCGAATTTTAAACAATCTTCTTCCTTGATGAAGCACATTGAAAGTAGATTATGCTATAAATTGCCTCAACAACAAAGATTGTCATACATGTTTTTAATCATTGAATTACGCCAATCAAATACTTAGATATAAATATCTAAGAAAATGAAAACTAGTTCTAGTTGGGTAAGAGAAAAAGAAAAGGAAAGAATGATAAGGAATACCCAAGCTATGAAACTTCACCCTGGAATCAAATTATCAACCATGAAAAGTAAAACTTCAACAGAGATTTGACAAAGGACTTAAAGTTTACTTAAACAATTAAGGACTTAAAATTTCAAACTTCCATTTTGAAAAGGTTTTTGGGCACAGAAATTGATTCTATCAGATATCCAAATCCAAAAATTCTAGCCAGTAAAGCTTCACAATTCTTGAAGCTACCCAACTTTAAACCAAAGAGACTAGGACCCAGAAGAAGAAGAAGAAGATAATCCAATAAATAATAGATATTTGGCATAAAAGAAAATGTCATTTTGGGAATGAAAAGCAACCCAATGGAGCAAATTTTGATGAGAAGTAAACAAAATAGAGGGAAGGCTTTAAGAAAAAAACAAGCCTGGTTTTAATTTTGGAGAAACCCTAAAAGAGCTTGGGGGAGATGTGGTGGTGGAATAAACAAACGAATGGGAAGGTTTAGGAGGGTCCTCATTCCCTGAGGAAACTGGGTGAGACAATGCAATACCCCGCGTAGCCTAGATATTCTCTGTTATGGTGTGATACCCTTGAACTTTTGTTTGGCAACTCAGTTATCATAACCTTATTGCAAAATTAGTAATTCTGTTTTTTGTGGCAAATAAATGATAATATTAACATTAATAACCATTTTTTCCTTTCTAGCTAGGTTACTTTGTCAATGTTTACGGTTGGGAGTTAAGTGTTATTAATTGTCTAGGTGGGAGTAGAATATTGTAATTGTTTTCATTTTCCTATAAGTAGGCATGAGCTTGTATTCAGAAAAACCAATTTTGAAATATTATCAAAACTTTGAGCTTTCTCTTAATCAGCTGTGGAGATTTCTTTTCAACCTGCCGGTTGTGTTTTATTTTCTTGGTTAAGAGACAAAGAAGCTCTTAATCTTTTGTTACTAATTCTTCCACTACATCATATGGATATGGATGCATCATGACCATTGTTGAAATAAATAGGCTTTGATACCATGTTAAAATATATATAAAATATAAAAGTACTAATATGTGAAAGAGAAAGAAAAGAAAATAGAGTGGAAGCGAAGAGAGAGAATAGAGAGATCGGAAGCATATAATAGACTACATATCTTCTATATTGATATAAATTATGATGATTACATAGACCTTTATAAATAGAGAGGCTAAGAGTGATAAGTAAGAAACCTTAAACTAAACCCTATAACATATAAGGCAACATAATAAGTTAGAGTGATAAGCAAGAAACCGTAAACTAAACCCTAGAACATATAAAGCAACATAATAAACTAGAATAATATAAAATATTCTAACATCCTTCCTCAAGCTCAAGGTGAAATTTTCTAAAACCTTGAGTTTGAAATCCGAAACAATGATCATGGCGGTGGCTGAAGCCGGGAACAAGCCGTAGATGGTGGTGATTGCCGGAAGAGATAGAGGTGGCGGGCGCCAGACGCAGCAAGTGGCTGATGAATGCAGGTTCAAAAGGGCCAACAATGAATGGGCCAAAACTCCAATGACAGTCAGAGAACGAAAACTAGCCGTTAACTTGTGAAGGGCCAAATCACATTGTGCCAAAGTTTGAAATGTTGAAAGTAACAGTTGGAGAAATACTAGAGAATGGAGACATGCCGCTAAAAGAATCCGATGAAGAGCCAAACCGCAACTGACAATGAGGCCGACAACGGAAACTAGCCATTAAAAAAAAACCTATGAAGGGTTAAACCACACTAGGCCAAGATTTGCCAATGAAAAGAGCCATAAATTACAACAAAATTGGGAAATCGTCAGAAGAGAATGCCATAAAACACCAAAAAAGAAAATAAATAAATAAATAACGTCATAAGTCTAATGAAAACTAATGAAAAATAGAAACAGAAGCATGGCTTTGATACCATGTTGAAATAAATAGGCTTTGATACCATGTTAAAATATATATAAAATATAAAAGTACTAAAATGTGAAAGAGAAAGAAAAGAAAATAGAGCGGAAGCGGAGAGAGAGAATAGAGAGACCAGAAGCATATAATAGACTATATATCTTCTATATTGATATAAATTATGATGATTACATAGACCTTTATAAATAAAGAGGCTAAGAGTGATAAGTAAGAAACTCTAAACTAAACCCTATAACATAAAAGGCAACATAATAAGTTAGAGTGATAAACAAGAAACCCTAAACTAAACCCTAGAACATATAAAGCAACATAATAAACTAGAATAATATAAAATATTCTAACAACCATGGTATGACTTGGCATTGCAACCTGACCTGATGCTGATGTAGGTGTACTTAAGAATTGCTATGAACAAGATAACATTTTTGTTAGAAAGATCTTATTTTTGTAACCTTACACCCACATAGACACATCATTGTAATGTTTGAAGCATTACTAACTTCATGCTAAATTCTTGTTAATCAGCACTCATTTTGAAATTTTATAGTTTTAGTCTAGAAGAAAAATGAAGTCTAGAAGTTATACACATTCTTTTTCTTTTAAATCTTGGACTGCCCTAGGGCAGTGCTTTTTTTTTTTTTCAACGAATTCTCTTCCTCTACGTCCACTGCACTATCCTCTTATCAGCTGCTTGACTTGGAGATACCAACAATCTCAATTGTGGGAAAACTCGTTGAGGCAGGAATCCCAGTCTTGGTTTATAGGTAAATGCATCTCACCTTCAAGTCATTTAACAATCTCACCCCAGTGGGATAAATGAATGAAAGACTTATCTTGAAGATTATTGTTGTTGCTTATATATTAAAATTTCAAATTACAGTGGAGAGATCAAGATTCTGTCATCCCTTTGACTGGAAATCGAAAGTTAGTTCATGGACGAGCAGAGGAATTAGGACTGAAAACCACTGTGCCTTACAGATTATGGTTTGAAGGGCAGCAGGAATCTTTTGAAGACTACTTAATCTCAATAACTGCCAAGAATTACTAGGATAAAAAGCTTTTGTTCTCTGTTTCTAATGAAATTCTTCTTTGTTGACACTTATTTGGTGCATCTGTACTTGTTTTCGTTAGGCATAGTAGGATTGGAGAAAAATAGAAATTCAAAATACAAATCTTTCCAGACCTGTCACAGATAAATAATTGAGATTATAATATGGTCTCCTGCACAGTTTTTTATTTTCAGATTTTAAATTTTCCTTTTCAATAGTCACGTGACCATAATATATATATATATATATATATATATATGTGTGTGTGTGTGTGTTTGTATTTATACTTTTAATTTAATGTAAATCATATTTTACTCATATCTTACAAATTAATCATTAGATTTATAAGCTAATGTACGTAGACCTCACACAAATTCAATGGTAGATATTAATTACAAATCTAATAGTTAATTTATTAAATTTGTAAAAACGATATGAAAAATACTATTGACATGAATAATTTCTCTAAAAAAAATCTAAAATATATGCACACCTTAAACTACTTTAAGAAGAAACCTAAAGAAGGTAATGAATTCAAAAAAGTACATATTTAAAGGAAGAAGAAACTAGCCACGATTGTGAGAGGAATGAAAAGTATTAAAAGAACTTACAAAAGTAGCCATATTTACATGATTTATGGGGATTTGTAAATGCTCAAATCTTGACTTTATAATTTGTTGGCTTGTGTTAATTTGATGAGAGGAATAATTAAGATTTATTTTATTTTTATAAATGAGAGTCCCTCACCGAGCTTATAAATACAGAGCCTATGTTTTCCATTGATAAGGCATTATTGGGCATAGGTTTAAATTAGGAAAACAGCTCTCTATTTTTTATTTTTAGATTTATATTGCTAAGGTTTTTTTTTTTTTTTTTAAATTTTATTTTGCTTGAGCAAATATGGCTGGAGATAATTTTAAATAATCTTTTTTTGCTGCATATTCTAGCATATTGTTGTTTTATGTGCTAGCACATCATTCTGGAGAAAAATTATTTTAGCAATTTTTATGCCCCCTTTTTTTTTCTTTTTCTTTTTTAAAAAAAGAAAACATTAAACATATGTATCATCTCCTTTTCGAGCCCAGAAACCTCATCCAAAAACTGAGCCAGCTTGACGCTACTTTGATTTGAACAGTTAATGTTTAACTTTTGGCATAAGATGTGATAATTAAGAAATAAATATTATTTTCTTTGTAAGCTATTATATTGTAAACTAACATGTTGGACGACTATTACTACGTATAGAAGAGGTAAAGTAATAATCTCATCGCCATTTCAATCGGAGTCATGATCATATTTATGGTATAAGGCGCCAATCCGCTATATATAGAACAACTCGAATTTTAAATTTTTTGTTTTATAAAAGTTATGAGTTATAAGTTTGGTCAACTTATAGATTTGGTTAAAAAAGTTTAACTCTAATACGATTCATTAAGTTCCTACTTATTTATGCTAGGTGCGGTTAAAACCTTTGGGTACTATATTGTTGCATGCTTTCCATCTCCTTTAATTCTAATATTTGTAACATGTGGGGGATTGTTGTAATAATTATATTACAAACATTTTTAATTCAACTTGTCTTTTAGACAATATAATAATTCTTCTGGCTGGTGTTTATAAACGTTGGAAACAAACATGCATATATCATGCTTTTGCTTTACATCCCACTTATGATCACTGATTTTAAACTAATGTTGTAGCCTTTAGGCTCTTGGACTTGATGATATATTTAGCCTCAATTTCAACAAACTTGACCGTTGGTCATTATATATTTTATGGTTTTGTTTTATCAAATGTACGTCATGACCGTTCTTGTTCTTAATTTATTGCTTATGACCGTTTGGTCATAAAATACTTTAATGCATTGGTTTTATTTTAATGCTTCTAGCCGTTGGTGAATTTGCTTTAGAAAAAAAAAAACTCATGAACAGTTATATATATATATATTGAGCTCTGATGGGAGGAGAGAGAAATCAGTTATTTTCTATCTAAGGCCTAGTGTGTTGCAAAACACTTGTTATATATATATATATACTATATTGCTAGATCACTATATAAAATACTTGAAGTCCCCATTCAATTTTACAAAAGATTATTCTATTAGACTTTGTTATTAAAGTATGTCATTAATTAAAGGTAGATGATTATAATCTAATATTAGGAGATTACATGTTAAGAGATCTAATCGCATTAAGTTATATATTCCATGAAGTATGAATTAACTTTAAAGACAACACTCTTACATGACTTTATAACATTGTGAGATTTTTTTATGCATTACTTTTCATCTCTAGCAATTTCACTATTCTATCGTTAATTTTCATATTGATATTATTTTATATTAATAAAAATATTTGTGTACCATCCAAATTATTTCCAACACAGTTTATATTAGATTTCAGAATAGAACTGAAGTAGAAGAAGAAAGAAAGGAAGAAGAAGATAGAGAAAGGAAGAAGAATATAAACATTGAAGATGATCAATATTGTGCGTATTCATTCAACTTTCAATAGAAGTATTTATACAAAACTACATGAAGGAAAACTATAAAAATGAATATACAGCTCATAACACACTTCATGTAACTTACTAACTAACTTGTCTAGCTAACAGCTCTAACCAACGCTGACTACCTAAGCTGTACATTAACTCAAAAAGATAAAACTTGTCTTTTTGTATTTTTTTACTTTTCTGAGCAGATAAAAACTTGTCAAAGCAAACATATATATATGTGTACGTCAAAAACACCCGTTCACCGAGCAAGCGCCACCTTACGCTCAGGAAAAAGAATTGCCACTCAACATTAAGACCAAAACAATCAGTTGGTCGACTGCAAGTTATATAGCAGAACTCGTTTGTGCCCTCTTAATTACTCCTACATTATTATATAGAAAATATTTTTAAAGTATTTTTTTCTCAATTTTGTACTTTCGCACAATCTCAAATAAAGTGCAAATTGGAAAAAAAGAAAAGAAAAAAAAAAAGTGCCGCTTTATTACAAATAGTTTTTCTCTTTCTCCAAATTTTTTAGATATATAATCAAATTTTATGTTTATTTATTTTTAAATGTATTATTAACTATAAGTATTAAAATCGCCTATGTAAACTTTTATATTTATTAGCGAATATAACAAGGGGAAATTAATTTGGCATGCTCCATTTTATTTTAATAATTTTTTAGTAGTACTTCAACTTATCGCTATTATGGATAACTAGTTTGAAACATATATCATTAAAATATGTTTACAAATAAATATGAAAAGTGGTAGAAGACAATTGAATAAATTAGTACTAGCTAGGCAAGAAAAAATAAATTACAAGTTACTCTTATATGTTAAGTTTTAAAAGATAGTTAAATTTATAGAATATCTTCATTCTCTTCTAACTCTATAGGCACAGTTGTTTTCTTGTCATTTTTTTTTTCTTCTCCCTATTGTAGGTGTATGCATAGCAGTGAATATTTCGAATAAAGGATCAAGGTCAAAACTTCAAACAGTTTTATATTTTACAAACTTCTCTTTTCTTCTCACTTTTAATTCTTTTGTTTTTAATATTAAATCCTAGAAGTTAAATATATCATATTTCCTTTTTTTAACTGCAATGTGATGGATAGCACGCCCCTCTTCCAAGTTGATGAACTTCGGGTGTCAAGAAGTTGGAGCAATTATTTATGGCTATATTTCAGGTTGAAGTTTCAGGGTTTGGAGGCTGTCAAGAAGAGGTCTGTCTGCCTTCATTTTCTTTTTCAATGGATTCAGTCTCAAACTTATCCTCGCTGGCTTTATTTTCCGTTATAAATAATCCTTCCTGCACAGGAGTTATTCAATCATTATCCATACTATAATATTTTTCATGAGTCAATCAATTTCTTACTCCTGAATTCACATGCCAATAAAAGCACTGCCGAAGTTTATAAATGGAAAAAGCATTTAAGTGCAGATGTTTAATGGATGCCACAATCATCCCTAGTTATAAAGATGCTTGAGTTGAGACCATAAAATTTACTATACAGGCCAAGCAAGCTAGGCAGAGTTACCCCTGTAGCCCTTTCCTTTATTTATTTAGAAAAAAAAAACAAAAAACAAAAAAACTAAGTAGAGTTCTAGAGATTGCACATGTTGTGAATGCCTTGAATTTCACAAGTCAAAGGTAGTTGCCATCAAGCCTTGATGGATGGAAGTTGGTGCATGCCCAATTAATGTGCATGCCTAATCAATGAGGGAGGATAGAAGTTGGGGGATAAATATTAAAGCCACCGTAAGTTTTTCAGCCCACTTGATGAACTAAGTTGTCCATTTGCACCATCCTTGAAGCCTATAAAAGGCACCCTCCATAAGCTTGCAAAACACACCAAAGTTTGAGAGCAAGAGAAGAAAGGCTTGAGAAAAGAAAGAGAGCTTTTTTTTTCCAAGGAGAGAGCATAAAAAATACAAGTGTAGTATTTTTCAGAGAGTGAGCAAAAATATTGAGAGTGTAATTTTCTGTGAGTGTGAGAGATACATAGTGTGAGATTTTGTTCATTTTTGTGATATAGAGAATATATCTGGTGTGCTCTGTGGATGTAGGCAGTGTTGGCCGAACCACGTATCACTTTCTGGTCTTGTGATCTTGTATATATTTGTGCGTGTTTATAGTACTAAAAGTACACGTGTATGTTCTGTCTAGAAAAGATTGGGTTTTAAGTAAGACCGTGTGACTCCTCTAATCTTACCTATGAACGTACCGAGCTGTATCTTTGGTAAAATACTATTTACCGCACTGGTGTGTGTTCTCGTGCATTTTCATTTCAAACTTGTCTTTTGCTAAAAGGGCTGTGAGGAAATTAGTTGTCAATTTATTGTCAACTGCACAACAGTACATGCACATAATAAACCAACTACCAACAGGTTCAAAGTATTATAAAATAAGAAGAAACAAAAAAAAAAGCGCAAACTATGAATCGTATTTATCATTGAGAATTTGATATTTAATTATGTCGTCTCGATCCTAGTTTGTCTTTTGTTTTCTAGATGATTTTAAGGATTATCTCAAACCTTAATCTGAGAGGTTCTTTTTGTTTTAGTTTTTACGCTCCAATTCTGTATCAAGAAAAGGAGAAATGATTTTTGCCATTTATATCCCACACTAATGTTAGACATATACATAATTGGGCCATTAAATCTAGCTCGCTAGATTGTTGCCATCATTAGACTTGCAGAAGGAAAAAATTAAAAATCTAGGACTAAGAAGTCAATGACTAGACTATGTAGCATGGCATGAATTACTTTTCTCCTGATGTCGCCATTGTTAAAGTATACTGCCCTGCCAACCCATGTGCTGCTACAAGACCTCCAAACCAAGCTGTGCCCGTGTGCCTCACTGCCCAGACAAGCCACCATGAACCCACGCCTATCTCTGACAAATCTGAAGCTACTGCTCAACTGTTCCCATAAAACATGTAGCCGCACTCCCTCTCTCCGTGTTTTGTGCCATGTTTCCTGATTGTTTTGCTTTTGTTAACTCTATATAATGCCTCTCTTGTAACCAAGATAATGATCAAGAATGAAAGACAAAATGTAGTCCTTTAATATCATCTTCTTCTACCGATCTCCTTCTCCTTCTTCACAAATCTCTTCATCTTCATTTTGTATATTTTACATGGTATCAGAGCATTCTAGCTAACGCTCTTCGATCTTGGTTTTCCTTTTCTGATTGCAGCACAGCCCGTGTGGGCTATGCTCACACGGGCAGGAAAGCTCTAAAAGAGCTATTCATATTACAAGTTTCTCTTTGGAGCATTTCATCAAACACCATAGCTACACCACAGCTTCTAAACCAGCTTCTCAACCATGGCATTTCTTCTGTCAAAACCTCCATCAATATCCACCACCAAGCCTACTGCCAAAACAAACGTAGCCTTCAAAAAAAAAAGAAAAAAAAAAAAAAAAAAGTAAAGGTTTGATGATGCTTACCGGTTGTTACTTCTTGGGTTCACCGGAGTCTCTTCCCTGCCCAATTCAAATATGAGTCTCTTCCTTCTTTCATGTATAGGAGTGGTATGGGTATGCACATGAGCTGTTTGTTGCACACGCCCTTTTATTAAACAAAAAAAAAAAATGTAGGTGCCATATATTTGGCCATTTTTCGGTAGGTTGAGGTGAAATCTGACCGTTTCATTAGAGGTTTGCGGCAAGACCGACCGGCACTTGGTGTTTCCGGCATGATCCGACCGTCATGATGTTTTACGGCGAGACCGACCGGCCTTTGGTGTTTCCGGCATGATCCGACCGCCCCAATGATTTACGACAGCCCACTTCAGCTCACCATCTACACTCAAGCAGCTTCAACAGCTTCACTGCCAGCTATTTTTGAGTTTTGCACAAACTGATGATAGAAGCTACCATCAGTTTGCAGGGGGGTGTTAAAGTATACTGCCCTGCCAACCCATGTGCTGCTACAAGACCTCCAAACCAAGCTGTGCCCGTGTGCCTCACTGCCCAGACAAGCCACCATGAACCCACGCCTATCTCTGACAAATCTGAAGCTACTGCTCAACTGTTCCCATAAAACATGTAGCCGCACTCCCTCTCCGTGTTTTTGCCATGTTTCCTGATTGTTTTGCTTTTGTTAACTCTATATAATGCCTCTCTTGTAACCAAGATAATGATCAAGAATGAAAGACAAAATGTAGTCCTTTAATATCATCTTCTTCTACCGATCTCCTTCTCCTTCTTCACAAATCTCTTCATCTTCATTTTGTATATTTTACAGCCATTTCCTCTAGTTTCACATATTTTATTTTCATCCTTCTTCAAACATATCTTTTTCTTTTTCTTTTTCTTTTTCTTTTTTAATAAGTCAAACATATCTTTTCTTAATCCAGAGCATGGGACTTCACGGAATCAACGGAACCAACCAACTTGCATCAATTGATGATAATACGAAGAACATTAAACACAAACCATTTTAATTTATAGAGTAAGTTTCTAATAAATTCATGAGTCAACCCGTGAAAATAAAAAACATACTCAAATGTTTTTAAATTTTTTTTTTTTCCAATTTTAACGCAGTGAGTCGATCGAAAATGTATCTTAAATCCTTCTGTTATATCCAATTTCCTAACATCCATCCATCCATTCCAAAACAAACTGTTTTGCACACGAGGTGAAAAATGAAGTCTTATGCTCTGTTCACCCCTGCGTTCATGTTTCAAAACAGAGGAAGTGAATCGCATGCCAACAATGGTATTCACAAAAACTTATGGATCATTGTCTCCCTATCCGCTATTCCCTCAAAATCTGCAGTCGCCAATTCCTCTGTCTTCGCCTGCACAAATTCCTAATCATCTCAATCTTCCTTGTTTTTTCTAAGCATAAATTGTAGAAGGCAAGATAAGATTACCATTTACCTGTAGGAAGAATCCATTGGGTGACTTGATACGAACACCACTCAAATCATCTAGTGTTCTTACAATCTCGAATGTCTCAAAATTGAGAGGCTTTGAAAAGAAACTAAACATACTTCCACCTAATTGTCTTAGTCCCTCAAAATGATTATTTACATATATATTTTATTTTAATCAATTTATTTCAAATAAAAAAAGAGTATAATTGGGAGAAGGATGAGGCAAAAAGTTTTCCAAACACAGTAACGAAAGATGGCGAAGAAGGTTAAGCCAACGATACAGTTGGCAATGACAAGATCAAAGGAAGGCATGAACAGAGTGTTGAGAAAATAGTCTCATATTGTTTGTGGACAAGACCTTGGGCATGCTTATAAAGATGAACAATCCTCTCTTGTAAGACCGGTTTTATGAGATGAGTTAGGCCCACGAATTTCTTCATGGTATCAGAGCCTACCACAGGACAAATGTGGCCCACACTACTTACCCTGTGACAATGACCAGGAAAGATACCGGCCTGCATGTGAGGGAGGATGTTGAGAAAATGATCCCACATTGCCTGTGGACAAGACCTTGGGCATGCTTATAAAGAATGGGCAATCCTCTTTTGTAAGACTGATTTTATGAGGTGAGTAAGGCGTACGAATTTCTTCACACAGTATATGTGCCGGTGACAAATGCGAGTCCCATTGCTACCATTGCCCCCAAAATGAGGATGAAGGCCAAAACAACAAGTTTCATGCGACACTTTTCATCATTAATATCCTTGTTGAAAAGAAATGGCATCAATAGGTGAATGAAAATAGCAGAACTTGACAACACCATGGATATGGTATCCGTAATAACAAATGCTTTGAAAGCAACACTTCTCCTTAAAAGGGCATAGCCTGGGTGTGAGCCTTCTCCACCACCAACGAATCCCCCGAGCATGATAATACATGCTGCAAAGGTCACTGTTGCAATCAATGCAACCACTACCAAATGGACTTTGGTTGCTTTCTGCAACATTGATAACAATGATTTTCGCTCTTCTTCTTCTTTTTTTTTCTGTCCATTAACCACTGTTTCCACGAAGGCTGGCTTGTGATTTCGTCTTCGTAATTTATTACTCATTGAGGTAGTCTACCCAATGCCTTCCGAATTTCCACCATCTGTGTAATATTTATACTGGCTTGTGGTTTTGTCTTCATAATTTATTACTCGTCGAGGTAGTCCACCCAATGCCTTTCGAATTTCCACCATCTGTGTAATATTTTGTTGTAACAGAGGCACCAAAATAAATCGAGAAGAAAGAAACAATAAACACAATCAAAATGGACACAAGGATTTAAGTGGTTCAGCTCCCAACTTGGCCTACATCCCTGGAGAAGACAAGATCCTTCACTATAAAAACCAAGGAGATACAAGTAGTGACTCACACCCAAAGCCCCAAGTACACCCAAAACAACACTCCTAGTGTTTTACAAAGAGAATTCCCTCACTCTCTCAAGGGCTCACTTGAGCTTTGAATCTCTCTCTCTCTTCTTAAAGCTCTTGCTTGGTTGTGTTGATGCAAATGAGGCTTGGCTATTTATAGGCACCAAAGCTCCACCTTGCATTAATGAGCTAACTTCCAACCACCCATATTAAGAGCCACCAAAGCTCCACCTTGCATTAATGAGCCAAAATAACAAATCTCCACCTTGGCGAAAATAACGATCATCTGTTTGTCTTCTCCTCTGAGCCTCTCAGATATAGAATATTGATCAAGTCCAAACAATGATTGAACTTGATCGTTGGAACTATCTTCATCAACATATCAATTGGATTATCTTTGGTGTCAACTTTCAGAAATCTCACCATTGCCAATAATCTCTCTAATAAAGTGAAACCGAATATCAATGTGCTTGGTCTTGGCATGATGAACTTGGTTCTTTGCCAAGTGAATGGCACTCGACTATCACAAGTAGACATTAACATATTCATGTGAAAATCCCAAATCACCAACCTTGTAGCCATAATGCCTCTTTGATAGCCTCGATAAATGCCATATATTCTGTTTCTATTGTAGACAAAGTAACTGTTGGCTGCAACATAGACCTCAATTGATTGGACCATGAGCTAATGTGAACACATAGCATAGAACCGCCGTCTATCCAAGTCACCAGCATAATCGAATCAACATAGCCATTAACATGAGAAGATTTTCCCATTGAAACATCAATCCTACATCCAAAGTACCACGCAGATACCTCAACAACCATTTCACTGCTTGCCAATGTTCTTTCCCTGGATTTGCCATGTATCTGCTGACCATACTGACGGCATGTGAAATATCAGGTCAGGTACATACCATAGCATACATCAAACTGCCAACTGCATTTGCGTATGGTACACGAGACATGTACTCTCGTTCCTCCTCAATACTAGGAGACATGTCGGCAGAGAGTCTGAAGTGAGCAGCCAATGGAGTACTCACTGGTTTTGAGTTCTCCATTCCAAATCTGGAAATAATCTTCTCAATATACTTCCGCTGCGATAAATATAATGTGCCCTTCTCTCTCTCGATGAATTTCCATACCAAGGATTTTCTTCGTTGCACCAGATCCTTCATCTCAAACTCTTTATTGAGTTGAGTCTTCAGGATGTTGATCTCTTTCATGCTCTTAGTAGCAATAAGCATGTCATCAACATATAATAGCAAATAAATAAATGATCCATCTAGAAGCTTTTTGAAATACACACAATGATCATACTCACTCCTGGTGTAGTTTTGTCCCATCATGAAAGTGTCAAACCTCTTGTACCACTGCCTTGGCGACTGCTTCAGCCCGTACAAAGATTTCTTCGGTTTGCACACGTGTTCTTCATTACCAGCAATCTGAAACCCTCTGGTTGTTTCATGAAGATCTCCTCCTCCAAATTACCATGTAGAAACATTGTCTTGACATCTAGTTGCTCCAACTCGAGATCAAACTAAGCTATGATAGCCAATATAACTCGTATTGAGGTGTGTTTGACAAGCGGTGAAAATACCTCATTGTAGTCCACACCTTCCTTTTGAGAAAATCCCTTGGCCACCAATCGAGCCTTATATCTGATACCTTTGGATCCTTGAGTTCCTTCTTTCTTTGCATAGACCCACTTGCATCCAATCGCTTGCTTCCCTTTGGGCAACTTGACAAGTTCCCAAGTCTCATTCTTCTTAAGAGATTCCATCTCCTCATCCATGGCTACCTTCCATTCCATGCAATTTTTGTCTTGCATTGCCTTATTGAAAGAAGATGGCTCATCTTCTTCAATGTTCAGTGCATAGGCCACCATGTCTTCAAACCCGTAGCGAACTGGTGCCTTTTGTGTCCTTCTTGCTCTACCTCTTGCTAGAGACTGTTGTTGCGGCTGTGTCGATTGCTCTTGTAATGGTTGCTGCTCATTATCAGGGACACTATCAACATCACTCCTTGATGCTTCTGGAGTATTTAGCTCCACCTCTACCAAATCTTCCTTATCCTCCTCTTGCATGTCCTTTTGCTTGTTGGAAGCCGGCATTGCAGATTCATCAAATGTCACATCTCTGCTAATCACAAATTTATGCAATTCAGGACACCAAATTCTGTATCCCTTCACGCCTTTTGCATATCCTAAAAAAATTCCCTTCTTAGCCCTTGGTTGAAGTTTATCTTCTGTAACGTGGAAATAAGTTGTACACCCAAAGACTCTAAGAGAACTGTAATCAGCAGATTCTCCTGACCAAATCTCATGAGGAGTCTTGCAATCAATAGCTGTGGACGGTGATCGATTTACAAGGTAGCATGCACGGTGTTAAGCACCTCAACCGAATTCTCTACCCAATCCGGATTGGATAGCATGAATCGAGCCCTTTCTAATAGGGTGCGATTCATCCATTCAACAACCCATTCTGCTGTGGCGTATTCCTCACTGTGAAGTGTCTTGCTATACCTTCATCTTTGCAAAACTTCATAAATGGCCCATAAGTGAATTCACCGCGCCATTGGGTTCTCAACCGTTTGATCTTTTTGCGGTTTGCTTTTCAATCATCATCTTCACTTCTTGAATGTTTCAAAGACTTCGTCTTTTCTCTTCAAAGTATACAACCATACTTTTCAAGAAAAGTCGTCAATAAAGGTAACAAAGTACCTAGCTCCACCTTTTGACGGTACCCGTGAGGGTCCCCATACATCAGAATGAATATAATCAAGAGTACCTTTGGTGCGATTTATGGCTGTCGTGAACTTCACCCTGCATTGCTTGCCGAATACACAATGCTCACAGAAATCCAACTTGCCAGTTTTTTCTCCCCCAAGCAATCCTCGCTTGCTCAACTCTTATAAACCTCTTTCACTCATATGGCCCAAACGCATATGCCATAAGTGAGTAGAGATTGCGTTACTATCAGCTGATGTTGAAATTGCTGCTTCACCTGTCACTGTTTCACCAGCAAGATGATACAGATTTCCCACCTTGCTACCTTTCATCACGACCAGGGCACCACGAATGACCTTCATAACTCCATTCTCCTGCACGATCTTGCAGCCGTTGGTGTCTAGGGCACCAGTAGAAATTAGGTTTTTCTTCAATTCTAGTACATGTCTAACCTCCGTTAGAGTTCGACAATTCCGTCATACATCTTGACTTTGATTGTTCCGATCCCCACTATTTTACAGGCCATATCATTGCCCATCAAAACAGTGCCATCAGTATTCTTGTAAGTAGCAAACCAGTCCCGATTAGGGACACAAATGAAAGGAACATGCAGAATCAAGAACCCAGCCTTCAGATATACTGGAAGATGTTACTGCCAAGACATTTCCATTGTCGTCAGAATCGCCTTCTGTTACAGCTGCATCTCCAAAATTTGAGTCTTTCTCATTCCCCTTTTTGAGCTCCGGACAATTTCTTCGAAAATGCCCTGGCTTATCGCACTCGAAACATCTTAGATTCTTCTTTATGAATTTTGACTTGGATTGTCCTCTTAAGCTGGAACCAGACTTTTGATCTGATCGTCCTCTTACAACCAGTCCTTCACCCGAGCTTTCAGCAACATCTTCAAACACCCTTTTCTTCAATTCTTTGGAGTTTAGGGCTGCCTTCACATCTTCTATGGATAGAGTGTCTCTACCATACATCATGGTGTCGACAAAATGATCATATGAAGGTGGTAGAGAACACAAAAGGGCAATTGCTTGATCTTCGTCCTCAATTTTGACTTCAATGTTTCTCAAATCAATAATCACTCGATTAAATTCATCGAGATGATCTTTTATTGCCATACCTTTGTGCATATGAAGTGTGGCCAATCACTTCTTTAAATACAAGCGATTTGTAAGTGACTTGGTCATGTACAAGCTCTCCAACTTCAACCACAACTTTGAAGCTGTGTCTTCTTCGACTACTTCGCGTAGTACTTCATTGCTTAAGCACAATTGAATTGCACTATGCGCCTTTTCCATGATCTCTCTTTCTCATCTTCTTTCAACGATTCTGATAGTGCTTCCTTTCCCTTCAGTGCCTTGGATAGCCCTTGTTGCACTAACAAGGCTTTCATCTGACTCGCCAAAGGTTGAAGTCGTTTCTTCCATCAAACTTCTCAATGTCGAATTTTGTTGCCATCTTCAATTGAACCTATCAATACAGTCAGGAAAGTTCCCAGGAAAGGCTGGAGGGGTCACACCGGTCCCACTTAAAACCCAGTCTCCTTAGACAACAATGTTGTCGGTTGATAGAATGTTGGTGAAACGATACTTTATGAACAGTGTTGATGAGCGGTAGAAATGAAAGATAACAGCGTTGATGCAAAGTACCTCCGATGAAAGTGCACTTTTTTGATGAGCAATTACGCATTACTGACAGATTCTCCCAGCCAGATAAAACCCAGGCTCTGATACCAATTTGTTGTAACAGAGGCACCAAAATAAATCGAGAAGAAAGGAACAATAAACACAATCAAAATGGACACAAGGATTTAAGTGGTTCGGCCCTCAACTTGGCCTACATCCACTGGAGAAGACAAGATCCTTTACTATAAAAGAACCAAGGGAGATACAAGCAGTGACTCACACCCAAAGCCCCAAGTACACCCAAAACAACACTCCAAGTGTTTTACAAAGAGAATTCTCTCACTCTCTCACAAGGGCTCACTTGAGCTTTGAATCTCTCTCACTCTCTTCTTAAAGCTCTTGCTTGGTTGTGTTGATGCAAATGAGGCTTGGCTATTTATAGGCACCAAAGCTCCACCTTGCATTAATGAGCTAACCTCCAACCACCCATATTAAGAGCCACCAAAGCTCCACCTTGCATTAATGAGCTAACCTCCAACCACCTCCTTGCCAACTACCAAAGACTTTGAGCCAAAATAACATATTTATATTGGTATTATTAGAAGTTTTTATATAGCTTGTAATAAAAATAACACGCATAATATTATTTTTTTTAGGATTTAATACCTAATTACCCTATAGAGTTTCACTTCTTTATTTTTTCCTCCTTAAGGTTTGATTTTTATCACAAGAGATTCTTGTGGTTTTGATAAAGGACCAAGTTGGTCCTTCCATCCATTGACTGTTAGTTGACTAACGAAAATGACACGTAAACCAATTAAATATTGACACGTGTCATGTAATTTATTTTTATTTTAAACAAAAAATTAAAAATATATATTTAAATTAAAAATGGAGGTGGCCGAAACCACCCCCAATTTGGTTTGAACCGAAATTTTTTCTTTCTTTTTTTTTTAAAAAAAAAACTAACCCAAATTATTTGTTTCTTTTTAAAAAAATATATATTTTTTTTAATTTTTTTAAAAATAAAAAAAATTAATTACATGACATATGACAAGATTTAATTAGTCTAAGTATCATTTCCGTTAAGTTAACTAACGGTCAACAGATGGAAGGACCAATTTAGTCCTTTATCAAAACCATAGGGACCTTTTGTGATAAAAACCAAACCCTAAGGAGGAAAAAATAAAAAAGTGAAACCCTAAGGAGTAATTAGGTATTTAACCCTTTTTTTTTATTAGGGTGAATTTTCTTTTGATGATTTATTAAGGATTTTTATATACCACCTGTTCAATAATATATATATATTTTTTTATCAAAATATGAAATTTGTTGCTGAATTATGTGTCAGAGTTTATAATTTATTTCTCGAAACTATTAGTTATCGTAATTCAATTTTTGGAGTTTTAAAACGTTAATTGCTAATGTGGTAGATATATGTTATATATATAACGATTCTCTTGTAATATGTAGATGCAGCACATGAAGCAATACATTATTAAAGGCTTAAAGCCCCTACTCTAAATATAGAAAATTAGAATATGTAGACACATGTTATTTAATCAATAATAATAAAAAATATAGTAAAACAAGTAGAAACTATTAGAGCCCCTAATGTCCATTATCATTTGTTTTCATAGATTTTCGTTTTTTTAAGACCAACATGTAATTAACATGTCATGTCATGTAAGAATTATAAGAATATATATGTGTGTCACGTACATAACTGTGATCAAATTAAAATACTCAAATCGTTTTTTAAAAAAATGGAATTTATAACCAAAAAAATAAAAAAAATAAAAACAGAAAAAACTTGCTGGGTGTTATAGAATGAAAAAGAAAAAAGGACAAAATGGAAAAATGGAAAAATATTTCTGTTTTTTTTATTGAAATAATTTTTTAATAAATATACGATGGCGTTATAATTTAAGCTTATATCCTTTACACTTTTGTTTTTTATTCTTAAGCCTTTTTGAATTGTGTAGGTACACGACATTCGCCTAATCACAAAGTCAATTATACTTCTCATATGACACAATTATCCCTCTCTAAATAAAATTATGAAATTACCCCTTAACAACTCCACCCTTCTATCCAATATAAATGGGAAAATGCTAGAATGCATTAAAAGTTTATGTGGCATCCTTCATTTATTGCATTGTGGGTTATTTTTTCACTACAAATATATTCTAAAATGTTTTTTTGGGATGCCACATAGATTTTTATGGGTCAAATGTGAGTAGTTTATTACATTCTAGCATTTTTCTTTTTTTTTTTAAAAAAAAAAAGCAGTTTTCGGAAAATTTCCAACGTGGCACTTGTGCCACGTTAGAAAACTGCTTTTTAAAAAATATATATATTAATTAATTAATTACTATATTTTAACCCTATATTTCAAATATTTTAAATATTTTTCAAATAAATTTTAAATATTATAATTAATTAAGTTACCATATATATAAGTATATAACTAATAAGGAATTACTATATATATTAATTAATTAATTACTTAGTTACTATATATATAAGAAAACCCTAGATAACCCTATATTTAAAAAAATAAATAAATAAATGAATAAATAAAAGCAGTTTTTTAACCCTAGATAACCCCATATAATTTTCATTCAATTACCATATTTTATAATTTTTTAAAAAATGACAAATTTTTTTTTTGAGGGCTGAGAGTGGGCATTTGACCCCTCTCGACCCCCCTTCCCTCCGCCCCTTGTATTCATACACTAAATTTGATAAAACCATATCTCTCCTTTGAGTGTCATATTATTTTTTTTACTTATTTAAATATCAGAGTCTTTCACCGATAAGTTTTGGCAATTTGCCCCAACTGTCTGTACTCATTTCGCAGTGTTTGTTAATTGAATTAGACAATGCAATTAACTGCATAATTAGAAGGAATGTTGCAGTTCTGTGTATGGGAATTTCAGAGGGCGCGGTGCACGGGACTTGGGTTTACTATGCAAGGTTGAGTCTGAATGGCCCTAGCTTTGAGAGGTTCCCCGACTTAAAAAAAAAAAAAAAAAAAAAAATTACATTTGGTAATTTGAAAGGATAATTTTTTTTCATATTATTTTTATTTTTTAAGGGAAAAAAATAATTTTAAATAATTTTGAATTATTTTTTGGGAAAAATACAAAATTAGTCCCTGTGGTTTACTTGATTTATAATTTACTCCCTGCAGTATCAAAACGAACTCAAAAGTCTCTGTGGTATGCAAAAAAAAACAATTTAGTCCCTACAGTTAAATTTCATCCATTGACTTAACGGATTCCGTTAGCGTGCCATGTCACATCCAATTAAATTATGACACGTATCATGTTTTATTTATGACTTTTAAAAATCACACTTGGATTTTCCACGTCATATTATTATGGCTTTTTAAAAATTTTTTTAAAAAATTTTTAAATTTTTTTTTTTACGTTAAACACATCAGGTAAATTTTTTTAAAAAACCCTAATTCTACAAAATTATTGATCTGAAAACCTAATTCAAAAGAAAACAAATTATTCATTTTCGTCTCTTTTTCTCCGTCTTCTTCTTCTTCTTCTTCTTTTTTTCTTTCTTTCTTTCTTCTTCTTCTCCTTCTCTTTTTCTCCCTTTTTTTATTCTTCTTCTCCTTCTCTTTTTCTCCATTTTTTTCTTCTTCTTCTCCTTCTCCTTCTCTTTTTCTCCCTTTTTTCTTGTCGTGGTTTTTTTTTCTCCGTCCCTTCCTATCTTCAATATAGTTTGTATATATTCTCACTTCCTTTGTTAATTCTTACAACATCTTTAACAATTTAAAATAATTGATTACCAAAAATTTTATAGAGTTCTTGTAAATTAATTTATCTATGGATGACAAAAGCAATTTTTATTTACAACAATTAAATCTCAAAATAAGAATTTTTCTAACCCAAACTCCATTGAAAAGAATTCACTAATTCCATTGAAGAAGAAGAAGAAGAAGAAGAAGAAGAAGAAGAAGAAGGAGAAGAAGAAGAAAAAAAGGGAGAAAAAGAGATGGAGAAAAAGAAGAAGAAAGAAAAAAATGGAGAAGAAGAATAAGATAGAGAAAAAGAGATGAAGAATAAGAGGAAGGAACAAGAAGAATAATTTGTTTTCTTTTGAATTAGGTTTTCAGATCAATAATTTGGTAGAATTAGGGTTTTTAAAAATATTTTACCTGATATATTTAATGTAATTGTAAATCAAGAAAACTACAAGGACTAACTTTGTATTTTTCCCTTATTTTTTAATTTTGTCATTTACTAACGTGTCACTATTTACACGTTAGTAATTTCTAATGTGTGAATAGTAACACGTTAGAAAATGCATTTTTAATTTTTTAATTATTTTTTAATTTTGTCATTTACTAATGTGTCACTATTCACATGTTAGTAATTTCTAACATGTGAATAGTAACACGTTAGAAAATGCATTTACTAACATGTGAATGTATAATCGTTAGTAAATTCTGACATGGTAAAAAATGATGAACAGTAGACACGTTAGAAAATACCCGATTTTTTATAGTGATTGTTTTAATTATAAGTTAAGTTGTTGGTAATTTTAGTATATAAACCTATCTAACAAAAATTCATTCTAAAAACTGATGGAACAGCCTTATTAGCTTCATATCATAAATGTTTGGTGATTGCTAATTGATTGATGAATCAACATGAAAAAAGAAAAACAGATCATTATATATACTTTTGTTAAAAGAAGGAATTACCTCTCCACTTAATAATAATTAATGATCATGTATATATAGTTGCAACGAAAGCCATGTTGGCTAGCCGTAGAGAACATAATTTGTACTATTTATCAATTAAATTAAGGCTTAGGAGATTAAATAAAAACTTGATGTAATTCATGTTTTGCATTTGTCTGTTACAGTTCAACTCATGAAACATGTATAACAGAAGGGAGTTAATACGTACAAGAGATTATTGTTAATTTTGGTGTTCTCCCAATTTTACATAAAACATGATTTAAGAAAAAATAAAATTGTAGTTGCCTTCACTACCGGTTTTTTTAGGCATTAGCATCAAATTGAGATATTAGCAACAAATTTGTGAGGCATTAGCAACAAAATTGAGGCATTAGCATCAAATTTAGGATGATTAAATCCATTTTGGGTGATATCATCCCTAAAGGGTTAACCTTCCACCCTTAGGTTTAATTTTGAATCAAAAAACAAGTTTTAAAGCATTAGAATCTAACTATTAACTCATAAAAATTAATCTGTTAGCAAAAAAACAGTTCTACAATTTTATTTTTTATTAAATCATGTTCTACATAAGGTTAGGAGAACACTAGGAGAACACTACAAGGAGAACCCCTAGCAAACCTCATTTTAATTTTACGAAGAAATTAAGTAGAAACTGAACTTTAATAAATTAATTTGAGTACCTTGTTCAATCTCCTGACAAGTCTTGCTTAATTGTGTCATTTGGAAAATCATTAAAGTTAACATATTTAAATTATTTTAGGTATGGTCGGAAGAATTCTGGAAAAGAAATTGATGGTATATATAAGTAGAGAAGTGGATAGTAACGGTTGGACTCCGCTTCACTTGGCTGCATATTTTTACCAATAGGAAATAGTAGAGCAGTTGTTGGACAAAGATAAAGAAGTAGCACATACATGAAAGACACAATGGGTAGGACACCCCTTCGTATTACAGCTCAAAGTGGTAGTGTTTTTGCAATATTTGTCTCGGATTGTAGAAAGGTGTCCAAATTGTTGCGAAGTGGTTGATAAAAGAGGTTGGAATCTACTCCATTTTGCTATCAACGGAGGGGACAACTGGTGCCTAGGGAGAATCATGGAAATTATAAAAGAAAATAGGTCTCAATAACCTTTTGAATGAAAAAAAGATCAAGATTCCAGTAATTTTGAAAAATTACTAATCAATTTTTTTGAAAATCTCAATCCATTAAAGAGATCTAATGACAAAATTAAATACTCATTTAATATAGGAGAGATAAACTTAAAATTTTGAATTTTGAAATTCAATCTCGAAATATATGTTATCTACTAAAAATAATGGATGTTTTATTTTAAGTCATTAAATTACTTTAATGGTTGACATTTAAAAAAAAATTGGCTAACAATTTTAAAAAAATTACTGAAGATCTTGATCTGAAAAAAATGCAGAAGGGGAAGCACCTCTTCATTTCTATTCCAATTCCACTTCTTTGGAACTACCATTATTAAACAGTTTCATTAGTCACCCTCGCGTCGACAAGAAGGCATTCAACAAACAAAACCTCAATACATGGGAGATAGTTCAACTCTAAAACATTTAGATCCTACGGAGGTAACACATCATTTCATATGGCCTAATTTCGAAGAAGAAAAAAAAAATTACATATTAATTGCTTATTTTTCCGTTTTGCAGTTATTGAGGTGGGGCCATCTAACAATTTTTCAAAACCCCGGTCCCTTTTTGTTTTTTTTATTTTTTATTTTTTAAGGCCCATCTCGTAACTCTCACTTTTTTTTTTTTTTTGGCCTCTCTTCCTCTCTCATAATCAGTCTCCTTTTTTTTTCTCCTAAATTTAGTATAAGTGTTCAATTACATCTAAAATTATAAAAGAATATGAAATAACCTCTAAATTACGGAATTAAATCACTCATCTATATGCTCTCAGAAATATACCACTAGCAAACTTTTGTTTGTGGTAAGAAAATGTGAAGGCATTTGCCATTTGGTGAACTTTTTGCATTTTTTTTAAAAAAAAAAACTTCTCAAATGGATTTTCAAATGTGGTCCCTACCACTAGCAAACTTTTCGAAAGACTCTTCTCAACAATAAAACACACAATTTTCTCAAAACTTAATATTGTATTTTTTTAAGGGTTTGAATTGTTTATGTATAACTTTTTATAAAGGCATAGTGGCTTCTGATTACACCTATAAATAATAGTAGTTAAAATAATATTTTAAAAATTGAGATGATGTTGTGGCTACATGATCGCGACAACCATTGTTTGCTGGTCGTGCAATGGCTGATTCTGCCAACCCCGCAATGGCCACATAGATATAATGACTCTACAGTGGTAAGCCAAATTATCACCATAGTGACAACACTATCACCATGGTACAATACTTTTTTTAAAAAAAATTTAGTTTTTACAAAACACTCCTGAAATCTTTACCACCAATTCTCAACTTTTTTTTTTTTTTTTTCACAAATATAACACTCACCAAAGTCCAAACCAATACACTTGTTTTATTATTTGTTTTGAGTGTATACACTTCTTAAAACTTTACCAAACATTTCCTCATTGTTCACCTTTTTTAAATTTTCTTTGTTTTTTTAAACTCACAGCAAAATGGGGCATTTTCTACAATATTATTTAGAAACGAGTGCAATTACCGGATCAAATGCACTGTAAAATTTATATAAGTTTTCCAGCTTCCATGTGACATGGACTTTATAAATGAGCCATAAATAAATTTGGATTAGCTGGGCCCATGGGCTAATCACGATGATGGACTTCCAATTGAGCCATCGCTTAAAAGACTTTGAGCATTGGGCCTCAATTCCAACCCTTCCGAACTCCAAATTGGCAGTCCAATTCCGCCTGCCATTTATATGAAAGAGAAATGCTACAATGCAATCAAAAGACCACCTTTTCACCGTCAAAGTCCACGTGGCAACAATATTAAAATGAAAACAATTCATTCTCTCTCCTCTGTCGGTTTCCTACGAGAAGAAACCTAGGCTGGTTAACCCAACCTGGGTTGATCAACCTTTTTATTAAAAAAAAAGTGAGGGAAAGATAATCAGAGAGAGAGAGAGAGAGAAGGACGAAGAGATGAGAGATTGAGAAAGAGTGAGCTTGAGGGAGAGTTACAAAGAAGGAGAGACAAAACAGAGAAGAGGGATAGACTGGAGAGTGAAAGGGAGTTGTAGAGAGAAGAGAGAAGGCCGGCGTCGTGGGTGGAGCTGCTGATTTTAGCCCATTCTGGCAGTGACCGGAATTGCAACGATTTAAATTTTTTTTTTTGGAGAATCAGAGAAACAGGTTGATCAGCCTTTTTATTAAACCGCCTTTTTATTAGAGAATCAGAGAGAGGGACGAAGAGATGAGAGATTGAATTTTTGAAAGGACAATAAGATTTAGAGAAGATGGGCTGAGCTGATTTAATTTTTTTTTTTTTAGGAGAAGCCACCCATGGGGCGGTGAGCTGCCACCCATGCCCACTGCCACTGGGGTTGGCGCGAGGGCACCCCATGGGTGGCTGGAGTTGCCGCAAGTCCACTTCCTCCTTGCGGCCACCCCAGTGGGCGGGGGTAGCGGCTCGATGCCCACAACGCCGGTCTTCTTCTCTCTTTCTCTCTACAGCTCCCTTTCACTCTCCAATCTCTCCCTCTTCTCTGTTATGTCTCTCCTTCTCTATAACTCTTCCTCAGGCTCACTCTCTATCAATCTCTCATATCTTCGTCCCTCTCTCTCTTTCTGATTATCTTTTCCGCACATTTTTTTTTTTTAATAAAAAGGTTGATCAACCCAGGTTGGGTTAACCAGCCTGGGTTTCTTCTCATAGGAAACCGACAGAGGAGAGAGAAATGAATTGTTTTCATTTTAATATTGTTGCCACGTAGACTTTGATGGTGAAAATGTGGTCTTTTGATTGCGTTGTAGCATTTCTCTTTGAGGTTGATACAGACACAACTTAAGTCAACTTTGGCCCAATTTCTAAGTTAAATTTCTCTTTTTCTCTCTAATTTAAGCTCTCTCTCTCCTCCACATCAGTTTCTTTTTTAAAACTTAATAAAAAGTTGGATTAAAGTTGAAAAGTAACAAAGTCAGTCCATCGGTCAACTGACGGATGGACTGACTTTGTTACTTTTCAAAACCATAGCGACTATTTTGGTCACTTTCCAAATCTTAAGGAAAAAATAAAGTTTTCAAACCCTAAGGACTAATTAAGTATTTAAACTTTAATTAATATATATAGTAATTCCTTATTAGTTATATACTTATATATATGGTAACTTAATTAATTATAATATTCAAAATTTATTTGAAAAATATTTAAAATATAGTAATTAATTAATTAATATATTTATAAAAAAAAGTAGTTTTCTAACGTGGTACAAGTGCCACGTTGGAAAGTGGAAAATCAAGTGCCACGTTAGAAAACTGTTTTTTTTTAATTTTTATTTTTTTAATATAGGGTTATCTAGGGTTTTTTTTTTATATATACAGTAACTAAGTAATTAATTAATATATAGTAATTCCTTATTAGTTATATACTTATATATATGGTAACTTAATTAATTATAATATTTAAAATTTATTTGAAAAATATTTAAAATATAGGGTTATCTTGGGTTATATATATAATTATATATAGTAACTAATTAATTAGGGTTATTTATATATATAGTAATTAGGGTATAGTATTATTTATAAATTAATATATTTGTAATTTATAATCTAGATATATATAGTTTTGTTTTTAATTTTTTTTTTATTTATAAAAACTATTAGTAACGTGTGAAATTTCACACGTTACTATTTTCTAATTGCATTTGGTAACGTATAGTAACGTGTGAAATTTCACACGTTACTAATTGAAATTTTTAAAAAAGGTGTATTCATTTGCTTTTCCCATCTATTTTTTCTTTCCCCCTCGTTTATTTCTCTCATCCCGCGCAGAGCGGCAGGCCCCTCTTCCTCTCCCTATCTCTCTCCGCCAAAATCATCTCCAGCCGTCACTCTCTCTCTCTCTCTCTCTCTCTCTCTACGGCAGTACTCCGGCCGGCATACCCTCAGACTCAGGTATGGATCTCCTCTCAGAGAGAGCCACAGACGGAGCTGTGAGAGAAATTGCAGAAAAATGGGTTCTTCAAAGGTATAAATCATTCATTTTTTTTAATTCTTGATTATATTTCGGTTTTCTTCTGTTGATTTTAGTAGCCGTGGATTCCTGTGGGTATTTGATTATAGGTCGTAATTTTGGACGATTTTGTGGTGGGTCGTTGGAGCTGGGGGCTGGGCGACACCGTGGGTGGTAGAGAGTGGCGCAAGGTAAAGCAGGGACGGAGGACCTTCGACGATCGGAAGAAGGTGAGTTATTTCTGAAGCTTTCCTTTAATATTACGTTATACCCAGGGATTATTAAGCACAAAAATCATGCTAATTGGTAGTATTTTGCTTAGGGTTTAATTTGTGGGTTTCCATAGTTGAGTTGAATGAAATGTGAGGTTTCTGAGTTGAATGAAATGTGAGGTTACACACGAGCCATTCAAACCTCGTGTCCCAGTTCACTGGAACTGAATCAGTAAAAGTTTTCTTTCTTATATACTATGTTGGTTGTGTAGGGCTATGGATTACTACTGAATGTGGAAGATTGTAAGTTTCCCCCGGTGAAATTGCCATTTTACCTCAAGGATTTCGTTTTTCTGTTAATCTACTTGTCGGCCCATCACGTGGTTATGTTGCTGAGGTTTTGGTACCCATTTTAACTTCCTGATCTTGGACCCATAGGTACATAATCTGTTGTCTAGCTGTGGGCAGTATGATGTAGATAGTGATGCAGCGCGAGAGATTCTCGGGAGCCTCGTAGATTCTGGTTCACTCAACTCTTCTTGTTTTAAATTTTCTCGATTTGCATGAAACTACTTTAATCATGTGCCTTCCCTCCATAATATTGATTAAGGAATTTTTATTATCCTTTTTGTTAGAATTCATTCTGTTGTAGTTCTTATACATGCTTTGGTTATTGCTTCTGTAGCCTCTTATTGATACTCTTTTTGATTTATTTTGTAGTTTCATGTCTTTAAGTTCCATTTCTTGATAAATGTTAACTTCTCTAATTAGCAATCTCAAACATATGTGTGAGACAGATGGTTCATATTCGTATCTGCTTTCCCACTGTTAGATTATGATGTGGTTTTGTTCTTTAGGTCTTATCATATCATACTTTAACTGCGCTTGCTGTTAATTTTTTGTTTTTTGTTTTTGTTTCTATACTTCTTGCTTGTGCATTTAAATTGTATATGAGGATTCCTTTTTTACTTATACTTAAGTCATCGGTAGAACAACATGTTTTATGACGTACAAACTGTTCTAGAATGGCTATGCAATTGACATGCTCACGCATCCCTTCTCAGGTAATGTGGATCTGTCTGATCTTCTTTCAAGAATGGATGATCAGATTGCAAAAGCCAAAGAGCAAGCTCTAAGTAGGAAGGATATCTTGGACAAAGTGGAGAAATGGAAATATGCAATTGAGGAGGAGAAGTGGCTTGAAGAATATGAAAGGGTAAAATATCTGAACATGTAATCCTTCTATTAAATGCCAATTTCATTTTCTCAGGGTCATGATGAGTTCTTGCTGCCACCTGCTACTGTAGTTCATCTATAGATTTTAAGAGTAAAATATACATAAATTATTGCAATTGTTCCAATTTCTTTTCCTTTTATTTTTATTCTATGTTGATTTCATGTTAATGGTTAACTGTTGTTATAATAAAAGATAATGCAATGAGTTACTTATCCAGACCTGCTCAATTTAGATCTTCTCAGGATTTTGTACATTTTGGTAGTTCTTTTAAATGAACGTTGGTTGAAAGAATCTCTGAAGTTCTTCTGAATTTTTCTTTGCAGGAGGATGTTATCTTGGAAGGTTGGAGGTACCTTGAACAACAATGTCGTGGTAAATAGCCTATAACTCTTTTCTTCTCTCTTATTATTTTCTTATACCTATAAGAGAAGCCCTATGTGAAGAATGGAGAATTTGTTACAGTAGCTATCCAATGAGCTATGAAGTGGGTGTTATCATGGTAGCCATTAACAAGTAGTAGGATGAACACCACCTTAGTGCATGCATTCTAATGCATATATGTTTTTAATATGGCTTCTGATTGTTTTTAATATTTTTTTGAACCCATTGGTTAATGACACAGCTAGGAGATATGGATGCATCTACTTTTAAACTTTGCTTATATGATAATCAGAAATCTGCATATGAAAAGGAAAGGAAAGAAGTTTTGACAACAGCAAGATGTTGCTGCCACTTTCAATTAGGTTGCAACTTTGCAATCTTATATGTGTGCATGTGCATATAAGTAGATGAAAATACATGTTCATATACATGCATTTCTACATATTGAATACTAGTTCTTTTCTTCCTCCATGAGACCCAATTCTAATTTATATAGTCATTTTTTTGGATATGATTGAGGTTAACAATTGTGGTTTTTTTTGGGTGGGGATGGGGGAATGACCATGGGGAGGGGGAGGAGACTTGTGGTTGCTTTACATGGCTTTGTCTTTTCAATAATCTATCTACTGGTTGTCTGACCCAACCAGTTTTATTGCTTTATAAAACCGCTTGTTTAAATGAACTTATTTAGGTTCTGTAAAAATATATTGCATTTGCAATATGAAAGTGTAATTTTTGTTTCATTTTTCCTTAATTTCTGTGTAACTATGCTGGATGGATTAATATTGTTTGTGTTGAGTGGCAGCTTTCAGTGAGGAACTGTTTCATCAGGGGTCAGTGGTGAGATACGTTCAACTACTCCAGAGGAGTTGACATTGAGCTGCTTCATGATGCCAAGAAGAGAAGAACGGGGTGGTTGAATAATGATTTGTCTGTATCCTATGAACACTTGATTCAAGGTACTCATGGTTGAAACTATTTGTTTATTGCAAATTATGCATTGTATGTGATTTATGCTTAAGCAAGTGTAGTGCTTTTGCCCTCAAGTGTTGCTTGAAATCCTGATGCGTTATGATTTTAAGATCTCAAAAAGTTGAAAGGATCTGTATCTCAACTCAAATCTCTGATTATGAAGGTTCAATTAGGGTTTGGATTTAAATTTGAGTTATTAGGATTTGAAGATACATAGTATCTAAATGATGGAAATATAGTGTGAGCCAAAATTAGAGGGAAGAGTTAGAGCAGCTATTTGTACTAGTATTGGTGGGAAGAATAGTATATGGTATATATGCAAAATCCATTACTAGTTACAATGTCAACTTCAAACCTAGTTTGGAATAGATATAGGAAAATGTTTGGATGATTTCACAAATCATAGATATATATGTTCTGGATCTATCATACTTTTCAAGCTTACATACTCATTGGTTATGTTTTTCTTTCCTTTTTTTTTTTCTTTTTCGGCTCTCAACATGGTACATTGAATTAGTCATCTTTTTTTTTGATTTTTTTTTATCATTTGTTAAGTGTGAAAGTGCTGAAACCGATCAAGTTAAGGTTTTAATTCAATTGGTTTTCTGAATTTATTTAGGCATAATTGATCTGTATGTCCATGTAGTATTGACAATAAAGCAAAAGAACTTATATATGAAAGGTGGTTTTGTATATGAAAAGTGGAATTTATTTGTTTTTATAAAATTATTATTTATTTGTTTATTTATTTATTATTTATTTGTTTTTTAATTATTATTTATTTGTTTTTATTTATTTTTATTTATTTTTTTAATATTTATTTATTTATTTTAATTATTATTTTAACTTTAGTAACGTGTCAAAATATTACACGTTAACGTGTCATATTTTGACCGTTAGTAAATTTACTAATGTCCGATTTTGACACGTTAGAAAATGACAAAAAAAAAAAAAAAACTAAAAAATATAAAAATTTTCTGACACGTTAGTAAATAGCAAAACAAAAATAAAAAAATAAAAAATTATTTACTAACGTGGCATTTGTAACACGTTAGTAAATTACTAACGTGTCAAAAGTTGACATGTTAGAAAATTGCAATTTCTCATGGACAGTTTAGTAACGTGTGAAAAACGTTAGAAATGGCACGTTAGTAACATTTTCTAACGTGTTAATGGCCCTAACACATTAATAAATGACTGTTACTAAAAATCTGGTTTTTTGTAGTGGATGATATGTGTGTGTGTATATATATATATTGTTTATTAAAAAAATTGTTATGAAAATAATTCAATTTAGAAACTTAATTATAAAATTGTTGAATTTCTATGCTAGATATGAAGCCTCCTTATATATATATTTCATGAATTTATTATTTTTTGGTCGACCACGTACATAATTTTTTTTTAATCAAAATTATAGTAAAATTTAAAGAATTAAAGCTACATTACTCATTATTAAATTAACCATGCAAGTAAAACATTGAGAAAATAAATATATAGTACCTATATCATGCTTAATCAAAGTAGCATGCAAAATTGTCCTACCAAGGGGACCCCCATGCAACGGAGATATGCATTTGTCTAAGATTTCGAACAGAACACTTTTAAACCCCTCTCAACAGCTAGATAAAATCGAGTCTTACCAGCATTATTAGCAGAATATGAAAATTTTGGGTCTTCCTTGATTAGCAATTCTACCACCTTAAGGTGATTATAACGTACATCCTTGTGCAAAGTCGTGTCTTTCTCTTTGTTCATCATCTTGAGCATTTCCTTTGTTGGTTCAATCACACCTTCAAGGTATTGATGGAGAGTTTGGGCACAATATTTGATTAGAACTTCCACTATGTCATCATGCCCATACATTGCCGCAATGTGCAATGGAGTTTCACCTTTGACATTGGCTGGCCATAACAATGAGGGACACATTTCAATAATTTCTTCCACAAAGTTGGCTATTGATTCTAATCTTGTGTTGGGGGTTTTTGATTCCGCTCCTATATTGAGAATTTTTGTTTATTTTGACCTTGCATTGAGAGTTGATTTCGATCCTGAATTGAAAGCTGTGATGGAAATATGGAGGATTGTGTTTTTATTTGGGGTTCGTAGGAGGTCAAGATTGGTGATAGCTTTGAAGAAGTCGATATTTCCTTTTGTTGCAGCATAAATTACAATCCATGCAATTGATGGTCTCTGTTTGCTCGAGTTGATTAGAATTAACAAATGCTTGAGATTCAAAGGAATTGGAAGGATCCATTCTTTTTATGGAGTATTATAAATATCTCTTCACAAATACCATGCACTAAGCACAAGGTCATGTGGAAAGCAAATGGTAATTCAAGGAATGTTAAGAAGGAGAAATGCAAGGAAATTAACATTTTATCCCTTTAGACATTGTGATGCATCGCGACTTGGCAGGAGCAAGAACAACAATAAAAGAACGGATAAACAATTCCAGATTTTGAGTCTATCAATGATCTTAGAATTCTTCTAAAAACATTAAAGTCTATATAAAGTTTTAAGAAAAAAAAATGAATAAACTTAACTCAAAGTATTCTTATTAATCAAAACTGATAAAATAACATCATCCTTTTTTGGAAGCTATAAGTATATATTTATAGCTCAATACTCCTAAACCTAATAAAACATGAAATAAAAACTCTCAAAACCTTAAACTTAATAAAACATGAAATAAAGGCGGTTTAAATAAAATAAAACTATTGCGCACGTCCAGATAGGATATATGGCCGTCCGGGCAACCACGACACTTAAACGACAAAAACATCAAATAACATATGGATTCAAACTACACTCTGATCTTCATAACATTGCATAAATTGATCATATGAAAAATTAAAATAATAATAATTCTTTGGGTGTCTAGATTATAGATAGGCTATAGGAAACCATAAGTTTAGTTCATATGACTTAATAATGTCTAATTTGTTCATCCAATTCAATTCCCCTTGGTCCAAATGTTGCAGGTGTAGCATATACTCAAAAAAGTATTGTCCGCCTACTTTAATGTAGGTGTGAAAATGTTGTTACAATTAGTGGATTTTAGCTAAAACTGCTAATTACAATCGCTCAGGCGATTGGTAAAATTAGATAATCACATATGCTAACTGCTTTTAAAATGAAAAGAAGAAGAAAAAAATCAAAAAACCAAATGGGGTCATTTCTCTATGTGTGTGTGTGTATATGTATATAGGTGATTAGCGGTTTTTCCAAATCCTAAATTCACTAACAACACCGCCCTAGACGATTAGTAGTTTTTCTAACCACCTTCAAAATCGTTAGCCAGGCATTCGCTTGCAATTTCGGCCCTACTCTAATGACAACTCATGATGATAGAAAATAGGCATATTAGTAGGATGTATAAACGGTTGCAATTAGCAATTATTACCTTTAATCTAATTGCAACCACTTTAAAGAGTTATCGAATTTTCGTGAATCAGAATCAAGTTATGCGCTTAGTGGTTAATGAAATTAATAAGTGCACCAGAATCGCTTTTTTAAAATGGGCCTTTTAGGTCTATTTTTGTGTTTTGAGCCTTCGTTGTATCCTTTTTTTAAGGCTTGTTTTTAGATATTTTTGGCATTTTTAAATAAATAGATGGCTTCAAAATGTATTCAAGCTTAAGAATATTATTATTATTACTATTATTTTGAATAAAGATCAATTTCATTTGATAAATATATTGTTGAATATATTAATATGGCATCAAAGCCATTTTCTTGTGGCCTCCAATCTCCAATAAACGTCTTGACATTTTTCGGTGATTTCCCTTTTCTAGTCGTCTGCACGTCACTAAGTGGTTATCCGCTCAAAATCTCTTTCACTCCTTCATCGCAGCCTCATTTGGCAAAAGTTATCTCAGATTCATGCTTGTAAGGTACAGATCTATAGATAATAGATCTGTGGAAGATCCATTGCCATTCGCCTTCCACATGCCTCTACGGGTCTCCACCAATTTCTACATGTGCTTTACGTGCCACCATAGACGTGACAGAGCAACATGCTCCGATCCACTCTAGACGATAGAACAGATGAAATGAAACGAAAGCATTATATCAAACGCACTAAAACGATGTCATTTTATATATAATTATTACTATTTTTATGTATAATATATAATAGGTACGAGGATAAGCCGCCAGTGATTATAAACCACTAGGCGATTAGCAATTTTATTCAATTATCTACAAAAGGATCATGGGGCGAGGGTTATTAGGAGGTTGATAATTGCCTACTTATATACCCCTTAGAGAGTCTTTGACATACTTGAATGAAAATATAACCACAAAGAACATGATAATATAAAAAGCGTAACACTGCCACCAATCTAAATCAGGCATCAAACTCACATAAGGAATTGTTTTGTGAAATTTTCACATCTAAATGGCAATAACCAAATGAGAGAAAAACTCAAACATCGAGGCTTGTTTGGGAAGATAATTTTTCAACTCTTTTTAATCTTTTGAGTTGATTTGACACCACCATCACTCATCTCAACTTAAAATTTATTGACTTTATTCAAAAATTCAACAAAACTAATAAAAACATTAAATAAAATTGTAAAAATCAAGAAAATTAAAAATATAAATATATATTTAGGGGTGGTGGCTGGACCACCCTCGAAACTAGTTGGGGGTGGCTCGATCACCCCCAACTAGCAGCGCTGCCCCCCATTAGTTTGGAGGGTGGCCAACCCACCCTCTGGTGTTGGATCAACCACCCAAGTACTTTTTAGGAAATTCCTAGGTGGCCAAGCCACCCCAAGTAGTTATTGGAGGTGACTCGATTACCTCCATCCGTTTCTTGGGTAGTTGACTCACCTTGAGTGGTTTTTTTGGGGGTGGCTCAACCATCCTTGCTTGTTTCCGGGGTGGTCAAGCCACCCCTAACAGCGGGTTGGGGGTAGCCCGACCACCCTTAGGGATGGTTTAAAACCACCCCATATTATTATTATTATTGTGTTCTTTTTTTAATAATATATATTTCTTAATTAAATTTATTATTATTAGATTTTATATTCTTCAAACAACCCAAACATAATATCAATTCTTTTTTCTCCTCGATATTTGCAATTTTGAATTCTACTATTTTGAATTCAGTTTAGTAGAATAGAAAAAAATCACAAACCCAAACAAGCAATTGAATAAAAACGGTGAGATATGATGAAATTATGGAGTTGAATCCACAATGAAAATGGCAGCGATCACAAAGTTGGAAGTGGCAACTTTTGTCGAGAAAATAACTTCAGGCCGATATGTCTAGATTGAGCAACTATGTGAGAGAGAAGTGAAATGGAGAGATGAAGATGAAAGAAAATAAAGAAATGAGCTACCCCTATTAGTTTTGAGGGTGGCCAACCTACTCTCTGGGGGTGGATCGGCCACCCTAAGTAGTTTTAAGGGGTAGCTCCTCTTATTATTGTTATTATTATTTTTTTGTTTTTTTGTAATATATATATTTAATTAGATTTGTTATTATATTTTATATTCTTCAAACAACTAAAACATAATCTCAACTTTTTTTAGTCTTCAATATTCTCAATTTTGAATTCAATTTAATAGAATAGAAAATATTCGCAAACCCAAAAAGCAATTGAGTAAAAATAGTGAGATTGAAATTATCGAGTAGAATCCACAGTGAAAATGGCGGCAATGATAGAGTTGTAAGTGGCGGCTTTTGTCAAGAAACCAACTTCAGGTTGATATGTCTAGATTGAGCAACTATGTGAGAGAGAGTGAAATGGGAAGATAAAGATGAAAGAAAATGAAGAAATGATCACAGGAGAAAGAACAAAAAAACATAAAAAAAATGCGGTTGAGATGGTTATTAGAGTGGAGTAAGGCAACATTGTTGCCAAATATATATATATATATATATAGGCAAAATGCTGTAACAAGTTGAAGATAAAATTGAATTTCACACTAGTTTCAGAGAGATACCTCTCGTAAATAATTTGAGCTTGAAGGAAAAGGGGAAAGTAAAAGAAAGGGGATGACAGAGGTGTACGAAAAGATTACCTACCACGTTGTAGGTGCCGCATGCAATAATTAATTTTGAATCATCTACTACTTTCTTTAACGTACACCTGGCCCCAAACTCCTTTTTTTTTTTTTTTTTTTTTTTTTAGTTTTTCGCTTGTTTCACACTTCCTCCCTGGCCGCCTTATAAAGACGGATCAACTCCGCTCCAATCCTATTGGACTGGAGAGGCCACCAATTAATGGCAAAGATGGCCTTGGAAAAGATCTTAGGGCCATTATTTTGCCACGTGTCTCATTATTAAAAAAATAATAAAATATTATTTATTATTTTTAAAATAAATAAAAATTAAAATAATACAATAATAGAATTTTTGTTTTGTTTATTATATGGCCCTTGAGGTGGCGGACCACCCTTCAACCATGGGGTGGCTCCGGCCACCCCATACCGCCGGAGCCACCCCTCTCGTCTCTTTCCTCCTCTCCTCCCTGGTTAGAAAACCCTCTCATCCACTCCTTCCTCCCTTCCCTCCTCTCCACTCTCCACCCCTCATCAAGACCCAGCTATCCACGTTCACTAACCCAAGCGACCAGTCTAAACTGCCATTGAAGACCCCAACGATCAGCCCAACAGTCACTGTTGGAGCTGCCTTCACAATTCAATCGTCCTTGCCATTTGCCGATCTCTGACAACTAGAGCCCAGACTCAAAGCACCGCAAAGATCATCACCGACCTTCGGCCCGCAGATCGTCGGACCTCCAGACCTATAGCACCGCTGGACCTTCAAACTTGCAGATCGTCGGACCTCTAGGCCTATAGCACCGCTGGACCGCCAGACAGCCGCAGCATAGCCGGCCTCTAGACTCGTAGCATCACCGATCTTCGGACTGCAACGTCACCGATCTCCAAGTCAAACACGCAGATCAGATCGGAGCAAACCGGTTCTGAGAAAAGAACCACCACTACCTAAGCAAGCCAAGCGCGCAGATCCGACCACCGATCTCTACACTGTCGGAGCCACCCCACAAGTCTGAAGAGTGAAGAAGAAAAGCCGAATAAAATAAAAACTATTTTTTATTATTTTGTTTTTTTATTTATTTTTAAAAATAAAATAATAAAATAATATTATTATTTTTAGTGTGCCATGTGTTGCGTTGATGGCTTTAAGATCTCTTTGAAGAGATCCTAGCCATCAATGGGATCACCTCCTGTCCAAAATATGGACCGGAGATGATCCTTGTCCAATAAAGACAAAGACCAAGTAATCATTCATTGTGCTAAGAAAATAAATAATTGTAACAAATGAACATATACAAATGAACATATATAAAATATATAAATAATTTGTAAAAAATAACAATAATAAGAAATTAAGGGAAGTTAAAAAAAGGAAAGATAAAACAAAGACAAAAAGAAAGTGTAAGAGGAAGGCGCTAACACAGCATATGTGCCACGTGTAATAATGCATCTACTACTTGTTACCATCCAAAATGAACCAGAAAGCCAGAAAGAGAAGATTATCGCGATGTTTTTTGTCCAATTCTTGTCCAAAAGAAATGGCATCAATAGGTGGATAAAGACAGCAGAACTCGACAATACCATGGATATGGTATCCATAAGAACGAATGCTTGAAAGCAAGACTTTTCCTCAAAGTGCAGACCCTATATGTTATAAATCCCAGCATAGAAAGAGACATGCTGCAAAGGTTACAGTTGTAATGAGTGATCCTACTACCAAATGAGCTTCAGATGCTTTTCGCAATGTTGATCTCCTCTCTTGTCTTCCGTGTCCTTTGGTTTGTTGGTATGATCTTTTGTAAATTATTACTCGTGGTGCTAAACAACCCAATTGATCCACATATTCATTCCACTGTAATATTCATATTCAATATCATATGATAGGGATTAATATATATATATATATATAGCTCGTAATTGTAAAAGAACATGCATGTATATTAGTTTTACTTCATTTAATATGGATTTTTTATTAATTAGGGTGAATTTATTGATCATTACATTTTTATGAAATTTTATATACATATAAGAAGTACTATTTCTAAGCATGCTTAATATATATGGAATTGGCGAGATGACACATATGCCTTATGACACAGCATCAATTATACTTCTAATGACATAATTATCCATTTCTAAATAATATTATGAACTTACCATAACAATTCTACCTTTCATCCGACAAAGAAGATTATCGCGATGTTTTGAACTATCATTCAAAATGTTAAAGAAATGGTTAGTGATTTTAATAGGTGGTAAAGACACAGAAATTGCTAACTTATCTTAGTTAGGCGAATGGTTAAGACAAAATAACCATAATCATAACCGCTTTTCCTCAAAATTCACTACGATTTAATGGTTAATTTTAACAATGCATTGGATAAATTGTTGAAATAGTTGTAAATGCAAATATCCAAATTAGCTTCAGAGTTTTCCAAGCCCTTTATCTTTTATTTTCTTGCCATGGTTCATAGAAAAATCTGGATCATCTTGTGAACTCCAAAACAGTTTAGTTTTGCTTAAAAACACAAGTTAGATGTCCTCACCTCAATGCTAAAGATTATATTTATAACATTGATTGATTTGATTAGGGCCCAATGTATTTGGGGGCCTTAGCGAAAAATTTTGGAGTTGGGCTTTATTTTTTTAATATTTAAATATTAATTAAATAATATTATTATATTATTATTATTTTCATTCAGGTTAGTAATATGTTCATTATTGTTTTATGATTTTTTAAGTTTCTTCATTAGCTAATTGTATTATATTAGGGTTATAAATATTTGTAACAATAGAATTAGAAGTATCAATAATATTTTAATTATCTTTTAATAAAATAATTCTTTTTGATGAATTTATTATTCATTTATGAGTTTTTCACCTAAATTATTTTCAATATTTTGTTTATTGCTAATAGAAAATTTATTTAAAGCCCTATTTGAAATTCAATCAGTTTTTCTATTTTTCTCTTTTCTTTTATTTTTTTAAGTATTTCATATTTAGATACATATTTTCTAGTATACATGTTTGATTAAAAAATTAACAAAAACAAATATGATTTAATATATATATTTGAATTATAATAAAATAAATTACAAAAATAAAACAATAAAACATGTTTGAAAATTGATGGGATGTATCACGAAGGAGGAGAGGAAGAAAAGAAGAGAAGAAAAGGAAGAAGAGGAAGGAATGAAGGGGAGAGAGAGAGAGAGAGAACAAATGGAGGTGAGATGTTAGTATTTCATTTTAAAAAAATTGTGTTCTCTCTCTTCTTTACTGACAGAGGAGAGAGAGATAGAGGGATTAAAAAGATAAAAAATAAAAAATAAAAAATAAAAAATGATGTGGTATATTTGTTTTTTTCTTGGGGTTAATTGGTCTTATTTTATAATGGGTTTATTATATTGGAGCCTTATTTTAGAAGCCTTAAGTTTTTATGGGAAAAATTTTTGGGCCTTATTTAAAAAAAAAAAAAAAAAATAGGCTTTATTAAATTTTTTTTAGGTCCTTATTTTAGAAGCCTTAAGTTTTTATGGGAAAATTTTTTGGGCCTTATTTAAAAAAAGTGGGCCTTAAGTTAAAAAAATAGGCCTTATCAATTTTTTTTTTGGGCCTTATTATAAAACATTTTGGAGCTTATCTATTGGGGACCCTAGGCAACGGCCTAAGTGGCCTATCCATTGGGCCGGCCCTCATTTGATTACCATACTTATCTATGTCAATTCAATTTTATACAAGGTAAATAACATATAACATCAATTTGATATATTTCCTTTCGATGTAAAAAATATATTATCTAATACTCAAGACCTGAAAAAAGGATAAATAAATAAACATGTAATATATATTTTCAGATGCAAGATAAAAATATGTGTTACCTTTTCAAATGACATTACTCTATCAGATAAAACCATTTCGGCCGTGGTGAGGTTCCGTTTGTTGAAGGCCATCGTGTCAACTCGAGGGTGACGAACAAATTTCTTTACTGATTTCAAAGAATAAACAGAACAGTAATGAAGAGGTGCATCTCCATCGACATTCTTCTCATTCAAGAGGTTGCTGAAAGATGAATTTTCCATAATAATTTTGATGATATGCTCTAAATGGTCGCTGCCTCCTTTCATGGCAAAATGGAGTACATTCCAACCTCTATCATCAACCAATTCGCAACAATCTGGACAGCTTGATACAATGCGAGACATTGCAAAAACATTACCACGTTGGGCTGCAATATGAAGAGGTGTCCTACCCTTCGTATCTTTCATGTATGCTACTTCTCTGTCTTTATACAACAACATTGTTGCTAAGTCTGAATGGCCCAAGTATGCAACCAGGTGAAGTGAAGTCCAACCATTCTTGTCGACTTTTCTACTTATACCTTCAATTTTTTCTAGAATTCTTCTGGTCATAACTAAAATAATTTAAATATGTTAAATGTAATGATTTTCTAAATGACACAAGCAAGACTTGTCTGAGATTGAAAAGGTTGTCCTACTTTATGATGACAATTGAATCTCAATGGGACCGGGATCCCCTCGATTTTTTTTTGGGGGGGGGGGTCCTCAAATTGCATCTAGACTGTTGGATGTTGATCCAACGGTTCACAACAATCCATTCAAAAAATAATGATAAATTATTACTTCTATTTTAAAATCAAAATAAAATTAATGAAAAGATTTTAAAGTATTTTTAAAGTTCTTTATTAATTTTATTATTATTTTTTTAGTAGATTGTTTTGGACTGTCTAGATGCATAATTTGAGGGTCTCGAATTCCCTAAGGAATGGGATCCCGGCCCATCTCAATGTAATTTATTATTAATATTTAGGACAAAATAAATTTTATACCCTAAAGGATGATATTTTAGATTTAACGAATAAGATCTAGTGAAATAATATGAAATAATAACGAAAAAGAAATCACCATTTATTTTTCACATTTATCATATCCTAAGCAGACAAGCAAATCCATAATAAAGTACACTAATCTCATTGTTTACGAAAAAACAAATTTGTTATAAAAATAATATGGTTAGAAACTTATAAGATTGTTGAATTGTCATACCATAGATATTAGGGGTGTCAATGCGGGCCTGCCAACAGCTAACCGTTATAATCGCCAACCGCTTAACCGCCTAACCGCTATAACCGTCTAACCGCCTAACCGCTATAACCGCCTAGCGGTTAGCGGTTATAGGGTCTACTAACCGCTACCACTAACCGCTAACCGCTTTTTATATACTATATTTTTATAATTATAATTATAATAATATTTATACATATTATATAATCAATTAATCATTAATGATTAAATCACATTTTTGTTTTAGATAATTAAATCACACTTTGAGTATTAATATATTATCACTATAATTTATATGATTATATTACATGCTCAATTAATCATAAAATCATTTGATTATATAATAACAAATTATACATACATATTCATAGGTCATAAGTTATAAGTATGCAAGTTCATACTAATATAAGTTAAAAGGGTAGCAAAATCTATCTCAATTCTCAATCAAAGAGAGAGGTAAACAAAATCTATCTAATTTAATTATTAAGATCATAATATCATATGACTATATAATATCAAATTAAGTAATTGATATTAAATTCAACAATGTGATACTTATAACAATAATTGAAGTATTAAGATTAAAGGATCTCAAACTTGATTAAGTAAATATGATCATAATGTAAATCATTAATAGTAATATCTAATTTAATTATTAAGATCATATGACTATATAATATCAAATTAAGTAATTGATATTAGATTCAACAATGTGATACTTATAACAATAATTAAAGCATTAAGATTAAAGGATATCAAACTTGATTAAGTAAATATTATTATAATGTAAATCGTTAATCGTAATATCTAATTTAATTATTAAGATCATATGACTATATAATATCAAATTAAGTAATTGATATTAGATTCAACAATGTGATACTTATAACAATAATTGAAGTATTAAGATTAAAAGATCTAAAACTTGATTAAGTAAATATGATCATAATGTAAGAGTACTGGTCACTGGAAGCTTGTTAGATATATGTGGAGCTTTCTAAACATAGAGAAGGATCCAGTAAGAGTACTGATCACTGAAGCTGCAGGCATGCCCAATCCTTTTTTTTTTTGGTTTATTTTTCTTTTATTTGATTTTTTTTCTTTGTCCTTGTTGGAAAAGTACAAGTAAATATAAATTTGGGGTCAAATATTTTTAATTTTTCAATATGAACTCTTTTTATAGTAATTGGGACTAAAGAGACACTAAAAAAGCCTAAAGAAAAGCCCAAAAAAAAAAAAAAAATCAATTTTGAAAAGCGGTTATCTATTTCACTAACTGCTAAGACAAGAATCCGCTAACCGCTAATCGCTAGGTTAGTGTTATGTTAATGAAATTTACTAATCATATAAGTATTTAAGCGATTAGTGCCACTAACCGCTAACCGTAACCGCATTGACACCCCTAATAGATATCAAGAGTCCTTATATATATTCATGAATTTATTATTTTTGGTCCACTACATAATTTTTATCAAAATTATAATAAACTTTCAAGAATTAATGTTAAATTACTCATTACTAAATTATTTGCGCAAGTACAACATTGAGCATGTCAAAAAAAAAAAAAAAGAAAAAAGAAAAGAGTACAACATTGAGAAAATAAATAAGTAGTACCTGCACTGTCCCACATTATGGCAGAATGCAAAGCCGTCCTACCAAGGGGCCCCACATGCATTGGTGAGCTGCATTTGTCTAAAATTTCAAACAACACATCTTTGAACCCTCTCTCGGCAGCAATATAAAGTGGAGTCTCACCAGCATCATTAGTAGAATATGAAAAATTTGGATCTTCTTTGATCAACAATTCTACCACCTTAAGATGATTATAACGTCTGACTTGTGCAAAGCCGTGTCTCTGTCTTTGTTCGTCATCCCGAGCATTTCCTTTACTGGTTCAATCCCATCTTCAAGGTTTTGATGGAGAGTTTGGGAACAATATTTGATTAAAACTTCCACTATGGCAAGATGACCGTATCTTGCATAATGTGCAATGGAGTTTCACCTTTGGTGTTGACTTGTCGTAACAATAAGGGACACATTTTCAGAATTTCTTCAACAAAGTTGGTTGCTGAATCCAATTGTTTACTGAGAGTTGTGATGTAAATATGGAGGACTGTGTTTTTATTTGGGCTTAGTAGAAGATCAAGAGACTGATAGGTAATATCTTTGAAGATCTCGACTTTGCCTTCTGCTGCAGCATTGTAGGAATCACGATCCATGCAAGTAATGGTCTCCGTTTGCTCGAGCTCATTAGAATTAACAGATGATTGAGATTCAAACAAACTGGAGGGATCCATTAATCTTTTTACTACGAGCTCCTATATATATAAATATCTCTCCACAGAATATGCTCCTCGGACTAATAGTTCCGATGCCTCGTCGTATACTCTTTATTCTGCACTTCATGAAATCATGAACTACCCATAAGGTCATGTGGAACACAAAATAGTAATCCAAGGAATTTTAAAAAGGAAAAGTACATAGAAATTAACAAGTCCTCTCCTCAAATACGGTTGAATTATTAATTAATTAACAAGTTTAAGTTGATAGAAAATTATTTATTTAATTATTTAATTAATATTTTAACACTCCACTCACATGTTAAAATATTTTTAATTGAAATTAAAGATAAATAATGAAGATGAGTTTTTGATCTTTTGGTGCGATAAAATATTTTTTGAAAAGGAAATAATTTAATCGCATTTATTGATAAACGAGTATAAAGTGCTGAAGCAACTATAGCCGAAGCTATGAGGTTACAAATGTCAAAGATGACGTATTACATTCCAAACTCATACAAAATCCGTTAACCTGTGACTAATTTTCAATTTAAACAGCAGATTTGCGCTAATATTAAATTACCGGTTAGGGAGTCTTTGACCTCCTAGAATGAAAAATGTAATGGAAACGAACATGATAATATATATAGAGAGCCAAAGACTAACATTCTGCAGGCATCAAACTTCCTTTATCAACGCACCCAAAAACCCAAAAAATAAATCCTAACAACTGCGTGCATCCTAAACCCATCACAAATTCCTCTGCAAAATCTTCACAGCTAAACACAAACAAACATCCCAAGTAAAAAGGAATAATCAATATGTAGTGGAGTAAAAATGGTGAGATATGACGAAATTACTATGTTGAATTTACCGTGAAAATGGTGGTGATGATAGTCGTGAGTTGCAGCTCTCGTTGCGAAAGTCACTTCAAGTGCTCGATATGTTCAGAAATAAGCACCAGAAAAGAAAGGAAAAGGGGGCGTGTGAAATGGTTATTAGTGTGGAGTGAGGCAACGTTGCTCCCAAATATATAGGCAAATCACAAATGCAGTAATTAACAACTTGGAGATAAAATTGAACTTCGCATGAGTTTGAGACTTGACTCTCAAATACAAGGAAAAGGGCAAAAAAAAAAAAAGGAAGAGCCTCAACTTTTCTTTCTTTATCTAGCTCTAACTTGACGCTGCTCTCTCTCTCTCTTGCTTTTCACTCTTTGTCTTTTGTCACAAAAAGTCACGCATATAACTATATAAGCATGACTTGCTTTGTCGCGACCAAGTCAACAAAGGGTTGCTGCCATAGGAGGACCACCCAATAAGACCGACTTTGTCAAACTGTAGAAGAAGGGGCTCTTAAGCCTCTTATTATCGGACACAAATTTCTTCAGGAAATTTCTTGTCACCTACAAGAGTCTCTTTCCTTAGTATTTAGCATGGATCTGGCTTGTGTGAAATTTTCTCTGATTCATATTTTAAAAAATCCCTCTCCCATATATGTGGCTGCAGATTGTTGCTATTGTATTCCTCTCGTTCTCTTTCTCTCATTTGACTGGAATAATCAATCAATTCACCAATTAATGATTCCAATTTAATGGAGGACACGTTGCAGGAATCTATTGTAGGATAGTTGGAACTTGGAAGAGGTTGGACGTAGAGCCATAGCTTGGCCCATTTTAAACACAAAATGGTGACCGTGGTAAGGACAAAACACCATCCCTAATTCTATGAAAGGATTAGTTAATTTCAAGTCACTACTTTTTTTTTTTTTTTTTTCATATCATTAGAATTGTAATCTATATATATATATCACTATTAATTAATTTAATAATAATTTTAAAAATTACTTCAATTTTAAGAAGATACAAGAAGAACATAGGGTGACATTTAAAATTACTCTTAATCATCATCCCAAACTTAAACAGCTTCAAGCCCATTATTTCATAGGATTTGATACTATTATTTCACTAGCATTTTAAAAATGGTTAAGAGTTATTTTCTTTATTTATTTGTGTTTATTTTTAAGTTTTCCAAACACGTCCATTTTTCTTCTCCTTTCTAGATGTTGTTAAGCAAACTCCAAACTTAGATCAAGCTTAGCAGGGGCGAGAGAGAGAGGCATAGATAGATTAGATGACAAAAAGAAGCCAAACAACTGAAAGTAAAACAAAATTACCAGTGAAATATGCAAAGGCGAGGAAGAGGAATTTTTTCCTAAATCAATCTGGGTCTCTGTAGTAGTTGCAAACAGCTAGAAAGGCAAAGAAGATGAAAATGAAACAAAAGGAATGACCTGCGAATGGGGGTGGCCGAAACCACCCCCAAACTAGCCAGATGGGGGTGGTCCGGCCTCTACCAAAATTTTTAATTTGTTTGCTCTTTTTTTTTTTTTTTGAAAAAATATAATTTTTTAATTTAAAAAAAAAATAAAAAAAGTAATTATATGACACGTGACACAATGTGATTGGTACTGACGTGGCGTCACCTTAAGTTTTGGACAAAATTTTAACAAAGGTACCATTTTTCTCTTTATGAAAACCATAGGATACCTCATGTGATAGAAATAAAACCTAGGAGGCAAAAATAAAGAGTACAAAACCCTAAGGGAGTTTTAGTATTTAACCCTTTAAAAAAGGAAAATGCTAGGGGTTCTCGTAGATTCTCTACGCTTCTCCTAGTCTTACATAAAACATGATTTAAGAAAAATATAAATTGTAGTGGCCTCCACCACCTTTTTTAGGTATTAGCACCAAATTTGAGGCATTAACATCAAATTTGTGAGGCATTAGCACCAAAATTTGTGAGGCATTAGCATCAAATTTAGGATGATCAAATCCATTTTGATGATATTATCCTAAAGGGTTAACCTTCACTTTAGGTTTTAGTTTTGGATCCAAAAACAAATTTTAAAGCATTAAAACTTAACTATTAACTCATAAAAATTAATCTGTTAGCAAAAAAATGGTACTACAATTTTTTTTTTTTAAAATCATATTCTACGTAAGACTGGGAGAACGTCAGGAGAATACTATAGGGAGAACCCCTAGCAAATCCCTTAAAAAAATATGAGGAGTGCAAAGGGGACGGATTGTTGCTATTTGATTCGAATTAAGATTTCTTCATATTTTAAAATTTGAGTCTTCCATTTTATCTAACGGTCTAAACAAATGTAGAATTTTGTGTGTTACCGATGCAATTAATTTTACTTTTTCGTATATCAAATACACTTACCTCAGTAATACAAATTTTTTTATTTATTTATACTGTTAGATAAAATGTATGACTCAAATTTTAGAATATGACAATCTCATATTTTTTAATATTTTAAAAATATGAAGGATCCGAATCCAGTGCAGACGTCCAATTACGTGAATATAACAGCAAATATACATTTAGCAGAGTGTATGTTTTTTTTTATTCTTTCTATTCAATGATAAGCTTTGGTTCAAACTTCATACATATATATATTTTTTACCAACATAAAGTTCAAACTACATACGCAAGATGTTTAGTCATATAAACAGTGACAAGATGTTTAGTCATATAAACAGTGACAAGGACCTCAATTTATAAGAAAACATAAATTTCAATGCTAAAATTTTTTTTATAAGGTATAATTGTTTTTTTTTTTTTTTTTTTTGGCCCTTGGTCCCTAACCATTGCAATCTCTGCCTCTGTCCCTGCATACAATTATTTGGGCATATCATTCACTAAAAATATACATATACATAATACTCTTTTCAAATTATAATTACATTGACAATGTCTTTTCAAACTATTAATTATGTTAATGTTTCTCATAAACTATTAATTATTATTTCTTTTATAATGACCAAATGTCTTCAGTATAAACTATAAAGTGGCCAAGTCGGTCAGAGCTTCAGCATGAGGTAAAGTGAAACAAAACTTATAAATGAAATATAATAAAGAGACAAAAATTGGCTATAAGAAAAAAAACACCACAAATTAAGCTGCAGCCAAAAATAAAAGGGGCCTACTACACTTAACTTAACTCGAGCCTTTTACTCTTTTAGAGTCTATGAGCCTTATTTGGTTGGGCCCATGCAGGCGGTGACTACGCGTATGGCATCTTTTTCTTTCTTTCATTTTTGCACCAATCGTGAATCACATCAAGGTGGCTTTTTGCTGCTTGGTGAAACATGTATAAATTACGACTTCAAACGAAAATATATAGGGAAAATCTTCTTGTACACGCCTCCCCCTCCAGCATCTAGACTCAGCATCATTCGGATTATATATGCTTTCTAATTCTAACATTCTCCATTTGTCGCTTTTTTACTTATTATTCTTACCACATCGACCTTAAAATTAATAATAATAATAATTAATTTTTTTATTCTTTTTCCCACCGGATGAAAAAGTGGGCTTTTTTTTTTTTTTTAATCTTTTGGTTCAATTCAATTGACAGGGCAATTCTTACAATATATATGCACTGCTAGCTAGCATCTGCTTAATAGTCCAAGGTTTTGCCACCTCATCAATTCACTATCATGAAAAAAGAAATGTTTGATACCACATCACCATTCACAAAGTAATCTAAGCTTTTAAAATTGATTGCTAAGGGTATTTTGAGGACATTCTCCCTAAAGATCCATGTGTGACATAGGAGGTCATTTTCTGTTAGAAAGGCAAATTTGAATAATAGATGGACAACACTAACAATTTTTGAAACTTAGTGAGAATACATTGCCAATTTTAAACATTTGATATAAAAGTGAAAAAGTAGTTAAATATTGGGAGGTAAAATGTATTTTCTTGTATCTTCTAAATCTATAGGCACAGTTGTTTTCTTGTCATTTGTTTTCCCTTATTGTGGCGTATCCATAGCAGTGAATGTTTTGAATAGAGGATTAGGGAAAATAGAAGTTTGTAAATTTACAAACTTCTATTTTCCTCTAACTTTTAATTCTTTTGTTTTCAATTTTAAGTCCTAGAAGTTAATATATCATATTTCCTTTTTTTAACTGCACGTCCATCTTCCAAGTTGATGAACTGTGGGTGTCAAGAAGTTGGAGCAATTAATTATGGGTATATCTCAGTTGAGATTTCAGGGTTTGGAGGCTGCCAAGAAGAGGTCTGCCTGCCTTCATTTTCTTTTCAATGCATTCAGTCTCAAACTTCTCCTCGCTGGCTTTATTTTCTGTTACTAAAATCCTTCCCACACGTACAGGAGTTATTCAATCATTATCCATATATACTATATTTTCATAACTCAATCAATTTCTTACTTCTTTCACATGCGAATATATAAAAGCATGATGAAGTTTATAAATGGGAAATATTGGATGCCACAATCATCCCTAGTTATAAAGATGCTTGAGTTGAGACCATAAAATTCACTATATAGGCCAACAAACTAGCAAAGTTGTAGAGATTGTACAGGCATATAATAAACCAACTACCAATAGGTTCAGAGTATTATAAAATAAAAAAAGAAAAGAAAGTGCAAACTATGAATTGTATTTATCATTGAGAATTTGAAATTTAATTATGTCATCTCTAGAGCCCTAATTATCTTCTTGTTATCTAGATGCTTTTAAGGGCTGACCTCAAATCTTAATCTGAGAAGTTCATTTTCTTTCAGTTTTTACAGTCCACTTATGTGTCAAGAAAATGAGAAATGATTTTTGCCATTTTTATCCCACACTAATATTAGACATATACATATATAATTGGACCATTAAATCTAGGTCGCTAGATTGCTGCCATCATTAGACTTGCAGAAGGAAACATTTCAAAATGTAGGACTAAGAAGTCAACGAGTAGACTAGGTAGCATCGCATGAATTGCCTTTCTCCTGATGTCGCCATTTCCTCTAGTTACACATTTTATTTTCATACTTCTTCAAATATATCCTTATTCTTAATCCAGAGTAGTGGACTTCACAATCACGGAATCAACGGAACCAATCAACTTGCACCACCGGTTCAACAATGAACACCCAAATCTAGAAAGGAATTGACGATAATACAAAGTAAACAGGCACCACATTTGAAATGAAAATAAAAGATATCAAATACCATATATTTTATATTTGATTAAAAATGGTTATCAAAGTATTTCTGAAGTGGATGTTGAGAGAAAGTTAAATTCTGCAAACCAAACGTCAAGAAAGTAGGAGAAAACTAAATAGTTTGTTTGCACATCCACACATGAGGTAACAGAGATTGATATGAAGCAGGACTCCATAGATAGGGAGGCAGTTTGTAGTATTAGAAAGTCACCTATCAACCCAATCTCTTAGAGATTGTATGAAACAGGACTAAGAAAGGGAGGCAGATTGTAGTATTAGAAAGTCACCTATCAACCCAATCTCTTCAATGAAAGAACAACTAGTTCTAGTTGGGTAAGGAAAAAAAAGAAAAACAAAGAATGAAAAGCAATACCCAAGCTAAGAACCTTCACCCTGGAATCAAATTATCAACCATGAGAATTGAAACTTCAACAGAGATTTGACATGCTCTGTTTACTTAAACAAGGACTTAAGTTTCAAACACCCATTTCAAAAAGGTTTTTTTGGGCAAAGAAACTGATTCTATCAGATATCCAAATCGATAACGAAATAGGTCCAAGGGAATCACCTTCTATTCCAGCAAGCATCACAAATTCTTTTGTGAAGTCCCCCCTTTTCTCTATCCATCTCACTCCAAGCACCATGAAACACACCACGATGTCATTCTGTATCTTTGCAAGCTCATTACTCAAAAAGACTGGATTTTTCCCAGCAACATACTGGTAATTTGGCATTTTCTGGGCTGAGATAAAAGCATATTTAATAGGTCCACATCTCAAGAAGACCCCATGCCTAAATATGCGGTGAACAACTCCCTGTAAAATCTCTCCCTTGAAAGGTATGAAGGTACAGCAATTAAAGACTACAGGGAAGAAAACTTTCCCAGACTCATCCACAACCTCTCTTTTGCCTATGCTCTTTAAGCTGGTTACTGCAAGAAAGTGACCATGATCCTTGCTGGCCTTTTCATTTAGCAAGTCCTCCAACAGGCGTGTGATGATGGACCTCTGGGAAACAAGTCCATTTCTATCCAAGTTTTCCGCGAGGACAGCTACATCCCTGAGCAGTTCTACTTCACAAAACATAGCCAAGATCTAGTCCACAATGAACAAAAGAAATAGGATTCCTATAAAGATTGTTTTGCACAATTAATCAACCAGATTCTTTTAGATAACGCATCATAAAGAAAGGTTTCCAGCAATCAAACCAGAAAATCAATAAACCAAACCATTAAAACAAATCATGCTAGGATAATCCAAGTCAGTTAAATGGATAACTTGCTTTACACAAGAAATTGAAGAATCTCTCCATAAACATATAGTGGAAGTATTGGGGGTGGGCAATAGCAACAGGCCAACACAGAGATGGCCATCTATCTCATTGTCAATTGATGGAAAGATGTAATGTGACCAAAGTTCCAAACAATTAAGTCCCAGTTGATTACGAAATTATGGTGTCTAGTCTACTCATTTCACTTCTTCTCAAGCTTTGCTTATTTAATATTTATGATTAGCAACTATGATACGCCCAAGACAACCTAACATTATATTTGCAACTAATTATATATAAAGAAGAAATTTAGCGTGGATTACGCTTCAACTCTCTGTGCAATAATGACCTCTCCCATCCTTCCATCCTCCCCCCCTTCCCCTATTTCTTTTTCTATAGAACTACAAGATGACTTGTATCAAAAGAAAAAAAAAATTATGCATGAAACTACAGTAATAATATGCATACAACAAATAAATATGATCATAATTTCCGATGTGGACCCACCGTGTCGGTCTCAAAAGGTAACACATTATATGTCATATAGTCGTAACAAAGACGTTTTCACCATGTGAGGCTCATGGGAACAATGAAAGTTTCTTCTTTTTTTTTTTTTTTATCCTTCCTGCACAGAGTTATTCAATCATTATCCATACTATATTTTCATAAGTCAATCAATTTCTTACTTCTCTCACATGCGAATAAAAGCATTGACAAAGTTTATAAATGGAAAAAAGCATTCAAGTGCAGATGTTAATAGATGCCACAATGATCCTTAGTTATAAAGATGCTAGAGTTGAGACCATAAAATTTACTAGGCCAAGCAAAATTAAGCAGAGTTGTAGAGATTGTACATGCACATATATTTAGTATAGTTTTGGTACTAATGTGAGGAAACAAACTAAAAAATATCCCATTACAACTCAGTTAATGATAAAAATATTAGCAGATTCAGAATTGTTATGTGTGTGTAAGTCCCAAAATGGAAACTAAAGGGTGACACAGCTAAGCAAGGCATAAACTTCCTGCATGGTATGCAGTAATATGGTAGATCTACCTGAGTATGCAAGTTGGTTTGTGCAACCAGGATCAATGGACCCAACCTGGCCTAGCTAATTTATCTGTTTATTTCCTTTATGGTTAGAAAATTAGTACCAACTTATCACCAGTTTAGATTATGGATTTACACATTATTGGAACTATCCAAACCAACTACAAACAGGTTCAATGAATTATAAAATTAGAAGAAAAAAAGCACAAACTATGAATTGTATTTATCATTGAGAAATTGATGTTTAATTATGTCATCTCAACCTAGGTGCTTTTAAGGACTAACCTCAAACCTTAATCTGAGATGTTCTTTTTGTTTTAGTTTTTATAGTTCAATTCTGTGTCAAGAAAAGGAGAAATGATTTTGTCATTTTATCACACATTAATAATATTAGAAATATGCATAATTGGACCATTAAATCTAGGTCGCTAGATTGTTACCTGTCATTAGACTTGCAGATGGAAAAATTTCAAAATCTAGGACTAAGAAGTCAATGACTAGACTAGGTAGCATCACAATTGCCTTATATCCGATGTCGCCATTTCCTCTAGTTTCACATTTTATTTTCATACTTCTTCAAACATATCCTTGTTCTTAATCCAGAGTAGGGACTTCAGAACCAACCAACTTGCACCAATTGATGATAATACAAAGTAAACATGCACCACATTCAAAATGAAAATAAAAGATATCAAAAACCATATATTTTATATTTGAATAGAAATGGTGATCAAAGCATTTCTAATGTGGATGTGGGGAGAAAGTTAAATTCTGAGAACCAAATGTCACGAAAGTATGAGAAAACTAAGTAGTTTTGTTTGCACATCCAAACATGAGGTAAAAGAGATTGATCTGAAGCATGACTCCAAAGAAAGGGAGATTGATCTGAACCATTAGAAAGCCACCTATCAAGCCAATCTATTCGATGAAAGAAAAACTAGTTCTAGTTGGGTAAGGGAAAAAGAAAAAGAAAGAATGAAAAGGGATACCCAAGCGAAGAAACTTCACCCTGGAATCAAATTATCAACCATGAAAGGTAAAATTTCAACAGAGATTTGACATGCTCTGTTTACTTAAATAAGGATTTAAAGTTTCAAACTCCCATTCCTAAAAGGTTTTTGGGCAAAGAAACTGATTCTATCAGATATCCAAATCTAAAAATTCTAGCCAGTAAAGCTTCCTTGAACTAAGGCACCACTTGGTTGGCACAGACAAAACGTTCAACATTTTCTTTTGCGCGTTTTGCGGTTCCTATCTAATTTCAACTTACGTAATTAAATACATACGGAGCTGTATGTTCTATCAGTTACTTCGCCCTCGCTTAAGAATTAGGAATTAAAACTTGTCAACCCAAATCTGGAGAACTAGCAAAGTTTCAAAGTCAATTAAAATACCCAATACACAGAAAGCTTCACAACCCTTGAAACCACCCAACTTTAAACCAAAGAGACTAGAACCCAGAAGAAGAAGATAATCCAATAATCAATCTAGTGCATAAAAGAAATGTCATTTTGGGAAAGAAAAGCAACCCAGTGGAGTGGAGCAAATTTTGATAAGAAGTAAACAAAATAGAGGGAAGGGTTTAAGAAAAAGAACCTGGTTTTAATTTTGTAGAAACCCAGACAGAGCTTTGGAGAAGGCGTGGTGGTGGAATAAACAAACGAAGGGTGTCAACCCAAATCTGGACAACTAGCAAAGTTTCAAAGTCAATTAAAATACCCAATACACAGAAAAACTCTACAAACTTTGGAAACCACCCAACTTTTCATAACCTTATCTTGCAAAATTTAGTAATTCTGTTTTTGGGGGCAAATAAATGATGGATAATATTAAGTATTAACATAAATAAAAATAAAGGGAATAAGGATGGGCTGTAAAAGCTCAATAAAACGACGACACATAGTCTAAAAATACTGAGTACAAAATAGACAATAAAACACTAAATAGGTGCTCTTGTGTCTCTAGATAAAATAAAATAAACAAAAAGAAACCTATTTTCACGCAGGCTACCGAGAGGAGCAAGCCATGAAGCAATATCTGAACGGTGAAGAGAAGTGGTGATGACCAGCAGGTGGTGGGTGGGGGCGCGTCTGGGTTGTGGTCTAGCGGAGGTGAAGGTCGTCAAAGCGGTGCGGCAGTGCTGGGATGCTGGATTTGGCCGTAATGGCAGGCCGAGGTCGACGTCTGACTGAAGCGGCAGGGCTCTCCTGGAGTGGCTGGCACGACTGAGGTGGATGGTGGCTTGGATCTGGGTTTGGTGTTTGGAAATTTTCTAACTGGATCTTGATCTGGCTGCCATCACCAGTGGAAGGAAGCCGAAGGGTGTATGTCGGTGGTGGTTGTCGTGCAGTGCCGGAGAGGATGGTCAACTGGTGGGGGCACGACTGAGGCAGACGGTGGCCTGGATCTGGGTTCGGTGTTTGGGAATTTTCTGACTGGGTTCAATGTTTAGACTTGCTGTGGGATTTTTGATAGTGTGTTTTTGTGTATACCGTCATTTGGTGAGATAAATGATGTGTATATTTTCTATTAGTGGATTTAAAAGTGAGATTTTTCAGCCCACCCTATCTATGTTAGAGCATTATTAGTAACTTCATCAAATTTCATTAGCTAAAATAGTAAAACTACATTATTTTCCAAGGACAAAGAATCTTGAAAATCCTCGAGAGGGTTGTGAGAGGAAATTGTCGAAACATAGAGAGGATGATAATGAAGAAGGTTAAGCCCGATGGCAAGATCCAAGGAAGGCATTTACACGGTGTATGTGCAAATGCTAGACCCATTGCTATCACGGCCAGAAAACCAAATGAACGTGAAGGCCAGAAAGCCAAGTTTCGAGGTACGTTTTTCATGATCAGGATCAATATTACTGTTAACAAAAAAAATGGCATCAATACATAGATGAAGACAGCCGAACTCGAAAACGCTATAGCTACCCTACCTAGAGGCATACAAATTAATAGACGTACGGATTCAATGAAAATGATCAGGATTTAATTAAACTTTATATGGATCATTAATTTTTAATTTTTTAGGGTTGAAAGCAAAATAGACGTACGGATCGCGGCATGTACGGTGAAAAACGAGCGGGACAAAACCGAGTGGGTTCACATTCGCAGCAGCCCACAATCTCATAACACGTACCACTCCTCGTTCATGTGTACGTCTATGGGTTGGTCGTTGGGGAAGGAACGAGCAGATAGCTTAAAAAATGATCTTCTCTTGCCTTGGTAATACATGCTGCAAATGAGTGCAGCCGCTACCAAATGATCTTCTCTTTCTCCTCCTCCTTTCTCTCCTTCTTGTCCTTTAGTTTTGTGGTGATGATATTTGTTCGAAGGCGTGAGGGGAACACTCACGCCCTCATTTTTAATATATTATATTATTATTTTAATATATAATATATTAAACATTGAAAAGTAAATATAAACATTGAAAAGTAATCCCAAGCCAAAATAGAGGCAATAGGAGAATTTTTGGGATAATATTGATTGAATTTAAAAAAAAAAAAAATTAATACTTTATGGAGGTGGATTGCAAAAATTAAAACTTTAATGTTCGAATTAAAAAACGCCGTCAATTTTGAAAGATAGAATGTAATTTTCCCTTAACTTTATATCTTTTACACTTTCACATTTTTACACTAAAGTCTAAAAGCTGAGGAATGAGGATGCTTAAGCCATGTTGACTTGTGTAGTTACATGACATGCGCCCCTTGACATAATCAATACCATCCATTTCTAAATAAAATTATGAAAGTATCCTTTTAACAATTCCACCCTTCATCCCATATAAATGGCAGGCTGAGCTGGACATGTGTTTTTAAAGCATGTGAGAAGTATATATTATTATTATTATTATTATTATTAAAAAATATGTAAAAAGTACATACTATTAAAAAAATATAAAAATTGACTAAAAACTAATTTGTAGCTAAATTATACAAACTAATCTAAAGAGCATCTTCTGTAAAGGTTGTTATTTTAATTATTGAAAATACCACCTTTTTTTTGTTTTTTTTCATTTTAGTTACTAGTTTCTTATAGCATTTACATTGTTTTATTTATATTTTTATGCAAAATGACTAATTAACACCACCTAAGAGGTGAGGAACCCATACTAAGTCTTGTTGGAGTTCTTGTTTCCCAAAGGCATGACACGTATCTTGGTCTCTCGGCTCTAGTGGGTAAGTCCTGCACAAGGGAATTCCAAAATCTAAAGGAAAGAGTAATGCGAAGGGTGTCGGACTGGAAAACAAAATTACTATTGCAGGCGTGGAAGGAGATTCTTCTCGAAGTGGTGGTTCAAGCATGAGCATATTCCTCCTTCCCAAAGAATTATGCAAGGAGATTAATAAATTGATGGAAAAATTCTGGTGGGGCTAAAAAGAAAATGAATGGAAAATTCATTAGATAAATTGAGAACGAATAGGAAAAGCTAAATCACAAGGAGGAAAGGGCTTTCAAGATTTCATTAGTTTTAACAAAGCTCTCCTAGCAAAATAATGTTGAAGACTTGTCCAACACCCAGAGAGCTTGGCTGCCACGATAATCAAGGAAAAATATTTTCCAAGGGGCAATTTTCTCACGGCTAATATGGGCAGCAGACCCTCATTCGCGTAGTGTAGCATGTTGTCGGGACGGGAGTTGCTTCAGGCGGGACTTTTGTGGTGGATTGGGGATGGGAAATCTGTTGCTATATGGATCGATAAGTGGATTCCAAGATCCACTACGTTCTCTATTATTTCTCCTTGCACAATTCTCCCTGAATCGGCAATTGTTGGAGATCTCATTCTTGGAAATCCCAGGAATGAAATAAGGGTCTCATCTAGTATTTTCTTTCTGAAGAAGTTGAAATTATATGCAATCTTCCCGAGTCAACATAATCACCAGACAGATGATTGGGCAAGCCACGTCTAGGGAGTTCACGGTTAGACATACCACCTTGAAGTGGAGAGATAGGAGCAGAAAAGGGAGGGCTCCAACTCGGCCGCAATCTAAATCATGGAAAACACATGGGATTACGAGTCCCAAATCGACCATAGTTGTTTTGTGGAGAGCCTTCAACGACATTCTTCCCACAAAAGATAACCAAAAAGGGGGGGTAGCTGATGATTCAGGTACTTTTGTGGCAGCGCAGAAACCGTAGGCCACATCATCTGGGTATATATATATATATGTGTGTGTGATCAGTTTGGCTGAAAAATGAATTCCTTATGTATTTATTTATTAGTTGAGTGCATATACAGTCGAATTTGAAAGGGAGTGTCCTTCCAACTTAGGTTCAATATATGGTTGATTTAGTGGGACCAAACCACCAAAACATCTTTTGGTCGTATTTGGCTTGGGATATTACATATATCAAACTAGTTTAATTAGTTTTTGCTGTTGTGCTATTTTGCAATATTGTTTCTTGTACTAAGGCATAAATTTGTTGCTATCAAATCGCCAAGATCAGGATTTTGAAAAAACTCTGATATTTTGTCAAACAATGTTGTATGCGAAATGGTGGATATTTTTATTTACTAATACAAACTTGATCGAATGTCTGATAGAGAAATGTTTGGTTTTCATCTCATGTTCATTTTCGGTACGTACTATGATAAAATTAAAGTTTAAAAAATCCTCAATAGTATATGATACATAAAAATAATAAGAAAATATTTGCATTGCTAATCATTTGATTGGGGCATTAAATGTGCAGTTTATATATATATAGTAGTGATATATGTACAATTGACGCATATAAACAGTAATACATTAGTTGTACGGACAGATATTAATTAATATAAAATAATATTAAAAAATTCGATAAACAGTAATTTTGAAAAAATAATATTTGTTTATATAATTGGCATGCTATTGTTCATGCACGCTAATTATACAGATATCACTACATATATATATATATATATATATATATATATAATTTGTAACAATCACAATATATTAAACATTGAAAAGTAAATATAAAATTACTAGACTAAAATAATCTACAAAATGAAGTACACTTAAATCGAGCATTCAACTTCACAAAAAGCTCCTGCCATGCGGTTAATATTTATGTAATCATGAACTGAGAATGTGACCTAGTTCTGCCACGTACGCATGCCTATTAGTAGTATGGGTAGCCAAGTCAACTATATTTATGATGCTTATCCAAATTATCATAAAACACATAGTATTTCGAGAAACTATTATATTATATGTCTTGGGCAAATTAACACATCAAATGTCAGTTATTATATATGGATCATCAATTCATAACATGCCAAATTAAGTAACAAGAAAACTCATTCAAACTACACTTCTCACTTAATATGATGTCAGATATCACATCTGAATAAAATATCCTTAATCTTCTCTTACATATCCTTTATCACTTTTCGTAGCACAAGGAAGATGATAGCAAAGAAGGTTAGGCCAATGATACAGTTGGCAATGGCAAGATCCAAGGAAGGCATTAACACAGCATATGTGCCCGTGACAAATGCTAGTACCATTGTTATCATGGCCCCCAAAATGAGGATGAAGGCTAGAAAGACAACTTTCACGCGATTGTATCTATCGAAATCCTTGTCGAAAAGAAATGGCATCAATAGGTGGATAAAGACAGCAGAACTTGACAACACCATTGATATGGTATCTGTGATAACGAATGCTTTGAAAGCAGCATTTTTTCTCAGAAGTGTAGAGCCTGCAGGGTGTGAGCTTTCTCCACTACTTGCGAAACCACCAGGCATGGTAATACATGCTGCAAAGGTCACTGTTGTAATTAGTGCAGCCACTACCAAATGGGCATTGGATGCATTCCGCAGCAAAGATATCCTTTCATCCTCCTTGTCTCCACTACCCTTGTCTCCACTACCCTTGTCTCCATCCTCGCCCTCTTGTTTTGTTGTATCTTCTTCCAAAGTTATTACTCGTCTAGGTATACGTAGTCCATCCAATTCATCCATAATTGCATACTTCTGTGTAATGTTTATACCGATATGATTAGGGATTTTTATATAGCTTGTAAGAAAAAGAGCACATATAATATTTTTTTTATTTTAGAAAGGGATTTAGCATGGAATTTTTTATTAGGGTCAATTTTTTGTTGATGATTTATTATGGATTTTTATATACCTCATGGTGAATATTATTTTTAATAGCCCCTAATTAATGTAATTATAAAACATGAGAATATGTAGAAACATATATCATTTAATACATAAAAAAAATAGTAAAACAAGTAGAAACTAATACTATAGTACCTAATTTACATTGTCATTTGTTTTTATAGATTATGATTTTTTAAAACCAACATCTAATTAACATGCAATGTAAGAATTATAAGAACATATATACGAAAAAGTGATCATATATTCATATATGCAGAATCGTGATCAAATTGAAAGCATGCGCTCAAATCGTTTAAAAACAATTGGAATTTAAAACAAGAAAAAAAAAAAATTGCTGCGTGTTATTGAAAGAAAAAGAAAAAAGGGAAAAATGAAGGTGAAAATATGCAATGGCATTATTTATTTATTTTTTTACACTTTTACTCTTAAAGCTGAGCTTGCTTAAACCATGTTGACTTCGATCTGTATGTGTACATGACACGTGCCTTATGATACAGTCAATTAAAACTTCTCAAATGACATAATTATCCCTTTCTAATAATTATGTGTAACATTACTTTTACAACACACAATTTAAAAAGTCAAATCATGATTTTAACTAACGCTTAATTATATTTTTATTAACTGCATTTTTTTTTTTGGTCAAATCATATGTTTTGAAATCGTTAAACTAAATAGGCACGTAATTTAGTAGAAAAGACAAACATATTATTCAAGGAAGTAAGAATTATTTTTAGAGATTTTATACATTAAAATTTTTTTAACAATACTTAATTTGCATGATTTAAAATTTTCATGTGTATTATAATTATATATCAACTTAATTATGGATTTTTTTTTGTTAACTAATTCATATGCAACTAAAGTTTAATTCGTAAGAAAAGGAGAAAATTAATATTGAATACACATACAAATCTTTTAGTTTTCCCCCAAAAGCAGATAGTAACATATGCTTACTAAATAAATAAATTTGAACTCTATTTCTGAGAGGGCATATAAATTAGTGATTTTATTCCATACTTTAGAGGATATTTCATATTCTTATACTAAAATAAGAGGATATTTAGATGTAATTGATCAACACTTAATACTAATTTTGGAAAAAGAAAAAGGACACTGATTATGAGAGAGGGAGAGAGAGGCAAGAATTGATAGTTACCAGATGGATGGTCGTCCTTCAACAAAAACTAAAGAGATTTGGTTGGTGATAAATACAAGAATTTTTGTGGAGTCTTAAAAAAGAACCAACCACCATCTCCATGAAACTTTTTTTTTAAGCATGTTTATTTGCATGTATAGCACAAAATAAAATAAAGAATAAAGTCCATAATCCTTTCAAACTATCATTCTAATGATAATTTATCTCACAAATGATCAATTGCGATAATTTACCCCATAAACTATTAAAACAATGATAATATACCCCCAATGTTAGCAAAATGACAAAATTACCTTTATATAATTTTCAATAAGACAAAAATACCCTTAAAATTTTGAAAAAAAATTAAAATTAAAATTTAGTATTTTTGTTTTTATTTTGGTAAGAGTAATTTCATCATTTAATTAAAATTGGAGGTACATTGTCATTATTTTAGTAGTTTGAGAGGTAAATTATCACAATTAATAATTTGTAGATTAGATTGTCATTAAAGTGTTAGTTTGAGAGAATTTGGTAGAATTTACCCTTAAATAAATGGAGAATACATGCAAAGTAAAGATTTGGTACCGTTTGTTAGTGATGGTGGTGGGTTGTGACAAATTGAAATAGTGGGGCTTTTCAAAAATTGTTAGATGGCCCCGCCTCTAGGATCAAATAACAGAAAAAAAACAAATTACGGTGCATTTGATCAGGTAATTGCAGCCGTTTCTAAATAATATTGTAGAAAATGTCCTGTTTTGCACTGTGTTTAGAAAAATAAAATAAATTAAAAATTAAAAAGGTGAAAAATGAAGGAATGTTTGGTAAAGTTTTAAGAAGTGTTTTGAATTAAAACAAATAATAAAATAAGTGTATTGGTGTGGTGGGTGTTATATTCCAAAAAAAAAAAAAAAAATGTTGAGAATTCGTGGTAAAGTTTTCAAGAGTGTTTTGTAAAAAATTAAAAATTGAGTAATATTTTTTTAAAATAAAAAAGTAAGTAATTAAAAAAAAAGTGTTGTACCATGGTGGTAGTGTTGTAATCAGTAGCCTTTTAAAAAAAATTGTAAATAGACAATTTGAACCCTTAAAAAAATACAACATTAAGTTATTTTTTGAGAAAATTGTGTGTTTTATTGTTTAGAAGAGTGTTTCTAAGAGTTTGCTAGTAGTAGGGACCACATTTGAAAATTCATTTGTTTATACGGTATTTGAGAAGAGGTTTTTTTTTTTTAAAAAAAAAAAACAGTAAAAAGTTCACCAAACATGCCTTAACATTTTCTTACCACAAACATAAGGGTATATTTTTAAAACAAACAATGTAAACAGCCAAATCACAATTTTAAATGTAAAACTATGATTTTTATTACCTGTATTTTGAAATTATTATGTTTTCAAATGCCAATTTTTGAAACCACTAAACTATTTGGCATTTAATTTTATTTTACTTTTGTAATTAATGGGTACTTAATTAATTTAGTAAAAAAGACAAACACGCTATTCAAGGAAGAAAAATATTATTTAGAGTTAAAAAAAACCAACCAGCAACTGCATCTCCATGAAACTCCCATGGGATGGGGGTGGGTTGTGACAAAAAGGGACTGGAGTTTTGAAAAATTGATAGATGGCCGGCCCCACCCTCATGAACCGCAAAACGGAAAAATCAAGCAATTAATATCTAGTTTTTCAAAATTAAGCCAGATGAGATGAAATGATGTGTTACCTCTTTAGCTGAACGTTTTACAGTTGAAGCGATATTCCATGCGTTGAGGTTTTGTTTGTTGAAGGCCTTCTTGTCGACTCGAGGGTGACTAATGAAACTCTTTAGCTCCGAAGAAGTCGGATATTTGGAATAGAAATGAAGAGGTGCATCCCCTTCAGCATTTTTCTCATTCAAAAGGTAGCTGAGAGACCTATTTTCTTTTATAATTTCCATGATTCTCTCTAGGCACCACTGGGGGTTCCGTCCTTTGAGAGCAAAATGGAGTACATTCCAACCTCTGTTATCAACCAGTTCGCAACAATCTGGACACCTTTCTACAATCACCTTCATTGCTTTCCCAATAATTACCATGTTGAGCTGCAATATGAAGAGGTGTCCTACCCTCTGTGTCTTTCATGTATGCTACTTCTCTATCTTTATCCAACAACTGCTCTACTATTGAACTTGAAAAGTCCAAATATGCAGCCAAGTGAAGCGGAGTCCAACCGTTATTGTCCACTTTTCTACTTATACCATCAATTTTTTCTAGAATTCTTTCTATCATGACCATACCTAAAATAATTTAAATATGTTAACTTTTAATATATAATTTTCTAAATGACACAATTAATTAAGCAAAACTTGTCAGGATATTGAAAAAGGTACTCAAATTAATTTATTAAAGTTTAGTACTTTCTACTTTCTTCATAAAATTCAAATTAACATTAATAATCTCTTGTACGTATCAACTCCCTTCCATTATATTTTTTTCATGAGTTAGAACTGCAACAGGCAAATGCTGAACATGGATTACATCAAGTTTCTATTTAATCTCCTAGACCTTAATTTAATTAATAAACAGTATAAATTATGTTCTCTACAGCTAGCTAATGTGGCTTTTGTTGCAACCATATATACATGATTATTAATTATTATTAAGTGGAGAGGTAATTTCTTCTTAATTTTAACAAAAGTATATATAATGATCTGTTTTTCTTTTTTCATGCTGATTCATCAATCAATTAGCAATCACCAAAGATTTATGATTCGAAGCTAATCATAAGGCTGTTCCGTCATTTTTTAGAATGAATTTTTGTTAGATAGGTTTATATACTCAAATTACCAACGGCTAATTAACTTATAATTAAAACGACGATATTTTAGATTGAACCTCTAAGAGTGAAATTAATAAGGAAAATTAAACCACGATATCTCTCTCGGCAGCTATGTAAAGTACAATAATCATATTGTCTATTAAAAAATTGTTATGAAAATAATTCAATTCAGAAACTTAATTATAAGATTGTTGAATTTCTATGCCAGCCATCAAGCCTCCTTATTTATATTTCATGAATTTATTATTTTTTGGTCCACCATGTACATAATTTTTTTTTTTATCGAAATTATAATAAAATTTAAAGAATTAAAGTTGCATTACTCATAAATTAACCATGCAAATAGAAAAATGAGAAAATAAATAGATAGTACCTTCATCATAATTAATTATAGCACCATGCAAAGCCGTCCTACCAAGGGGACCTCCATGCTTTGGTGATTTGCATTTGTCTAAAATTTCGAACAACACATCTTTAAACTCTCTCTCAGCAGCTATGTAAAGTGGAGTTTCACCAACATCATTAGCGAATATGAAAATTTGGGTCTTTACTAATCAACAATTTTACCACCTCAAGGTGATTATAACGTGTACCTAAAGTGCCTTTCTCTTTGTTTGTCATCCTGAGCATTTCCTTTATTGGTTCAATCCCACCTTCAAGGTCTTGATGGAGAGTTTGGATTAGAACTTCCACTATGTCATCATGCCCATACCTTGCCGCAATGTGCAATGGAGTTTCACCTTTGGCATTGGCTTGCCATAACAATGAGGGACACATGTCAGTAATTTCTTTCACAAAGTTGGTTGTTGATTTTGATTGTGCAATGAGGGTTGCTGATTCTGCTTCAGTAGCATTGAGCGTTGTTGCTGATTCCGATCCTGCATTGGGGGTTGTTGAATCGGATCCAGATTTGAGGGCTGTGATGTAAATATGGAGGATTGTGTTTTTATTTGGAGTTTGTAGGAGGTTAAGAGGCTGATCGGTGATATCTTTGAAGAAGTCGATATTTCCTTTTGCTGCAGCATTGTAGGAATCACAACTCATGCGAGTGATGGTCTCTATTTGCTCGGGTTGATTTTCATTAACAAATGCTTGAGATTCAAAGGAATTGGAGGGATCCATTCCTTTTACCGAGTCTTATAAATATCTCTTCACACAAGTGATAGTCCCTGGATTAATAGTTTCTATGCCTCGCGGTCTACTCTTTGCTCTGCATTTCACAAATATCATGAAATAAGCAATAAGGTCAAGTGGAACGCAACTAGTAATCCAAGGAATTTTAAAAAGGAGAAGTGCACGGAAACCATAAGTTTTGTTCATATTACTTAGTAACATCGAATTTGTTCATCTAATTCCAATTCCTCTTGGTTCAAATGTCGCAGGTGTAGCATATACTTCAAATAGTACATATGATTTAAAAGTATATGTGCATATTAGGGAGTCTTTGACATACTTGAATGAAAAATATAACGGAAAAGAACACGATAATATAGAAAGCTTAACATTGTCACCAATCTGAATCAGGCATATCATAATCCCATAATTTACGAAATTTTCACACCTAAACCCCTACAACCAAATGAGAGAAAAAGCTTAAACATCCTAAGTAATTGAGTAAAAACAGTGAGATATTGTGAAATTACCAAGTTGAATCCACAATGAAAATAGCGGTGATGACAGTGTCGTAAGTCGCGGCTTCTATCAAGAAAGTAACTTCATGTCGATATGTCCAGATTGAGCAACTATGTGAGAGAAAAGAGTAAAATGGGGAGATGAAGATGAAAGAAAAATGAAGAAATGATCACCGGAGAGAAAAAAGGAAATAAGGGCAGTGAGATGGTAATGAGTGTGGAGTGAGGCAACGTTCCCAAATGTATATATATAGGCAAATGCTTTGAACTTTTAAAATTAAGGCTCGACAATTTGGCAAAGAAGAATAAAGAGAAGTATCTTAATATTGCTGGCATCAACATTACTTTATATGAATATTACTTTGCCATTGATCATGATATATTGTCTTCCAACATTATCTGTGCGGATCCAATCCATGGATTCACTCTCCATTGAGGCTTGTGCGGGTCTTGCCTCCGTCCACGAATGTACAAATCCAATGATCATTATGATTTCATGGTTGAGAGAAATGAGAAGTAGTAAAAACTTATGAAAGTAGCCAAAGCTTCTGTTTTTATTTATTTATTTATGAGTAAATGTTCAAATCTTGATTTTGATGGAGACAGTAAATTAGTAATGGCATTCATCTTAATTGAAGAATATTAAATTGTTGATAGACAACTACCAACAATATAATAATCATCCAAATTTTCGTTTCCAATGTAATTAAATTGAAGAAACAAAGCCTAAGAAAATATTGACAAAGCCAAATTCGTCTATAATTTGTATCCCCTCCCTGTTTAAACGTCAGTTCAATAACATTTGAATAAAACATATCACATATTGATCAAAATAATTCGATCAACTCAATACTTTATACTCTTCACTATGCATTTCATGAGTTCATGGGAAACACAAAATAGTATTTCAACAAACTTTAAAAAGGAAAAGTGCTCATATCGATCCCCCCCTTTGTCAGACAAAGCAAAAATTGATCATATGCTTAGTTTTTTCCTTTTTTTTTTGCAAGAAGACGTATTATGTTCATCTTATTTAACATAGTGTATCTCTCTCTCTCTCATCCAAAGTTGCTGCCTAGCTTCTTTCTTTTATAATGACCAAATATGTCTTCAGTATAAAGTGGCCGGCCAAGTGGGTCAGAGCTTCAGCATGAAGTAAAGTGAAACAAAACATCTCCATGAAATATAATAAAGAGACAAAAATAAGTCTTTTCAAAAATAACGTTCTTCTAAAAATTCTGCGAGCCTTATAAGTTATTTGGGCCCATGTGGATTACGAGTAATATGGCATCTTTTTCTTTCTTTGATTTTGCACCAATCGTGAATCACACACATCAAGGTGGCTTTTTGCTGCTTGGTGAAACAGAAACATCTATCTATTAGAGAAGTGAAAATTGATTGTGGTACAAGTAAGGAATCCAAAGCAACTCGGAAAATAAAAGAAAGTACATTAATTATTGTGGTCTCAAAAGAGTACTGAAGCCCATATAGAACTCACCAAATGAGCCCACCAAAGCATCTTTCTGCTTTTTTCATTTTTTTCATTTCTGCTTTGGTAAAACGAAAGCGTAGCAGAAGTAACGAATCGAAGCAGATGTACGTTATACAGCGAAAGACAACATTGTTATGGTCCAACACGGGGCTTTAATTCTTAAAATCTGGGACATCGTTGTCCAGACAGGATCTAATTTCCTTGCACATCTTAGGTATTGCGGGGGCTACACGCCACTTTTGTCACCTGGAAACGAATTGGTGAGTTCATTACTTCCAAACACGGATGGGGTTGCATATATTGGAAATGCTTCCAAACACATCTCCACCTTCAGCATCTAGACTCAGCACCATTTGGATTATGTTTTCTAACATACAACTTGTCGCTTTTTTACTTTATTATTCTTATCACATCCGCCTCAAAAAATAATAATAATAATAATTAATTTCTTTTTTTATTCTTTTTCCTACCGGGTGAAAAATTGGTTTTATGTTTTTTATTTTAAATATTTTGGTTCAATTCAATTGACATGGCAATTCTTACAATATATATGCGCTGTTTTTTTTTTTTTTGTTTTTTGACATCTCTACACAAGGGAAGGGAAGAATTGACTTGTGATTCCGCTTTATTTGTATCATCGATTACTCACTTGAGACATATATGTGCTGTTAGTCTATAATTAATATGTCTAGGTTTTGCCACATCACCAATTCCATGGAAGGTCCTAATGAAAATGGAGAAATGTTTGATACCACATCACCATTCACAAAGTAATCTATGCTTTATAAAATGGACTGCCAAGGGTATTTTGGGGACATTCTCCCCTAAAGATCCATGACATGGGTCAATTTATGTTAGAGAAGACAAATTTAAGTAACAGATGGGCAATACTGACAATTTTTGAAACTTAGTGAGAATACATTGCCAATTTTTAAACATTTGGCACAAAAGTGAAAAAGTAATTAAGTTTTGGGAAGTAAAATGTATATATCTTCATTCTCTTCTAACACTATAGACACAGTTGTTTTATTGCCATTTTTTTTTCTTATTGTGGGCGTATGCATAGCAGTGAATATTTTGAATGAAGGAGCAGGGTTAAAACTTCAAACAGTTCTCTGTTTTACAAACTTCTATTTTCCTTTCACTTTCAATTCTTTTGTCTTCAATTTTTACTCCTAGAAGTTAAATATATCATATTTCCTTTTTTTAACTGCAATGTGACAACACATGGATAGCACGTCCCTCTTCCAGGTTGATGAACTTTGGGTGTCAATAAGTTGGAGCAATAATTTACGGCTATATTTCAGGTTGAAATGTCAGTGTTTGGAGGCTGTCAAGAAGAGTGTGCCTGTCTTCATTTTTTGTTTTCAATGGATTCAGTCTCAAACTTCTCCTGTCTGGCTTTACATTCTCTTATAAAAAAATCCTTCCTGCACAGGAGTTATTCAATTATTATCTATACTAGCTTATAACTCGCGCTATGCACGAGATTTTTCATTATAATTTAATTTAATTCAATCATTATTCATACTATATTTTCATCGGTCAATCAATTTCTTACTTCTTTCAGTGACAAAGTTTAGAAATGAAGGGGTATTCAGGTGTAGATGTTAATGAATGCCACAATCATCCCTAGTACTTATAAAGATAAGGAGAAACGATTTTTTTTTTTCATTTTTATGCCACATTAATATTAGACAGATATATACATAATTGGACCATTAAATCTAGCTCGCTAGATTGCTGCCATCATTAGACTTGCAGAAGGAAAAATTTAAAAATGTAGGACTAAGAAGTCAATGAGTAGACTAGGTAGCATGGCATGAATTGCCTTTCTCCTGATGTCGTCATTTCCTCTAGTTTCACATATTTTATTTTCGTACTTCAAATATATCCTTATTCTTAATCTAGAGTAGGGGACTTCACGGAACCAACCAACTTGTACCAATTGATGATAATACAAAGTAAACATGCACCACATTCGAAATGAAAAGTGAAAGATATCAAATGCCATATATTTTATATTTGATTAGAAATGGTTATCAAAGCATTTTTAATGTGGATGTCGAGAGAAAGTTCAATTCTGCGAACCAAACTTCACGAAAGTATGAGAAAACTAAGTAGTTTTGTTTGCACATCCAAACATGAGGTAAAAGAGATTGATATAATGATATGAAGCAGGACTCCAGAGAAAGGGAGGCAGCTTGTAGCATTAGAAAGTCACCTATTAACCCAATCTATTCGATGAAAGAAAAACTAGTTCTAGTTGGGTAAGGGAAAAAAGAAACAGAAAGAATGAAAAGCAATATCCAAGCTAAGAAACTTCACCCTTGAATCAAATTATCAACCATGAAAAGTAAAACTTCAACAGAGATTTGACATGCTCTGTTTACTTAAACAAGGACTTTATAGTTTCAAACTCCCATTTCAAAAAGGTTTTTTTGACAAAGAAACTGATTCTTTTTTTTTTTTTTTTTTTTTAAATGTCCGCACAAAAGGGGGAGTGGAATTTGAATTAGTGACCTCCGCTTCATTAAGCGTGGTTCCAGCCGATTGAGCTACCTCTTGGGACAAAGAAACTAATTCTATTAGACAACAAAATTTAAAAATTATATCCAGTAAAGTTGTAGCTTCCTAGATTTTTAAATCTTATTTTGGAGATATTTATTTGATGATATTAGATAGTGATATTTATTCTTGAGGAATTTATTAGATATTCTAGGAATGAATATTAGTTTGAGGCTATTATAAAAATGTTGATTTATATTTGAGATTATATCTTGATTATTTTTTGTTAGGCGATTTAAGAGATATGATATTTGATGATTGATTAATTGAGGATATTATATTTGATGAATGATTATTTGAGGATATTATATTTGATGATTGATTATATTAATAAGGTGATTGATTTAAGAGGAATTCGTTGGATTAAGGTTATTATTGGAAGTTTGAAGATTTTATTAGATTTGTTTTTATTAAATTAAAATCTAACCCACTTCCTATTTTTTTCTCTTTTAATCCTCATCCTCTCACACACATGAAATCTCCATACTCATTTTAAATATTTGTTATCTTTATTTTCCTTTATATTCACATAGAAAGATTGAGATGAAATCAAAGAAAGGAGATTGAGAGAGAAGGTGAGAAAGAGAGTTTGAGAGAGAGAAACGAATGGGTTTCAACAAGTAATTACCTTGATGATTCATTCCTGTAATCCACGGTAAGTCTTCTTACTTACTGAAAGTAATATTGATATTCAATAATACAGATTTTTGTTGTTTTATAAAATGTCTGGCCTTCGATATAAATGCTTTTAGAATGATTTATATTATCGAAAATCAATTGACTCACTATTTTATAGTTTTTGTAATGCTTGCAGGAATGAAAAGTCAAGGTAATTATGCTATTGTGATTAAAGATTTATAATTGAGATGTATAGAGAATTCAAGTTAGTGAAGTTTGTCTAGAGTTTAGACAGTTAGATAGATTTGTATAAAAGCCTTGTTTGACATATTTGTGGGTATTTTGTATTAAGAAAAGTATTTTAACGGCATTTTTTCGTATTAATAATTTCAGTTTTTCCGCTATATAAAATTTCTTCAGCGTAACACTCGATTTTATTTACAAAGAAAAAAAGAGAAATATCGGGATATTACAAAAGCTTCCTTGAACTAACGCACTACTTGGTTGGCACAGACAAAATGTTGAATATTTTCATTTCTATGCTTCAATTGACATTTGCACGTTTTGCGGTTCCTATCTAATTTCAACTTACGTAATTAAATATATTTGGAATTGTATGTCCTATCAGTTACTGCGCCGCCACTTAGAATTAGCTATTAAATCTTGTCAACTCAAATCTGGAGAACTCAACTAACAAAGTTTCAAAGTCAATTTCAAAATATAAAATACCCAATGCACAGAAAGCTTCACAATTCTTGAAACCACCCAACTTTACACCAAAGATACAAGGACCCAGAAGAAGAAGATAATCCAATAATCTATCTAGTGCATGCATAAAAGAAATGTCATTTTGGGAATGAAAAGCAACCCAGTGGGAGTGGAGCAAATTTTCATGAGAAGTAGACAAAATAGAGGGAAGGATTTAAGAAAAAAGAACCTAGTTTTAATTTTGGAGAAACCCATAAAGAGCTTTGGGGAAGATATGGTGGTGGAATAAACAAACGAAGGGAAAGGTTCAGGGGGGTCCTCTTTTCATGAGGAAATTGGGTCTCAACTCAACACCCTGCGCAGCCAATATATTCTCCTTTGTGGTGTGATAAAGTGCGCACTCTCGAACATGTGTTTGGCAACTTGGTTATCGTAACCTTATCTTGCAAAATTTAGGAATTTTTTTTTTTTTTGGACAATTTACTCTCTAAGTAAATCGAATTGAGTGCAGCTGTTATACGGTTGGTGCAAAAAGGAGGGGTTTTCTGCCTTCCACTCACAAGTTGACACCTCAGCATTTCAAGAAAAAAAATACACAAACTAAAATGAGATCAAAACACCCACGCAAGCCCCTGGTTTTTTTTTTTTTTTTTCTTCTTCTTCTCCCTCACCTCTCTAGCGATGGAACTCACCGGTGATGGCTGACCTAGCCGTGACCCACCATTTTCGGCCAAACCATTTCCAGCAACTTTTTTCATTTCTGGCCAAACCCAATCGGAAAACACCGAAAAACTCAAACCCAACCTCAAAAATCAATTCTAATACCTCAAAACTGAAACCTAGAGGGGAAGGTTAACCATTTTTAAAATTTTATCATCCTAAAAACCAAAGAAAAAACTAAACCCACCGGAAAAAACCAAACCCAGCCGTGGGTCTTGGTGGTTGGTTGTGGGTTTGCTCTACATCGTGGGTCTCAGCACCGTGGGTATTCTTTCTTTCTCCCAAACCATCTTTCTTTCTTTTGTTAAATGATAAGAAGAAGGAAGAAGGAAGAAGAATGGGAGAGGTCGGCAAGAAGGAAGAAATGGGAGAGAAGAAGAAATGTAAAGAAGAAGAAGAAATAAGAAAAAAATTTAGTGTTTTAGGATGTAGGATAGTTTTGTGGGTTTTTTTTTTTTTCTTTATGTGAGGTGTCAACTTATGATTTGGGGGCAAAAAACCCCCCCTTTACATACCGACCAAAGGGAAGTTATTCCCAATTAAATTTACAATAAAATCTCTGCTTTAAAATTTTGTTAATATCCATTAGTCTAGGTCAAAACAAAGACTCATTAATATATTAATTTTTTTAATTTAATTTTAAAATTAAATCTAAAATTAAATAGAGGTGGCCGAACCACCCCTAGGCTAAACCCTCAAAACTTTCCGCCTCTCTCTCTCTCTCTCATCAGTAGCGGAAGTCTGCCTCTCCGCCTCAAGGTAAACTTTTCACTCTCTCTCTCTCGTTTTCTCTCTTCTCTGGTATGGATGCGATCAAGAATCCCCTCCCCATTGACCCCATTTCGTTCTTCACCAGAAAAGGCCGAGAGAGAGAATTGGTATGGATTTTAGCCTTTTTAAGGTGTGGGCAGGGTGGGTTAGCCGAAATATTATTGGTATAGGTGGGTAAGAATAGCAGAAAGCAATGGGTATTCAGTTAGGTCCCCTGTTTCCCCTTATTCTTTGAAATCCATCTCCCTCCCCATTTCTGTTGTAGCTCATTGTTCACCAAACAAGACCGAGAGAGGGAGAGTGTGATAGAAAGACAGAAGTCACAGAACTGAGACAGAATCAACAAGAGAGTTATTTGGTTTTTTAGGTGGTTGGGTTTTGCTTCATTTTATGCTTTTGTGTTTGTTGTGGAAATCTTGGAGTTTCGGCCGATTGTAATGGTGTGTTGGCTGTTTGGGCCAACGTCAACTGGATTTCTCTTTTTAGGATTTTAGGATTTGGCCACATGGGTAGTGGTTCGGCCACCCTGAATTCTTTCTCTTTCTGTATTTATTTATAATTTAATTTTTTTTTATTTTTAGATTATATTTTTAAAATTAAATTAAAAATAATAATAATATTTTAATGAATCAAAACCGTGCGTTTTGACCTATGAATGTTAACAAAATTTTAATGACAAAAATTTTATTATGAATTTACTCAAGGAATAAATTGTAAAAAAAAAAAAAAAATTAAGAATTTAAAAAAATCTGAGTGCTGACCTAAAGTGTTATAAAGTAATTTTCCAATTATCATTAAGAAAAATAAATGTTAATACAAATGCTCTGTTTTACTATCAAGCAACCAAAACAGTTTTCCAACGCCAGATAAATGTTTATCAAGGAAGTAGTCATTTACTTCCTAAATTTTGATATCCCTGGACCTTGGACGTTCTATTCACAGTATACTTCCTCAAAAGGAAATTATAAATGTGATTTGGAACTCATGATCTAAATTTTAACTAATAAGTCATTTTGTTATATTTTTTGTCCAATTTTTAACCGTAGAAACGCAGATTTGCCAGGTGTATCATTATGTCAAGTATGCAAAGTTGTGCCTAAAAGATTTAAAAATACAAAAAAAATTGAAAAAAAAAAAAAAAACTAAACTAAACTAAACTAAACAGCCCTCCATTGTCCCTGTTTAGTCCCCTGAATTGACTCTTTACATCTATTTTAATAATCAAGTTTCCAAGAACAAAGAATATAAAACCGCAAAGAAACTTGCGTCAGAAGGATGTAGAAACACAGAGAACAAGATAGCAAAGAAGGTTAAGCCAATAATACCATTGGTGATGGCAAGATCCAAGGAAGGCATTAACACAACATATGTGCCTTTAACAAATGCACTATCGTGGACCACAAAATGAACTTGAAGGCCAGAAAGACAAGTTTCATGGTGCCAATAACGAAATAAGAGGAAAAAAACTCAAACGTCCCAAGTAAAAAGAATAGTCAATGGGTAATGGAGTTAAAAAAGGTGAGACATGACAAAATTACCGAGTTACATCCACGGTGAAAATAGTGACAATGACAGTCGTGAGTCGCATGCGGCTTCCATCGTGAATGAGCGATAAGTCCAAAATGAGAAAGAGATGAGAGAGAGAAGGGTGTAATGGGGAGACGAATATATATATGGAGGAAAATTGAAGAAACAAGCACCAGAGAAAGAAAAAAGGGGCGGGTGAGATGGTTATGAGTGTGGAATAGTGAGGCAACGTTGTTCCCAAATATATATATAGGCAAAATGCTTTGAACTTTGAAGACTAAGGCTCCATAATTAGGCAGATAAAAATGTTAATTTGTAGTGAAACCAAGAAAGTTTTATTGTGTTTTGAACCTGATTAATAATAGAAGCAACCAAGATTCGCAACTCTTACCGAAGATCCCATGTTTTATTCGTTTGCAAAAAGAAAAACGTTTCGAAGGATGATGATACCAACATATATAATAATATCGCCTACAATCAAGTGTTTGTAATTATCCCAACTACATTTAATGCCAATTTTTAATCCTCAAGATCATGATAGCAGACTTAGCAGTCTCCGTGCGGCTCCAATCGCCATCGATGGTAGCATTGATTATGATTATGATTTCATGGTTGAGAGAAATGAAAAGTATTAAAAAACTTATGGAAAATTAACTTCACTTATCCCCTAAACTTTCGTAGTTTTTGTAAATATCGTTTTAATGTTAAAAACATCTCACTTAGGTGTATTAAACTTTGATCTTTTCTCACTTTGCCTATTCTGTACAAAAAATATCAATTTTACTCTTGATTCTAAAACTATACTGTTCCTAAAGCGACGCAGTTTTAGTTTTAGAGTTATAAGTAAAATTGGCATTTCGTTAAGATTTTTTATATGGAAAGGGTAAAGTGAGAGAAAACCAAACTATAATACACCTAAGTGAGAGATTTTGAACATTAAGAAATAGTTACAAAAGTAGCCAAAATTTAGGTAAGTGAGTGAAGTTTTCCTATAAACTTATGAAAGTGGCCAAAGCTTCGATTATTTATTTTTCATTTATGAGTAAATGGTCAAACCTTGATTTTTCTGGAGACAGTAACGGGATTCATATGAGTTGACGAATATTAATTTTTTTTTGGCATGTTGATGGACAACTACCAACAATATAATATTTCTCCCAATTTTTTTTTTCCAACTAAATTAAATTGAAGAAACAAAGCCTAAGAAAATATTGACATAACAAGCCCGAGATTCTTTTTTTTTTAAGAAAAAAAAAAACTTTGGAGGTTTCATTATTTACAAAAATAAAAAACATCTCTGGGTTTTATTTTGACAATAATAAGTCTATCTTTATGTCTTTTAGTTATATAACAAATCTGCTCTAGTCAGTGACGGATCTAGGAATTCATTTTCCCAGGGACGTTAATAAAATAATAAAATATAATGATAAAATAATTTTTTTCTTTTATATATTATATTTTAATTATAATATGGTAAATACAATCAGAAACAGAAATTATACTATAATATATGTATCACAAAAAATATATTTATCTGACTTTATAAATATGTATTAAATTGATATATCAGTTACCATATAGGCAGGGTCAGCTCAAGCTTTAGGCGAGTTAAGCCCTCCCTAGGCCCCAATATAATAAGGCCACCAAAAAAAATCATCAAAATTTTAGGCCTAGATTTAGTAAGCCCAATTAATAATCCCATTATAAGTCCTAGAAACAATAAAAAAACAAAAACCGACAAACCCTTACCCACTTGTCTTGATAAAACTAAAGTATTGTTGTTTTATAATATAATATAACAACTTTCAAGAAAAAGAATAGGGTTATGCTACGTGACTGGGGTTAAGCCAACTCCACTTAATTTTTATTATTATTTTTGTTTTTAATAATAATAATCACACCCACCACTACTTTTCTTTTTATTATTTTTTCCCCCACCCACTTCTCTCTTTCTCCCATGCTTCTCGATCTCTTTGGTCTTCCTCTCAGCAATCACTCTTTCTCCCATGCTTCTCTCTTCGGTCTTCCTCCCAGAAATCACTCTCTTTCTCCCAACAGTCATGATTCACGGCCTCTTCTCTCTCTCCCTCTCCCAAGCTATCCTCTCTTTTTTCCCTTGCAAATCTTTCTCCCAAAAAACCCACACCTTCCGCCTCCACCTTCACTGGAGCTGAAATCATCGACGACGCCCAACCACCACCACGACCAACAGTGCCACTACTCTCTCTCCCCCACCCCAACACCTTCAACTTCTGGCGATGCCCATGCCCATCAAATTGGAGGGGCGAATTACTTGAATTTTTTTTTTTTACAGGGCGCCTTTCACCGCCCTCTATATCCAAAGCATAGATCTAAGATATATGTAGCCCATATTTTTCCTAATCTTATTTTCCAGCTGTGAGAGATAATCTCCAACACTGATCTAACCCTTTTGGCCCAAAGGCTAGGAGAAAAACAGTCAAACAGAACAAAATACAAAAATCAAAACAAAACACACTAAAAACAACAAAAGACCCAACATAAGCAGCAACGGAAAAGCATGTCATCGTAGACATTCTCGGGAAGACACGCGTCGTGCGTGAGATCCACATGTCGGCACACGAGACTTCGTTGGTTGATCGGCACAACTTGGTGGAAAGCGGAGAAGCTGGCCGAGATGGTGATGGGGCGCATGTGATAGTATGGCTAACGAAGAAGAGTAGACTTGAGTTCTAAAAGCTAAATCTAAAATAGTGTACTTCCTCAAAAGTAAATTATACATGTGATTTGGAACTCATGATCTAAATTTTAACTAATAAGTCCTTTTGTTATATTTTTGTCCAATTTTTAACTGCAGAAACGCATATTTGCCAGGTGTATCATTATGTCAATTGTCAAGTATGCAAAGTTGTGCCTAAAAGATTAAAAAAAAATAATAAAAAAAACCTTAACGGTCTTCCACTATCCCTGTTTAGTCCCCTGAATTGACTCTTTACATATACTTTAATAATCAAGTTTCCAAGAACAAAGAATATCGAAAACCGTAGAGAAGCTTGCATAAAAAGGATGTAGAAACACAGAAGAAGATAGCAAAGAAGGTTAAGCCAATGATACCGTTGGCGATGGCAAGATCCAAGGAAGGCATTAACACAACATATGTACCTGTAACAAATGCTAGCCCCATTACTATCATGGCCCACAAAATGAAAGGCCAAAAAAGACAAGTTTCCGCTGTTAGAAAGAAATGGTATTAACAGGTCGATGAAGACTGCCGAACTCGACAACACCATAGATATGGTATCAGTAATAACGAATGCTTTGAAAGCAGCTTTACTCCTCAGAAGTACAAAGCCTGGGTGTGAGCTATCTTCACCACCAATGAATCCCCCAGGCATGGTAATACATGCTGCAAAGGTCACTGTTGCAATGAGTGCAGCCACTACCAAATGGACTTTGGTTGTTTTCTGCAACATTGATCTTTTTTCTTTCTCCTCCTCCTCCTTCTCCTTCTCCTCCCTCTCCTTCTTGTCCTCTAGATTTGTGGTATCATCTCCGTAAGTTATCACTCGTTGATGTGCGTCTCCAAATTCCAACATCTGTGCAACATTTATATGATTATATTGGTATTATCAGTGACTTTTAGGAAGAAACCTCTAGGCTCTAACTATTACTCCTTCCATGTTCAATATTCTCTCAAACTACAAAAAAATTGTCAAGGCCGTGTCAATGAAAACAAAAAAAACATTTATCACAAAAAAAAAAATAATAAAAAAAATATATTTCTTATGGGTCTTATTTAAAAAGTTTTAAGGTCATTTTATCTTTTTTCTAGCATTGGAGAACATATTGATAAATTGTTAGTAGCTTGAAAGGGGCATTGACTCAATTAATAATTTAGGAAATATTATTAATGTGGTGGTCGTTGGAAGAAAGATATAGGAATTTTTCTTGAATTTCTATATAGTTTGTAAGAAAAATAACGTATATATATATATATATATTGTTGGATCATGTATCAACCTCCTAGAAGCCCAACGGGCCCTGACCCGGTTTGGAGCCCATGACCGCTTTGGCCCAGCATCACCGAGACTAAAGACTAAGGACTCGAATTCGAGGCCTCCGAGACCTAAGGGTCCTAGGCTATCGAATCCGAGACCCCACATTCGAAGTCTCCCCTAAAGACTGATTACTCGAATTCAAGGCCTCCGAGACCTAAGGGTCCTAGGCTCTCGAATTCAAGGACCCCACGTCGAGCACCTGGAAACCCGGGATCTGGTAGTCTATCAACCTGAATTTAAAATTCAAATGACAACTGCTAAATCCTATCTTGATCTCCGAAGATCAAAGAACGAGAATCGCTAGATTCCTCGATAACAAACTCAAGAATCAGGGAAGAGCCCATTGACTAGGTGACTGTCACTTCATGCCTATATAATACAAGTCTCTATCACATGCAAAGGTAAGGCAACTTTAGCACATTCTCTTTAAAAACAGTTCACTGACTTAGGCATCGGAGTGACCCCTCCAGCTCCCCCCGGTCTCTCTTCGACCCTATTGTCTTTTTCTTTGTGCATCATTCATACACGGAGCAATCAATCCAAGAGTCAAATTAGCGTCATGTATCAAATTAAAACCCTCAAATCGTTTAAAGACAAATTAATTTGGAATTTAAAACAAGAAAAAGAAAAAAAATTTGGTGCAAAAAGAGAAAGAAAAAGGAAAAAAAGGGAAAAATATTTCATTTTTTTGTTGAAATAATTTTTTTATATGAAAGTTTAAATATACGAAGGCATTATAATTTAACCTTATTATATCCTTTGCACTTTCACATTTTTACTCTAAAAGCTGAGCATCCTGAAGTCATGTTGACTTATGTACATAAATCATACATGACATACGCCTTATGACAAAGTCAAGTGGAGTGATGATAACGACTCAACTATTTTACTCAACTTTGGACTAATTTTTACCTTATTTTTTTAATTAAAAAAATAAAAATATGGAAAAAAAAAAATGTGTGAAGCAATAACATTTTTTTTTTGTCCTTTTATTTGGTATTTTTTTTAAAAAAAAAAAGAAAAAGTTTTTTCTTCATAATAATGTTATTTTTTTAATAAAAAGACATGTGTCATGTCAATTAAAAAAACATGTGAAAAGCTACTAAAGTACACATGTCACTTTATTATATTAGTTTATAGTTAATTTTTGTCCTAATTGAATAGCCAATTTGAAGTTGAAGAGGGTCGGAAATGGGGCCCACGACTCAAAGTCTTTTAAGAAATGGCTCAATCGGAAGTCCATCATCATGATTAGCCCATGGGCCGAGTAGTCCAACTTTCTTTTGAGGGGTCATTGGTTAAAAAGGCCGAGTAACATGGAAGCTGGACAACAAATATTTTACTGATATAAATTTTACACTACATTTGATCCGGTAATTTCATAAATTAAACACTTGTTATTAAATAAAATTGTAGAAAATGTGCTGTTTTGAATTTGCAGTGCGTTTAAGAAACAACGAAAATTTAAAAGTGAGGGAATGCTTGGTAAAGTTTTAAGAAGTGTTTTGACTTAAAAACAAATAATAAATTTGGTGGGCGTTAAATCTGAAAATGTACAGTTGAGAATTAGTTTGATGAAGTTTCCAACACTGTTTTGTAAAAACAGGCCAACACAGAGATGGCCATCTATCTCATTGTCAATTGATGGAAAGATGTAACGTGACCAAAGTTCCAAACAATTAAGTCCCAGTTGATCACAAAATTATGGTGCCTAGTCTACTCATTTCACTTCTTCTTAAGCTTTGTTTATTTAATATTTATGATTAGCAATTATGATACGCCTGAAACAACCTAACATGATATTTGCAACTAAAATAGATATATAAAAAAAGAAGAATTTTAGCGTGGATTACGCTTCAACTCTTTGTGCCAATAATGACCTCTCTCCCATCCTTCCGTCCTCCCCCTTCCCTATTTCTTTTTCTATAGAACTACAAGATGATTTGTATAAAAAAATAAATTATGCGTGAAACTACAGTAATAATATGCATACAACAAATAAATGTGATCTTAATTTCCAATGTGGACCCACCATGTTGGTCTTAAAAGGTAACACACTATATGTCATGTAGTCGTAACAAAGAAGTTTTCGCCATCTCAGCTCATGGGAACTATGAAAGTTAAAAAATAAAAAAGAAAATAAAAAAACCCTTCCTGCACAGGAGTTTTACAATCATTATCCATGCTATATTTTTATAAGTCAATCGATTTCTTACTTCTTTCATATGCGAATAAAAGCATTGACGAAGTTCATAAATGGAAAAAAGCATTCAAGTGCAGATGTTAATGGATGCCACAATGATCCTTAGTTATAAAGATGCTAGAGTTGAGACCATAAAATTTAATTGGCCAAGCAAACTAAGCAGAGTTGTAGAGATTGTACATGCACATATATTTAGTATAGTTTTGGTACCAATGTGAGGAAACAAACTCAAAAATATCCCATTACAACCCAGTTAATGATAAAATATTAGCAGATTCAGAATTGTTGTGTACGTGTTTGTAAGTCCCAAAAAGGAAACTAAAGGGTGACACAGCTAAGCAGGGCATAAACTTCCTGCATGGTATGCAGTAATATGGTAGATCTACATGAGCATGCAAGTTGGTTTGTGCAACCAGGATCAATGGACCCAACCTGGCCTAGCTAATTTTTCTGTTTGTTTCCTTTATGGTTGGAAAATCAGTACCAACAACTTATCACCAGTTTAGATTATGGATTTACACATTATTGGAACTATCCAAACCAACTACAAACAGGTTCAATGAATTATAAAATTAGAAGAAAAAAGCACAAACTATGAATCGTATTTATCACTGAGAAATTGATATTTAATTATGTCATCTCGACCTAGATGCTTTTAAGGACTGACCTCAAACCTTAATATGAGATGTTCTTTTTGTTTCAATTTTACAGTCCAATTCCATGTCAAGAAATGGAGAAATGATTTTTGTCATTTTTATCACACGTTAATATTAGACATATGCATAATTGGACCATTAAATCTAGGTCGCTAGATTGTTAATTTCAAAATCTAGGACTAAGAAGTCAATGACTAGACTAGGTAGCATGGCATGAATTGCCTTCTCCCAATGTCGCCATTTCCTCTAGTTTCACATTTTATTTTCATACTTGTTCAAACATATCCTTGTTCTTAATCCAGGGTAGGGGACTTCACGGAATCAACGGAACCAACCAACTTGCACCAATTGATGATAATACAAAGTAAACATGCACCACATTTGAAATGAAAATAAAAGATATCAAATACCATATATTTTATATTTGAGTAGAAATGGTTATCAAAGCATTTCTAATTTGGATGTCAGGAGAAAGTTAAATTCTGTGAACCAAACGTCACGAAAGTATGAGAAAACTAAGTAGATTTGTTTGCACATCCAAATATGAGGTAAAAGAGATTGATCTGAAGCATGACTCCAAAGAAAGGGAGATTGATCTGAACCATTAGAAAGTCACCTATCAACCCAATCTATTGGATGAAGGAAAAGCTAGTTCTAGTTGGGTAAGGGAAAAAAGAAAAAAGAAAGAATGAAAAGCAATACCCAAGCTAAGAAACTTCACCCTGGAATCAAATTATCAACCATGAAAAGTAAAACTTCAACAGAGATTTTACATGCTCTGTTTACTTAAACAAGGACTTAAAAGTTTCAAACTCCTATTTTGAAAAGGTTTTTGGACAAAGAAACTAATTCTTAAAACGTTCAATATTTTCATTTCTATGCTTCAACTAACACTTGCGTGTTTTGCGGTTCCTATCTAATTTCAACTTACGTAATTAAATACATATGGAGCTGTATGTTCCATCAGTTACTTAAGAATTAGCAATTAAAATTTGTCAACCCAAATCTGGAGAACCAGCAAAGTTTCAAAGTCAATTAAAATACCAAATACACAGAAAGCTTCACAACCCTAGCTTGAAACGACCCAACTTTAAACCAAAGAGACTAGGACCCAGAAGAAGAAGATGATAATCCAATAATCAATCTAAATGTCATTTTGGGAATGAAAAGCAACCTAGTGGAGTGGGCAAATTTTGATAAGAAGTAAACAAAATAGAGGAAGGGTTATCAAGCAACCAAAATAGTTTTTCATGTCTTGTTTTAATAGGAATCCTTAGTTGACCCCAAGAGGTAGTTTAATTAATTGTAGATTACGTCTTATGAAATAGATATTTCTAGTTTGAGTCCCAAACCATTAGCCCTCATTTACTTCCTAAATTTTAATATCCCCTGAGCATAAACAAAAATTATACAACGTCTCGGTGCCATTTTTTTAAAGGTGTTGATTTTCATGAAAATGAATCGAATGAAAGACCGTTGATGAACCATGAACCATAAACCATTACCAAAACATATACTTCCTCAAAAGGAAATTATATATGTGATTTGGAATTCATCATCTAAAGTTTAACTAATAAGTCCTTTTGTTATATTTTTTGTCCAATTTTTAACTGCAGAAACGCAAATTTGCCAGGTGTAAGTAACATTATGTCAAGTATGAAAAGTTGTGCCTAAAAGATTTTTATTTTTATTTTAAAAAAAAAATTGAAAAAAAAAACTTAACAGCCTTCCACTGTCCCTGTTTTAGTCCCCTGAATTGACTCTTTACATATATTTTAAATATCAAGTTCCCAAGGACAAAGAGTCTCGAAAATCTCGTAAAAGCTCATGTCTAAAAATTGTCGAAATACAGTGAGGATGATACCGAAGAAGGTTAAGCCAATAATACAGTTGGTGATGGCAAGACCCAAGGAAGGCATTAACACAGCATATGTGCCTGTGACAAATGCTAGCCCCATTGCTATCATGGCCCACAAAATGAACTTGAAGGCCAGAAAGACAAGTTTCATGGGATTGCTTTCATCATCAATATTTCTATTAAAAAAATGGCATCAATAGGTGGATGAAGACAGCTGAACTCGACAACACCATGGATATGGTATCAGTAATAATGAATGCTTTGAAAGCAGCATTTCTTCTTAGAAGTACAGAGCCTGGGTGTGAGCCTTCTCCACCACCAACGAATCCCCCAGGCATGGTAATACATGCTGCAAAGGTCACTGTTGCAATGAGTGCAGCCACTACTAAATGAACTTCGGTTGTTTTCAGCAACTTTGATCTTCTCTCCTTCTCCTCCCTTTCCTTCTCCTCCTTCTCCTTCTGCTTGTCCTCTAGTTTTGGGGCATCACCTTTGTAAGGTATCACTCGTTGAGGTAAAGACATCCCAATTGCGTCTTCAAATTCCAACATCTGTGTAACATTTATATCGGTATTATTAGTAATTCTTAGGAAGAAGTCTACTCACTCCCTCTAACTATTACTCGTTCAATGTTCAATGTTCTCTTAAACTATAAAAAATTGTCAAGGCCGTCTCAATGAAAAAAAATATCCTTTATAAAAAAAAAAAAAAAAAACTAATTTAAATAAAAAAATCTAGTTTATGGGTATTATTTAAAAAGTTTTAAGGTCATTTTTTATCATTTTTCTTGCATTGGAGAACATTGATAGACTATTGTAATTTGAAATGGGCATTGACTCAATCAATTCAAATTTCAATTTTTAATCTTCATTCATATGATTGTTCATCTGCCACATTATTAAATATGGGTCAAATGTTGGCATTATATTGCACATAATCATTTCTCTATTAATATGGTGGTAGTTTGAAGAAAGATATATGAATTTTTCTTGAATTTTATATAGCTTGTAAGAAAAAGAACACTTGTAATTTTTTTTTAAAATTTTTTTATGTAGTTTGTAAGAAATATATATATATATATATATATATATATATATATATATATATATATACGGAAAAAGTCTATCATGTATCAAATTAAAACCCTCAAATCGTTTAAAGACAAATTTGGAATTTAAAACAAGAAGAAAAAAAATTTGGTGCGTGTGATAGAAAGAGAAAGAAAAAGGAAAAAAAGGGAAAAATATTTCTTTTTTTTTTTATTGAAATAGTTTTTTATATGAAAGTTTAAATATACGAAGGCATTATAATTTAAGCTTATATATATCCTTTACACTTCCACATTTTTACTCTAAAAGCTGAGCATGCTTAAGCCATGTTAACTTGTGTAGGTACATGACATGCGCCTAATTATGACAGTCAATTTCACTTCTCAAGTGACACAATCATCCCTTTCTAAATAAAACTATGAAATTACCCTTTAACAATTCCACCCTTCATCCAATATAAATGGCAGGCTGAGCTGGACATGTGTCAGAAGCATATATATATTTTTTATTAATATTATTAAAAAAATAGACAAAAATTTACTCTAGTTTGTAGCTAATTGATATAAACTAATATAATAAAGAGACATGTGTCCCATATCAATTTAAAAAAAAAAATGTGAGAAACACATGTTATTAAAAAACATATATTGCTAAAGTACACATGTCACTTTATTATATTAGTTTATAGCTAATTTTTGTCTAATTAAATTGCCAATTTGAAGTTTAAAAGGGTTGGAAATGGGGCCTACGACTCAATGTATCTTAAGAAATGGCTCAATCGGAAGTCCATCATCGTGATTAACCCATGGGCCAAACTAATCCAACTTTACTTGAGGGCTCATTGGTATAGGCCACGTCACATGGAAGTTGGACAACAAATTTTTGACTGATAAAAATTTTACAATGCATTTGATCCGGTAATTTCATAAATTAAACACTCATTTTAAAATAATATTTTAGAAAATGTGCTGTTTTGAATTTGCAGTGCATTTAAGAAACAACGAAAATTTAAAAAGGTGAAAAATGAGGGAATACTTGGTAAAGTTTTAAGAAGTGTTTTAACTTAAAAACAAATAATAAATAATCTGAGAACGTACAATTGAGAATTAGTTTGATAAAGTTTTGAACAATGTTTTGTAAAAATTAAAAATTGAGAATTGTTTTTAAAAAATAAAAAGTAATATATATATATATTTTGTTTGCCCCCAAAAGCAGATAGTTATATATATGCTTATTCAATACATAAATTTGAACTCCTGTTTCTGAGAGAGCATATAAATGAGTGATTTTATTCCGTAATTTAGATGTTATTTCATATTCTTTTATAATTTTAGATGTAATTCAACACTTATAGTAAATTTAGGGAAAAAAAAAAAGTGACAGTTACGAGATTGGCCTTAAACAAAAAACAAAAAAGACTTCCTTGGTTGTGACAAAAGGGACCGGAGTTTTGAAAATTGATAGATGGCCCCACCCTCATGAACCGCAAAACGGAAAAATCAAGCAATTAATATCTAGTTTTTCAAAATTAAACCAGATGAGATGAAATGATGTGTTACCTCTTTATAAGATGAACGTTTCACAGTTGTAGCGATATCCCTTGCGTTGAGGTTTTGTTTGTTGAAGGCCTTCTTGTCGACTCGAGGGTGACTAATGAAAGAACTCTTTGATAGTGGTAGTTGCAAAGAAGTGGAATTGAAATAGAAATGAAGAGGTGCATCCCCTTCTGCATTTTTCTCATTCAAAAGGTTGCTGAGAGACCTTTTTTCTTTTATAATTTCCATGATTGTATATAGGCACCACCCGGGGTTCCGTCCTTTGAGAGCAAAATGGAGTAGATTCCAACCTCTGTTATCAACCAGTTCGCAACAATCTGGACACCTTTCTATAATCACCTTCATTGTACCAGTCCAACCGCTTTGAGCTGCAATATGAAGAGGTGTCCTACCCTCTGTGTCTTTCATGTATGCTACTTCTCTATCTTTATCCAACAACTTCTTCATTATGTGTCTACGGCCAAAGTATGCAGCCAAGTGAAGCGGAGTCCAACCCTTATTGTCCACTTTGCTACTTATACCTTCAATCTTTTGCAGAATTCTTTCGATCATACCTAAAATAATTTAAATATGTTAACTTTAATATATAATTTTCTAAATGACACAATTAATTAAGCAAAACTTGTCAGGATATTGAAAAAGGTACTCAAATTAATTTATTAAAATTTAGTACTTTCTACTTTCTTCATAAAATTCAAATTAATATTAATAATCTCTTGTACGTATCAACTCCTTCCATTATATTTTTTCATGAGTTAGAACTGCAACAGGCAAATGCTGAACATGGATTACATCAAGTTTCTATTTAATCTCCGAGACCTTAATTTAATTAATAAACAGTATAAATTATGTTCTCTACAACTAGCTAATGTGGCTTTCGTTGCAACCATATATACATGATTATTAATTATTATTAAGTGGAGAGGTAATTTCTTCTTAATTTTAACAAAAGTATATATAATGATCTGTTTTTTTTTTCATGTTGATTCATCAATCAATTAGCAATCACCAAAGATTTATGATTCGAAGCTAATCATAAGGCTGTTCCGTCATTTTTTAGAATGAATTTTTGTTAGATAGGTTTATATACTCAAATTACCAGCAGCTAATTAACTTATAATTAAAACGGTGATATTTTAGATTGAACCTCTAAGAGTAAAATTAATAAGGGAAATTAAGTTTTCAAAAAAAATAATAATAATAATAAGGGAAATTAAACAACAATATCTCTCTCGACAGCTATCTATAAGTACAACAAGTAGGGCAAACTACAGCATATCTGCCGTAGTTTGCTCTACCGCTGGGATTTATCTTCTAAGGATAACGTAAATAAAAAAAAATAAACACCGTCAAATTCCCTTAATTCCCGTCAATTTCTTTTTCTCTTTCTACCCAAACCCCAAGCCGTCTTCTCTCTCTTTTCTCACCATACCCAAAATCAAATATTGCACCGCCTTCTGCACCTCTGCAACATCCTTTTATCCTTCTGAAGTTTATCTCCAGAATACTCCCCACAGGTCACTGCAAGAAGACTATGAGAGTGTTTTGAAGCTCCTTGAGGAGGAAACATCATTTACAATGAAAGTTTTCTTCCTCGGGGAGTAGAAACCCAATTCTCTTATGCAACGAAGCCTCACAAGCTCCTTCCAGAAGTTGAATTCGAAAATCATGACATCTACTAGATTAAAACCCACAACTGCAGCACCAATTTCCACCCTAGAGAAGATCACCCACAACACATCCAGTGCCACAATCAAAACCAAAAATTTAAACCAAGATCTGAAAGGGATTTTTTGCACAAAGAAGAAGGCGAATGGGAAGATGATAGAATGGGAATGAGGCAAAAAAGTTCAAAGCAATTTTGATGGAAAATAGTTTTTCAATTTCATCTTCATTCACCCATTTCTTCTTACATCATCCAACTCGCAACCACCTCCAGATTTCAACCAGTGCAGAGAATAACCGAGGTCACGCACTCATCGGAGTAGTTCTTGCGAGCGAGCGAGAGGTGAGGGACGGTGGGTATGAGATCGAGCTCCTTCTTGGCCTCCTCGAAGGGCTGGAACAAGAAGCTGGTTTTGGGTATGGTGAGAAAAGAGCGAGGAGGCGGCTTGGGGTTTGGGTAGAAAAAGAAATTGACGGGAATTAAGGGAATTTGACGGCGTTTATTTTTTTATTTATGTTATCCCGAGAGAAATCCCAGCGGTAGGGCAAACTACAGCAGGTAAGCCAAGTCCAATCATATTGTTTATTAAAAAAATTGTTATGAAAATAATTCAATTTAGAAACTTAATTATAAGATTGTTGAATTTCTATGCCAGACATCAAGCCTCCTTATCTATATTTCATGAATTTATTATTTTTTGGTCCACCACGTACATAATTTTTTTTTTTTATCAAAATTATAATAAAATTTAAAGAATTAAAGCTGCATTACTCATTATTAAATTAACCATGCAGAAAATGAGAAAATAAATAGATAGTACCTGCATTATCATATGTCATGGCTTCATGTATCACAGCAGCATGCAAAGCCGTCCTACCAAGGGGCCCCATGCATTGGAGATTTGCATTTGTCTAAAATTTCAGCACATCTTTGAACCTCTCTCAGCAGCTATGTAAAGTGGAGTTTCATCAGCATCATTAGCAGAATATGAAAAATTTGGGTCTTTACTAATCAACAATTTTACCACCTCAAGGTGATTATAACGTGACCTCGTGCAAAGCCGTGTCTTTCTCTTTGTTTGCCATCTTGAGCATTTCCTTTCTTGGTTCAATCCCTCTTCAAGGTCTTGATCATGGGAGTTTTGGCACAATGTTTGAATAAAACTTCCACTATGTCATCATGTCCGCATTGCCGCAATGTGCAATGGAGTTTCACCTTTGGCATTGGCTTGCCGTGACAATGAGGGACACATTTCAAGAATTTCTTCCACAAAGTTGGTTGTTGATTCTAATCCGCATTGAGGGTTGTTGTTGATTCTAATCTGCCGAATGCGCAATGGAGTTTCACTTTTGGCATTGGCTTGCCATAAAAATGAGGGACAAATTGTAAGAATTTTTTCACAAAGTTGATTGTTGTTGATTCGATCCAGACATTGGGGTTGTTGAATCGGATCATTTGAGGCGTGATGTAAATATGGAGGATTGTGTTTTTATTTGGAGTTCTTAGGAGGTCAAGAGATTGATTGGTGATAGCTTTAAAGAAGTTGATATTTCCTTCTGTTGCAGCATTGTAGGAATCACAACTCATGCAAGTGAAGGTCTCTGTTTGTGATGCTCGAGAGGGATCCATGCTTTTTACTGTTTCCTATATATATCTCTCCACACAAAACTCTTTGTTCAGCATTTCACGAATATGAATCATGTGGACCACATGCAAAATAGTAATCAAAGGAATTTTTAAAAAGGAAAGTGCATGGAAATTAGCATGTCATCCACTTCTAGCTAGGCATTGCAATATGGATTAGTCATATGAAAAAATATAGATATTTGGCTGTCTATAGAATAAGTTTTGTTCATATTACTCAATAACGAGTCTAATTTGTTTGTCCCATTCCAATTCTTCTTGGTCCAAATGCTCCGGGTGTCAATATTTCAAATAGTACCATTCACTTACTCTCATGACAACTCGTGATAACACAAAATATATATGCATATATTAGGGAGTATTCAAGGGATGGCTTCTAATCTTTATGATTTATCATCACTCCAACAATTAATAAATTAATCACAACAAATCAACTTAATTATATTTGTATTCATGAGTTTGAAATTAATCCAAAACTTTAAGGAATACCGCCACTAAAAGAATGCCAGCATCCTATATATCCTAATAATTAGGTGTTAAACTCGTTGTATCAGCGCATCCCAAAAATCCCAAACAGAACCCCAAAAATAAATCATAACAACTGCATGCATCCTACACCTGTAATGAACTCCTTTGCGAAAGTTTTACAGCTAAACACCAACAATATACAAAATGAGAGAAAAAAGCGGCTCAAACATATCTTAAGTAAATTGGAATAATGAATGGGTAATGGAATAAAGACGGTGAGATATTGCAAAATTACCGGTTTGAATCCACCGTGAAAATTGACCATCGGTCATTATAATATGAGCCCTGCTATGCGGCTGCCATGTTGCGGCAGCCTAGCGTAGGCCTTTTTTTTTTTTTGGGGAAGGGAAAGTCCATATACATCTCTCAAATTACCATCAAATTGATAATGTTTTCTTTAAACTTTCAATTGTGACAATATCCTTCTCAAACTATCAAAAATTATCAATGTTCCCCTCAATGATGAAACTACCCATAGTAAAATAATATATATATATATATATATATATACTAAAACTTCTAGAAAAAAACATAAACTTAAAAAAAAAAAAAAAAAATCCAAAGGGTGGAAAGTTAAAAAAAAAAAAAAAAATCATTTGTATAAGAAATAAATTTTCATTTTTTATTTTTTTTTTTATAAAAAAATGATTTTTTTTATAACTTTTTTAAATAAAAATTTCTGTTTTTTTTTTTGAATAACAATTTCGTGTAAGAGAATAAAAATTTTTGTTTAAAAAATATATTTAAAAAAAATAGTTCTTTTTAAATTTTAATATTTGCGTTTTAAAAAAAAAAATAATTTTTAAATTTTTTTTAAGTTTTATAGGGGTATTTTTGTCTTATTGAGAAATATATATGAGCATTTTTATCTTTTTGCTAGGCTTAGGGGGGACATTGACAATATTTTGATAGTTAGTGGGAGATATTATCACAATTGAAAGTTTTGAAGGGACTTTGTCAATTGGGTGATAGTTTGAGGGGAAAATGGGTACTTTACCTCCCCCTTTTTTTTTAAAACAAATTTTTTTTTTTATGTTCTTTGCATTCTATATGTTTGATGAAATGTTTTGAATTGTATTTCGAGATATTTGAGTAATATTAGCTAAATTATCATGAGTTAATATTTGGGTTCTAATGCCTCAAAACTCATTTATGAATTCAAAATTAAAGCCTAAAGATGAAAAGTTAACCATTTAGGGATGGTATAACCCTAAAGAAATTCAGCTATCATAAATTTGGTGCTAATGCTTCAAAAACTCGTTTTTGGATTCAAAACTAAAACTTAGGGGTAAAAAGTTAACCATTTAGGGATGGTATGACTTTAAAGGGATTTGGTCATCTTAAATTTGGTACTAATGCCCCAAAACGCTATCTCAATTTTATATAGTTTTGTTGATATCAATTTCTGATCAATGATTCATGAAAGTCAGTGAATTTGATATATAATTTAATCAATTTATGATAAATAATTCTTAATTTTAAATTTAGCAAACACTTCCCCCTTTAACCTCTTTCCTATTCAATTAAAAAAAAAAAAAAAATGGTAGACGCTAGGCTGCCTCTTGGCCGCCGAAAAGCTCTACTCTTATAATATACTTTATGGTTTTTGTTTTATCAAATGTCATGACCGTTCTTGTTCTTTATTACTTACGACCGTTTGGTCATAAAATACTTTAACGCATTGGTTTTATTTTAATGCTTCAATTAAAACCGTTAGTGACTTTGCACACTATATATATATATAATTATATATGTTGAGCTCTGATGGGAAGAGATAGAGAAATCAATTATTTTCTAAGGTTAAGGCCGAATAGTGTATTGCAAAACACTTGTTATATACTGTATTGCTAGATCACTGCACACTACAAAAATTTTGCAATTTAGAGACACGTGGAAGGTGACTTTTTTGCCCAAAAAACATCATTATTGAAATAGTAAGTTCTTTTTAAAAAAGACGAATTATAAAGACTGAATTCCAAATTGCAAACATGTGAATAGTAAGAATGTCCCTAAAAGACGACATTTTTGCCCACACGTCACTACCCTTTAAGAAATTATAAAAAATAATAATTTTTACCAAAAAAATATTTATAATATATATATATACAATCAAATTAATTTTCTTTTTAAAAATAAAATTAAAACAAATTCAAATAAAATTTAAATTAAAAAAAATAGAGGGTTGGCTGCCAATGTTGGGGGTAGGGGGGTGGTCCTAAGGGCACCCCTAGCACCATGATTTGCCTTTCGAGCCACCCCAAAGGTGACCGCACAAGTGGCTTGCGGGGCCACCTACCTCTCTCTATATATATAGTTGGTTAGCTGTTAACAATTTTAGTTTTAAAAAATCCTAAAATCGCTAACCGCAACATTCTAGATAGTTCACAGTTTTTTCTAACTACCTTCAAAAGTGGTTAGAGCGGTTGGTCTACCCGCTATTTCAGCCCTGCTCTAATGAGAACTCATGATGACAGAAAATTGGGACAAACCCACTTGGATGGGATGGGAGAAGAATGTCCCCCCCCCCCAAAAAAAAGTTTCAAAATTTTCCTTAAAATATGTTATTTTTATAAATTTATCCATCCAAAATAATGTTTTTGTCCCCCTAAAAATTTTTCTTCTAATTTTACTCCCTCTTTCTTTATGAAGAACCGACAATACCCTTCAATTTATTTCCTCCAACTTGGATTTTTTACTTTTTGGTGGGAATTGTCACTTCAGCTCTAGACTTGCACCACCTCTGTATAATTGAGTATTGACTGATTGGAAATGCAACATTTTACCCTTTTTTTTTCTTCTTTTTTCTGTATCAGTGGCATACGCACTATTACCGGAGTATAATTTTGTAATAAAACTAAAATAATGAAATCTTCAATGTTGTTGTGTTGAGGAACAGACCCTGGGATGATGTATCCACTTCTAAATCCCAAAAATATTTGAGAGGTCCAACATCTTTTGTAGCACCCCAATAATTATGCCCTATATAATCCTATGGAGAGCTACTAATTTGCTTGCTCAAACTTAATTACAACCATATATACTCTAGTAAAACACTAGAACACAAAGCAAATAGAGCTTAAAAAGAGCTTAAAACTCTCCCTACTCTCTTCCTTCTCTCATTTGTAATTTCATTTTTTCCGTTAGCTTGAATCTATATGCCTCTTTGATTCACCATTCCAAAGCACCAATACACCTAATCGAAAATTTTAAAAAGCCCCAAAAATATATGTTTTTATGAGATAATTTTTTATCCCTTTATTTCTTTCTTCGTCCACCTTTACCTAAAAGTCTAGTTCCGCCCCTGACAAAAAATATGCATATTAGTAAGAGTGTACAAGTGGTTACAGTTAGTAATTATTATCTTTAATCACTAATCACAATTGCTTTAAAGAGTTATCAAATTTTTGTAATTGTATCTGTTTCGCCTTAAGTGTAGTTATAAATAACTGTCGATTAGTGGTTATTGAAACTTATAAGCGCACTGTATAACAGCTTTTTAAAAATGGTCTTTTAGGCCTATTTTGGTATTTTTGGCCCTCATTGAAGCTTTTTAAAAGGCCTGTTTTAGATGATTTCTGGCATTTCTAAATAACTAGATGGCTTCAAAATGTAATCAAGCTTACGAATATTATTTTGAATACAGATCAATATCATTAAACTTAAAACAAAAACATTATATCAAAGTTCAAACGCACTAAAATGAAGTGGTTTTGTATATGATTATTATTGTTTTTATGTATAATATATATATATATATATAAGGGTACGGTTAACGATTATTAACCGCCCCCTTAAGCGATTAACGATTTTTTACACCTAATACCGCCACCAATCTGAATCAAGCATCAAACTCACATTATGAATTCTTTTGCAAAATTTCATAGCCAAACGGCAACAACCAAATGAGAGAAAAAGCTCAAACATCCTAAGTAATTGAGTAGAAGGTGAGCTATGGTAAAATTACCGTGGCGGTGATGACAGTCGTAAGTTGCGGCTTCCGGTGTGAAAGTCACTTCAGGTGGATATGTCCAGATTGAGCAACAATGTGACAGAGAGAAAAGAGTGATATATACGGGGAGACGAAGATGAAAGAAAAACGAAGAAATGATCACTGGAGAAAGATAAAAAAAAAAAAAGGCGGGTGAGATGGCCGGTCATGAGTAGTGTGGAGTAAGGCGACGTTGTTCCCAAATATATAGGCAAAGTCTGTAACAACTTCATTCGCACTTGTTTCAGAGAGTTTTACCTCCGTAAATAATTTGAATAGGTATGAACAAATTGAAGTAGACGGGAGGAAGTAAAAGAAAGGAAAAGATGTACGACAGAGGCATAATATCTACAACGTGTTACGTGCAATAATTTGTACCACTACTTTTTTTCAGACTTTGACCCATACTCCGGCTGGAGACCTGACCACCACATATTGCACCCGGTCATGTTTCAGAATTTTATTTTTATTTTATTTTATTTTTTTATTGAAGACCCCTAAAATTATTTATTTATTTATTTATTTTTGACAATTTACTCACTGGTTAATCAAAATTACATTAAAATTCATGTCATAAAGTAAAAAAATAAAAATAAAAACTTTTAAAAAAATATGAGGTGATTGGCCTCAGCTAAGACATAGAAATTGTGAAGCCACCCTAAGGGCCAGAATTGGGTTGGGGTGGCTTCACACCCATGGCCTAGAACCAATTTCTATAGCCTAACCCCAAATTTTAAAGTTTTTGAGTTTGGCCTTAGAGGGTGGCCGACCCTCATGTCTCAGTTGGGGTGGTTGGGCACCCTAAGGGGGCTGGCTGGCTACCCCATAGTTTTTTTAAAGTGTTTTTTTTTTTTTTTTTTAAATTTTTGCTTTATATTTGTTTTTAAAATTTAAATAATAAAATATTATATTTTAATTAATGGGACACGTGCTGTTTTGTAGACATTTAGATGAAATTCAAGGGCCAAGATTTTTTTATAAAAAATTTATATTTAATTTTAAAATTAAATTAATAAACAATTAATATTTTATTGAGGTGAAACGGTGTGTTTTGATTGAGACTAACGACTGTTAAAAAATTTTGACGGCATGGATTTTATTGTAATTTTGATAAACTCAGAGAGTAAATTGTCCCCAAAAAAAAAAAAAAAAAAAAAAAACTTAAGGAGAAAAGAATTTTATCCAAGATGTTTTAATATAATTTCCCTATAAAATATAAGATAACCGAGAAAATATTGCAGAATTTTGGGGTGGTTCAACATTAAATACTTACTTTCACCATAAAAAAATTAAAAAAATTAAAAAAAAAAAAAAGAAGTGTCCTAATAACTTGTTGGAAATATTTAAAATATAAAATATGTAAAATATAGGAAAGCAAAAACAAGAAAAGAGAAGACACAACTTTAAATTGTAATTCAAGCTTAGAGACCACCACTAGAAAGTGATCTATGGAACTACATCTTGTTTGTATATATATATTGAATACTACGTGTTTGATAATACAATAAAAATGCCTATTTATAGGCAACGTAAATGTACAATATAAGAAATGTAAATCACATGATAATGATCAGATTTTGGCATTATTGCATGATTAGATTCCGTTATCATATGATATGGAAAATATATAATTTTGATATAATAGAAAGGCTCAAAACTGCCACTAAGAATGGCTTGTTCTTATTCTTTCTCTTCATTTATTTTGGGGGGTTGTCATTGAAAATTTGATTGTGCTGACATTTTGAAGGATGACGAGTGATCAAGTAATTACATATTCACTGAATTGATCATCAACTCATTTATATGTATACACATGTGAATTCCATGATGTATAGTATTATATATGAATTAGATCATATTGTCTCTAAGAGGTAGTTCAATCCACGATTACACTTAACAAGCGGAAGTCACTAGCTCAATTCTCTCCCTCTTAGACATGTAAAAAAAAAACAAAAACTGGATCATATTGATGCGCATTTGAAAACTCAAGATAACACCTTTGGAAACAAACAATAACCTTCCTATTTCACCTCTCTCTCTCTCCCAAAAACTAAATTTAGAAAACACAAGTAAATATATATCCAGAGTTTTGGTAGTTTTTGGCTGCTAACTTGTGACCCCTTAAAGGGCCATGCTTTATGTATCTGAGGAATAAGGCTTCGAATTCGAACAAATAATGAAAAAAAAAATGTCAAATTTCTGGTCTTGGTTTTCTGGCATTTATGGAAGTTCAGTGAAGTACCAACAAAGGAACAATTTGTTTTCATTCACAGGCGAGGTTCAGTTTTGAGGCCTACAAGGTTGCTGGTCCAGGCAAGCAGAAAAACAAAAAAGATTTGTTCGATCATGCATGGGCCCAAACAAGAACTAATTCCTTAGATATCAATCCATAATACGGATAAATATTTTCTAACGTACAATTCCATTCTCATCCACTCTTTTAATTATTAGATATTGCGTCCAAGCAAGTTGTCGAATTCTTTCATTGTCGTGCATCTAGTTTTTGTAGTGTTGCTATAGCTAGTCCAACTCCGGACCACAAGTGTCGGAGTGAGACATTTGTGAAGGATTTTTAGCTTGATTGTGCAGGGGTACGTAGGTACTCCCCTGACTAGAAAATGGCGATTATTTAGAATTAAATGAGATAGATATGTAATCATGTTCATTTAACTAAGAACTCTAAATAAAAATAAATAAATAAATAAATAAAAGGAGAAATATTTTAAAATACGTTAAAACTAGCTTGTTTAAAAATCTCTAATTTGAATTTTTCATGTATAATGAATTTGTTTCTTCTTAATTCAAAAACAACTTAAATTTTATTATTTAAAAAAAAGAAGGAAATTAATAATCAATACAAGTACAACTTTTAGTTTGCCCCTCAAGAAGAAGGTTATATGTGCTGAATCAATAAATCAATTTGAATTGTTTTTCTCAAAGAGCATATAAATGAGTGATTATATTCATTAATTTTGAGGTAATTTCATTTTCTTTTTATATTTTTAGATGTATTTGAATAGTTACACTAAATTTAGAAATAGAAAAGGGAGGTTGATTATAAGAGAGGAAGAGAGAGGCAAATCAATTGGCAAAAATTGATAGATATTAGGAATAATTTTAAATACTCATCTTTCATCTCACTCCTATACCATTGAGCTGATGTGGTAGTACCCATCATCACTTGACTTTTTTTTTTTCTAAAAAAAAAAATAATAAATAAAGATTGATCATATGGTTGATGGACACTATCACATCATCTAGTGATATGGAAGTAGGGTAAAAAATGAGTATTTAGCATGGACCCGGCTTGTGTGCTATACTTAAAAACTACATCATACATGCTGTAAAAAGATTGAAGGGTGATGATTTAACTCAAGTAATTGAAAGGCTCAGATCTATCCCAACAAATACAATTTTTTCTTTCATTCATCATTTCCTCTCATTTTTCTCCTCTGTAAATCCCCTCTTCACAAAAAAGATTGGATTTTGCAAAAGAACCACCAGATGGCCAGATGTGTATGAGATTTTGCAGAAAAAGTTAAAAATTTTGTGAAAAGGGGATAGAACTGAGAGTGAAGAAATTAAAGATAGCAAATTTGATGAAATAGTGAACAAAATATGATACCAAAGATTTAGGAGATTAGAGTATGTGGAAACATAAGAAAAATAAAAGTTAACTTAAGCACTTAGAACGTTATGATAACTCCCACTCCCAATCACAATTCGAGTTTCCGTATTCACTCTTGAAATGCGTAAAAAAAAAAAATGTTCGTTCTAATCCCTCTAAATACACTACAACACAAATCTATTCAAATTTAGAACATAAAATCAAATGGCTGTGTCCAGACACAATTAAGTGCATGCTTGGACACAGATAGGGTTATGCCTTTATAAACTCTACATGTTCGGACATGAAACCAAGCTGTCTAGACATGTAACGCACCATGAAAATCAATTAATTGGTAATTGACTGCATGGTTCGCTTTTCAACCTTGTCCCTTAAAGAACAAAACTGAAGGATCATAATTTTTTCGAAGAGAGAATTACAATGGAAGACTTTTAACTACATGATAGAGATATCAATAACTAAAATCATAACCACAACAAGAGTAAATATAAAACATCATAACATAGATAGGTCTCTAAATATATCGGTCAAAGACCAATCATCAAAATAATAGTATAGACCAGGATAATTATTATGAATATTAAACCTTGAGTTTGACTAAATAAAGCATGAAGAATATTTCTAGCAACTCCCCAAGAACGTCTCCGTTCGCGTCCCACATGCCCTTGAGCAACACCAAGTCCAAGTCCTAAAAAATGATCCAAAATAGGTCCTTCATAACTACCAAATAGCTCACTGGATCCATCTTTATACATAATAGAGGAAAAATGAATACAAGTCCAAGTCCTAAAAAATGATCCGAAATAGGTTCTTCATAACTACCAAATAGCTCACCGGATCCATCTTTATACATAATGGAGGGAAAATAAATACAAGGATAAGTCTAAAGACTTAATGAATAAAAATGCACATAGTACTTATGCCATTTTTTATGTTGAAGTTAGTTTGATAAATTATGTAGCATTATGACATGACAGTTATTCATGAATGCAATATAGATATAGCACATGCTATAATCATTTGAATCAACTCAAGATATTACCCTTTCTTAGTTCGGCTGGCACAGTTCTGAGAGACCTATAAAACTATGTCAGTGCCCAGACCATTGTACACTACCATTCATAACACTAGCAGCCCGACCAAGTCCAACATCGGGTGGCGTACGCTACTAATAATGTACTTCCTATAGTGACTTGTCAATTAAGGCTGCACCGGTCACGAAATAACCATTGGATCCAATACCCATATATCACACCCACACACATATTTGACCACAAAGTTAACATCTATAATAAGCTCATGACCGTTATCTCGCATATACCGGTATACCATGTCATACGATGCAATTATTCTTATCCGTCTTTTACATGCATGCTCTTAAAATCTCATTATGTTCATCATCTTGTTTAAGCAACACATTTTCACAAAATATAGAGTTCATAGCATAGCAAAAATGTATTTCATGAAAGTTGTAAAAATGCGTGTTTGGTACACAAAATAGTCTTGCAATATAGGAAAAATAACAGTTAGCATTATATGAGTGTGTACTCACCCGGGTCATAAAGTTCTTCCAAAGATTCATCCGGTAGCCCTAAACTCTCTGAATCTTTGAAAAGCCTAATATTAGTTCTAAGTTTGAGTTAAAATGAGTCATAATCCTAAAACTTTAACAGGGGATGTTGTCCGAATGTGTGGGAAAATGGGCGAACGTTCAAAAAAACACGTTTGGTCGAATGTTCAGCCAGAGTGCTTCAGACAAAACTCATATTTTGTCCAACGAGCTTCTAAGTAGTTCTAAATTGGTTCTTGTTTTAAAAAAGGATCTCTAACATACCCTAGCTCGAAACAACCTTACTTAGGAACAAGATATATGCTAAACAAAAATGAATGCTAAATAATGCTAAAATCAAAGCATAAACTTATGAAGAACATTATAACCTCAAAACTCCAACCAATTCATGGGATATAATCTAAGCAGAGTAATAACTACATAGAAAACGAAGTAAAGCAAGGAAGTTGCCTCTCCTTGAGTAAAACCTACAAGAAAAGCCCTTATCCTCTCACAAACCTCAACAAACACTCAAGTAAGGTTTTTCTAGGGTTCAAAAGGCATAATAGGGTTGTGAATGGCATGGGAGAGACTTTATATAGGAGGAAAAAAGCCGAGGGCACCTGCTATGATAGTCTGCAGGGCATGGAACATTTGGTAGTTCCTAGTCGAACATTTAGTGTACTATTGTGTATAATGGTTTTGTAGTGACCTAAATATTTAACTAAGCATAAGAGGCTTAGTTAAAGGGTTAAATTGGACTTTGGGTCACTGGGATCAACCAGAAGGGTATTTTGGGGAATTGGACCTCTGGACCGGACGTACGCTAGGGTTGGTGGACGTACGCCCCTGTCTTTTAGTGCGGACATACGGTGGTCCCCCACCGGACGTACACTCTGTAAATAGTATAGCTGTACTCTATGAATAGTACAACGGACGTACGTCAAAAGTACCGGATGTACGGTACTTTTCAAAATACCCTTCGAGTAATACCTAGACGTACGAGACAGCCTTTGGACCGCTGTGAAAAGGTACCAGACGTACGCCACTTTGGCCGAACGTCTGTTGCTTTCTGGACTTATAAATACCCCTCACCCCCTCACCCATTTCACACCATTCTTACCCCTAAACCCCTCTCTTCGCCCTTAGGCTACCAGTAAACTATTTGTGAGTGTTTGTGCGGTTTTGTGAGTATTTCGGAGTTGCCAAAGGAGGAACTCTTAAGATTTTGCTTCAAGGAGGTAACGCTCGGTTTTCTTAACTTTTTAATACGTCGTTATGTTGCTCGATTATAGTTCTATGTTGCTAGTGGTAGTCGTTAGCTTAGTTATACTTTTATCTTACTTAGGCTAGCGTTTTGTTAAGTTTAGCGTTGTTGTCTTCGCATGGATGTTATAATCTGTGTTAGGAGGCCTTAGGAAGCCTTGTTGGCCTTAGGAGTCGGAGAATAGGTGGACAATAGATAGAAAATGAGGTTCTCCCTAAAAGACGTCTGAGCGGACGTACGGTCTCGTGACCAGACATACGGCTCGTCATGACACAGTGGACGTATGGCCCCGAGCTCGGACGTACGGTCAGTATGTGATAGGAAAACCTTATTTTCACCAACCGTCTCATAGTTCATGTTTCCTTGTTATAGAGTTGTGCTTTGATAGAAATAGAACTGATGATAGGTCTTTTCTCAGTATTCGAAGTTATGGAGTTTCAATGGAATTACATGGAGGAGCTTTATGGCCCGGGTAAGTACAAACTCACATGGATGCTTTGTTGTTACTTTTCCTGCATTGCACGTATTTTGTATATATCAAACATGCATATTTTGCAACTCTCATGAAATACATTTTGGAACTATGGAGAACTCTCTTTTGTGGCGGTACATAACAAGATAATAACGAGACTTGTAAAACTGTGCATGTAAAAGATTGATATGACTAATTGCATCGTAAGACATGGTACACCGGTATGTGTGGTAATAATGGCCATGGGATTACAATACGGATTAACTTTATGGTCAATGTGTGCGTGTGTGGGGGCTTTGGATCCAATGACTCGTGACCAATGATGCAGCCATTCCCAATGGATGGTCACTATAGGACGGACGTCATTAGCGGTGTGGGCCACTTGGGGTTGAACTCGATCGTGTCGCTAGTGTTACGTAAGGTATGTTTCGTGCAATTGCTGGGGCACTGGCATTGTACTACAGGTCCCTCAGAACAGCGTCAACCCTGCTGAGAATGGATAATAGCTCGAGTAGACCATATTATTGAATTATTACTGTTATTCATGATTATAAGCATATATTATCTATATATATATATCACCTGCATGATAACTGTCATCTCATAATGTTGCATGTGTTTTATAAATAAAAGAATCCACAAATTAATGACAGGTACGTCATATGAATTTCTACTCAGTAAGTCGTCGGACTTACCCTTGCATCATTTCCCCTTTTACTACATATGTACAATTATGTTGTTCTAGATAGTAGATACGGTGAAGCATCCGGTTCTTGTGGAGGATTCGATCCAGAAGATGCTTGAAGACTTATTGCAAGCTTAAGCGGGTACTTATGGTAACTAGTACTTTTGAGTTATGTTGTAAACATTAGGGCTTGATGTATGCTTGCTTGCATATTAAAGTTTAGCATGGATCCCTTGTACTGATGTATATAATATGATTTTCGCTGCTTTTATGATCTTTGGTTAGACGCTCTGGTTATACTGATTTATGTTCATAGTACTTTATTACTTCCGCTGCTTAGTATCCTCTGTTCTTGAGGAGTAGATGTCCTGGAGGTCTTGTTCATAGTGGAACAAGGTTGAGAGATGAACCGTTGAATTAATTACAAGTTAATTAATTCGTGGGGCGTTACAGGTTTAGAGTTGTAGGAGAACATTTGGTTAGTACCCACTAGTTAAATGAACATTCGGCGTGGTCACCTCCCTCCCTCCCCCGAACGTTTGGTGTATTCTTTACCCAGTGGTTTCTTGGTTTTGCTCTCAACATTTGACGATCCTTGATGTGGTATTTTTGTGACAAAAAATATCAATTATAAAAATTACCACTCGCATTAGTACAATTCTGTAGGATAGGGTTATATTAAGGGTGTCGAACTTCAAGAACTACAAGGGTTTGGTTATCAAATTTGTAAGAATTAAAGTAAACTTAATAAAAAGAAGATTGATTTATTTGCGTAAATTTAAAGTGCATAAAATAAATGTAAAAAAAGAGTGAATATATGAGAGAGAGAGAGAGAGAGAGAGAGAGAGAGAGAGTAGAGTGTTGACTTCACTAAGATCCGGACATCAATGGTTAACTATATTTAATTCCAGAAATTCATTTTATGCATGTTATAAATAAACAAGAAAACACTTTATTAAAGAATGTAAATAATTCATCTTTGGTTAGCACAAATCGTCCACCTAACCACTAAAATGCGGTACGACCCATTTTTCCTAAGTATGAATTATTTAATTCTTTAATAAGTTTTATATAATCAATGGAATAGTATAACCCATCTTCGGTTGGCTCGAATCATCTACCTAAATTACACCAAACTGGGGGTGTAGTACGATCTGTCTTTCCTAGGTATGACCTATCTAATGCTATTGATTATATATCAATTAAAAACTATTGCATAACCATCAATCTTATGATCACAGAAAATAAAAATGATTTGAATTCAATAAAAGTAAAAGACTTTCTAAGATAGGAATTTCACTAATATTGATTTGAAAATTAAGAACAATTGTATTTAATATTAAGAACATAAATTAATTGTAGCAATTCTCATAGTTATACAATCAACATGCATAAATTGAAAAACTAGAAATCAAATATAATCAAATCATTGTGCTTGGAAAGGGTTACATCAATACCCCCATAAAGGGTTTTAGCCGCTTATGATCTTCTAAGCTTCAAAGACAATTTTCTGATTTTTAGTTTTAGGAAGCAACATGTCTTTTTACAATGTTTTGAGGCCTATTTATAGAAATTAAGAGAGCCTTAAAAACCCTAGAAATCCTAGAAAAATCGAAGGTCAGTCTCTCAGTCCAATTGGGAGATTGAAAACCAAGTCCAAGCTGTAAAAGGGCTCCTATCGTATTCTACACGCCTAGTGCGCTCGACTCAAGCACAATTCGCTTGAGCTTAGCGATGTGTCTGTGGCGCAGTGTCGCTAGATCCTGAGTACCGAGAATGGCTTCAATTTGTCATTTTAAGCCCAATTTTCAATGGAATTCTTGCATTTGATCTAAAACACAAAATCAAGCAAATAACAATGTTAAGGAATTAACATATGCGAGTTAAAGGCTTGAATGTGCAATATTCAGCATTTATTAATCCTCTAGGCGAACATTGGGGCAGTAGTACTGAAAACTCCCAAAAATTATCCCAAACAGGTCCTAATGACCCGAGAGCCCTTGTCAACCTTTTGACTAAGCTAATCAAAGCCTAGTAATACCTGAGGCATTGAACCACCAGGGATGACCTCCCAACTATCCACCTTCTTACAAACAAAAATCTTACATCCATTGAAAAATGATCTCTTTGAAATTCCTAATTGGACATGTTCCTAAGCTATTTGGACAAGTCTTGTGAAATGGACTATCTGGAATTCATGTCCAAACACGACTTCTAATTGTTTGAACATGGCTTGCAAAATAGATGTCTCTGGAATTCCTGTCCGAACACGTCTTCTAGCTATTCGACATGCTGACTACATTGAACTCTAGGGAATTTGTGTCCAGACTTGTCTTCTGGGTGTCCAGACACACTAGAATGGAGAATTATGATTTCTTCAATTCTTCATGCTACAAACTCATTTTCAACTGATTACAATGGAAATACTGAATGAGCTAATCTAAAATTAACAATAAGAAATGAACAACTCTCTCTTATAGAACCAATTTTTTGAAATAAGTTAGGCCATAAATATTTTCATGATATTAGAGTTATAGGCTAATGCTACTTACTATTGGAAAGTGGCTTGATTTTATCAAGTCTTATGTGGCCCCATTTATGTTACTTTATTGGCTGCTATGTGTTGCTGGTTTGTCTCTTTTGTTTTACTTCGGGTCCGTTTGAGAGTGTGTTTTTTAAAAATTAATTTGCGTTTTTAAACCAAATAGCAATTTTGGAGTGTTTGGGATTACGATATTAAAAACACAAATTTTAAAATCGTGAAAAAATTTGTGATTTCAATAAGCTAACTAGAGGGTATTTATTTAAAAAAGTGAGAATTTAAACCAAAATCACAATTTTGCTTAAAAAAAAATATTGGGCAATATTTTCCTATTTGGCCTGAAATCGCAATTATATGCTAATTTTACTCAAACACTCAATTGATTAAAAAATATTTTTTAACATATTTTATCAAACGCGATTTTAAAAAGTAGCGCTTTAAAAAACACAAAATTTTAAAAACGTAATTTTTAAGATCTCATTTATTGAAATCGCACTCACAAATGAGCTGTTCATGGAGAAGTTTATGAAGAAGTAATTGCTTCTTTCACCATGAAGCCTTTTGCTGACAGCCCCACACACACATATATATAGTAACCGCAACGTCACAACACATGATCTAATTCACAAGACTTTCTTTGTGTGTGTGTATATATATATATATATATATATGTATAGTAACCGCAACGTGACAACACATGTTCTAATTCACAAGACTTCCTTGTGTTAGATTCGAAACATGGATAACACGTCCCTGTTCCAAGTTGATGAACTTTTGGCTGTCATGCCGTTGGAGCAATTATCGCAATATATGTCAGGTTGAAATTTCAGGATTTGGAGGCTATCGATCAAGAAGAGGCTAATGATATATCTTTTTCATTTTCAAAATATAATAATGATCAATCACAAGTCTAATAGTGATTTTAATAGATATATCATTTTTGGATGAATTTAAGATAGATACAAGAGAGACTTTTAGAATTACTCTAAAACTCCTGTCAACCGCTGGCTTTATTTCCGCAGTTCCAAACAACCCCCAAGGAAAAATCTTATTAGCTAGACTTGGGAGGTTTGATTGGTTTTTTAAAACTGAAAACATTACTTCTTTTAAATAGAACAATTTTCTTTCTAATTAAACATTATGTTACAAAAAAATAAAAAAAATAAAAAAAAAAAATTCAATTTGAACCTTTGTTTATTAAATCTTATTAAAGAAACAAACTATGTCTGATGTGCCACTCAACACTTATTCTACTCTTACCGACATCTAATCTGTTCACTGGTTACTCTGCCTAAATATATGTACTGCTTAACAACATCTAGAAAGGAGAAGAAAAATGGACGAGCTTGAAAAACTGAAAAAATAAAAAATAAACACACAAATAAATAAAGAAAATACCTCTTAAATTTTCTAAAATGCTAGTTAAATAATCATATTAAATACTATGAAATGAAGAGCTTGAACCTGTTTAAGTTTGGGATGATGACCAAGAGTAATTCTAAATGTCATTAGATGTTTTTCTTGTATCTTTTTAAAATTGAAGTAATTTTTAAAATTATTATTAAATTAAAATTTAATAATAATAGATCACATAATTTCAAAGAGAGCCTCTTAAGTCCAAATAATTTGCAAAAGACACCTTTTACAGCATCCAATTAAAATCTATCACATTATACAAGTATGCAAACCCAAATAGACTTAGTAACACCGGATCCTTCCAAAAATCAAACAAATTAGGAAAAAATACAAAATTAGTCCATGTGATTTACTTGATTTATAATTTACTCCTTGTGGTATCAAAACGAACTCAAAAATCCCTATGGTATGCAAAAAAAAACAATTTACTACCTACAGTTAAATTCTATTCATTGACTTAACGGATTGTGTTAGCGTGCCATGTCCTATCAAATTAAATGATGATATGTGTCATGTTTTATTTATGAATTTTAAAAATCGCACTTGGATTTTCCACGTCATATTATTATGCCAACTAATGTTCCCACCTTAGCTTCTTTCTTTTTTTTTTTCTTTTTTTTTTTAAGTTAAACACATTTGGTAAAATATTTTTAAAAACCCTAATTCTACCAAATTATTGATATGAAAACCTAATTCAAAAGAAAACAAATTATTCTTCTTCCTCCTCTTCTTCTTAGATATATTTTCTCTATCTACTTCTTCTTCTTCTCTGTTTTTTTCTTTCTTTCTTCTTCTTCTTTCTCTTTTCTCCTTTTTCTTCTTCTTCTCCTTCTCCTTCTCTTTTCTCTGTTTTTTTCTTGTTGTGGTTTTTTTTTTTCCTCCATCTCTTCCTATCTTCTATTTTTTCTCTTACGCTCTTCTCCTATGTTGAAATTCCTCTTTTTCTTGGCAACATTCAAGAGGGCAATACAGAGACGGAGAAAAAAAAAAATTTCTTTGTCGACACCCCTAATAAGATATAGAAATTTAATTCTAGACTTTTAATATAGTTTGTATATATTTTCACTTCCTTTTTTACTTCACACATCTTTAACAATTTAAAATAATTGATTACCAAAAAGTTTACAGAGTTCTTATAAATTAATTTATCTATGGACAACAAAAACAATTCTATTTACAAAATTAAATCTCAAAATAAGAATTTTTCTAACCCAAACTCCATTGAAAAGAATTAACTAATTCCGTTAAAAAAAAGAAAAGACAAACAAATTGAATAAATCAAAACAACAATTTGAAGTTTTTGTTGGTTTTCCAATGTCAACTATATATACTTTTGTGTTATTGTGTACAATGCAGAAGATAGAGAAAAAGAGACGAAGAAGAAAAGGAGAGAAGAAGAAGAATAATTTGTTTTTTTTTTTAATTAGGTTTTCAGATCAATAATTTGGTAGAATTAGAGTTTTTAAAAATATTTTACCTAATGTGTTTAACATTAAAAAATAAAATAAAAATAAATAAAAAAAAAAAGAAGAAGAAGAAGATAGAGAAAAAGAGACGAAGAAGAAAAGGAGGGAAGAAGAAGAATAATTTGTTTTCTTTTGAATTAGGTTTTCAGATCAATAATTTGGTAGAATTAGGGTTTTTAAAAATATTTTACCTAATGCGTTTAACGTTAAAAAAATAAAATAAATAAAATAAATAAATAAATAAAAAAGCCTGAGGTGGGAATATTAGTTGGCATAATAATATGACATGAAAAATCGAAGTGTGATTTTTAAAAGTCATAAATAAAACATGACTCGTGTCATAATTTAATTGGATGTGACATAGCACGTTAACAGAATCCATTAAGTCAATGGATAGAATTTAACTATAGGGACTAAATTGTTTTTTTTTTTTTTGCATACCAGAGGGATTTTTGAGTTCATTTTAATACCATAGGGAGTAAATTGTAAATCAAGTAAACCACATGGACTAATTTTGTATTTTTCCCAACAAATTAACTCCCCCAACTTAGTTTGGTTTGTCTCTCGAGAACTTCACTGCCGCCAACTTCAACTTCACTGCCCAACGTCGTCGGCCAGCCCATCTCTAGCCAGCCCAAAGTCACCGTCCAACCTAATCGTCATCCACTTAACGTCGCCGATCTCATCGCTTTTTGGCATCTTTGCCGGACATCTTCGTTCATTGCCCAACCAGCCGAAGTGCACCGTCGAAATCATCTACAACTTTTAGAGAACATCAAATCTCACAAAGTTTTGGATAAACTTTCATTATAGCCCCAATTTGATTTTTCCCTTGAAATGTTTTAGAATTGTATTTCTTGGAATTTTTTGGAATTATATTTCTGATCAATTTTTGGAATTATATATCTTGGAATTGTATGCCTAAGAGGTACTTTAGGACACGGCTAAGTTGAAAGAGCATGTCATCTATTTGATGAAATGCCTGTGAGAGGCTTTAGAAGAAGAACAAATTCTAGCAAACACCAACATATTAATGGAAAGAAAAAAAAAATGCAAAAAAAAAAGATCATGGGCAATGAAATAAACCATACAAAGTAATGGTTGGGCAATGGAGGAAGGCGTCTGGCGATTTTATGCAGTGGTCGGGAGGAAGACGTCCAGCGATTTTGGGTAGTGGCTAGAATGGGCAATGGATGGCGATGTTTGGCAGTGTTCGATGACATTGGGCAGTGATCAGCGATGTTAGGCAGAGGCCGGCGGTGTTGGGCAGTGACAAGCGGCAATGGCTTTTGGTCTCTGTGGGCGGTGGCTAGTTGGCTTTGGTTTGTGGCTTTGAAAAAAATGGGGAGGGATGATAAAGACCCAATTTTTTTGCCAAACTTTTGCTTTATTATTATTACTTTTTTTTAAAAAAAAAAAGTAAAAAATTTAAAAAGTGTATGAAGTAATAATGTTTTTTTTTTTGTCCTTCTTTTAATTGGTGTTTTTTAAAAAATAAAAAATGAATTTTTTTTTCCATAAAAATGGCCATTTTTCATAAAAATTGACCATTTTTACGAAGGAAAATGCATTTAAAAAAAAAAAAAACTAAAAACTAAAAGAATGACCAAAAAAAATATTATTACTTCAAACACTTTTTTATTTTTATTTTGTTTTTTTCTTAAAAAATAAAAAAGATAAAAGTTAGGTAAAAATTGAGAAAAGAGATTGAATCTTTAGCATTTTCTTATAATAGGTTCAAAATTAGATAGATGTGTTATAATTTTTTTAGTTGTATCTTTTAAATGTGACAGTATCCTATTAAATACAGTAAAAATTGTATTTTACTGATTGTCCGGATCCAAGGTTTTTTCAATTTTAAAAGATACAAAGAACACAAAAAAAGACGTCGAGCGACTTGAAGTTGACTAATCGTTTCATGGAATTAGGGAGATGGTGTTTTGTCATTACCATTATCAGTCTGTCACCATTTTGTGGATTAAAATGGGAGGCTATGGCTCTACCTCCAACTTCTTCCAACCATCCTACAATAGATTCCTGCAACGTGTCCTCCATTAAATTGGAATCATTAATTAGTGAATTGATTATATATCCTGACAACAATCGTCAAATTGCAACAATCGTCCCCTCTGCAGCCACATATATCGTGCACTTTCTTCTTCTTCTTCCTTTATTTTTTATTTTTTATTTTATTTTATTTTATTTTTTCAATGATAAGCTTTGGTTCATAAGGTTCAAACTTCTTTTTTATTTTTTTTAAACCAACAAAAAGTTAAAACTAAATACGTAATATATATGCTTAGTCATACAAATATTTGGACATATAATTCATTGAGAATATACATATATATATACCTCCTCAAATTATAATCACATTGTCAATGTATTTCTAAATTAGTAATTACGTTCAATACAAAAAAAAAAATAAAAAAAAATAAAAAAATTAGTAATTACGTTAAGAACAGAGTTTTCCTCTAAATTGGATTAGAGGAATCTCCTCCAACCTAATCTATAAAAGTGACATGTGTCTATTTTTTTAATAACGTGTGAGATGTACATGAGTTTTTAATATTATTTATTTTAACTTTTGTCCATGTTATTAAAAAAAATGTGCATCTTACATGTTCAAGGGACATGTGTCACTTTTACAGATTAAGTTGAAGGAATCTTCTTCAACCCAATTTGGAAAAAAACTCTGTCCTTATGTTAATGTCTCTCATAAACTACTAAAAAATTGTTAATATTTATTAATAACAAAAATATTCTTTATAAAATTAAAACCAATTCTTAAAATTATATCAATAAATAAAAACTAGAAATTAAAAAAGAAACTGGTAATCACAAATGTGAAATGAAGACTTTTTTGGTCTCGCAATATATGTGATAGGTCTTTATTGCCATGCATTGTTAGAACGAATTAATCACAATTAATTACGATTTAGTTGGTTGTTGAACACTGAAAAGTGTTATTAATTTCAACACCAATATTTGCATCCCATAAATGAGACTTAACAAATTAATGACAAATGTGAAATGAAGACTTAACGAATTAATTTCCAACGCCTACCAACCAACGACTTCGTGATTGATTGTGATTAATTCGTCCTAACTTGTAGCTTTGACAATACATGGCAATAAAGACCAATTAGGACGAATTAATCACAATCAATCACGTAGTCGTTGGTTGTTAGACGTTGGAAATTAAAGTGTTATTAATTTCAACACCAAAATATTTGCATACTCCTAAAATGAAGGATAATAATGTAAATTTAGTTATTTAATTTTAATGTTAAGACAATACTACTATTCATTTTACACTAAATAAATACTCTTCATTTTGAATTGAAATGGAAAGGATCATGTTCCCATAAATGAGGGTAAACGGAATAATCACAAATTTCATGGCATTGTATCAGTACAAGATACAAATCCAGAAATACCGAATCGAAATGGTAATGGTGACGATATTGAGAGATTACACCATGACGTAGTGCTCCTGGACTTCCCTAGCGTCCAACTCAGACTGGATATAATTTTTATTTTGTCAGAGTCGTTAACAGTATTGCTTTAAACTAAATATAATAATTTTTATATTTTCTCGGTGTTGTGTATGTTAGAAAACAATGTGATAAAGAAAAATAATCAGAAATAAATACTAAATTGTTAGGTAAATATTAGTCAAGTAAGAACAAAAGTCTAAAACAAAAGATAATTTTGAGACATGATGAATCACTATCTTTAAGACGATATTTGCCCCAACTCGAAACCTCCAGATATAACAAAACTATGAATTCTACATATAGTAATTTTGGAAGTCTCACAGTTTCTCTTGTAAACAAACTTGAAAATGAAAAACTGAATGGTAAATTCAAAGGAAAGTGTCTTATTTATAGAGAATGAATGGGTACAAGTGAAAGTTATTACTTCTCATTTTATGTAACTGATAGCAGTTAACACAATAATATATGTGACCGCAAGTTTAACGCTGTACGCAATGCGTTAGCTTGATGGTAAAGCTATGTCCTTTTAAATTGTAACGCACTGGTTCAAGTCTCAATAACACTCTAAAATTGCTTACATTTTTACTCTTCGAAAATGTCCAAAACGAGTGTTTTCAATGCTTAAACCCTTTTTCTCTTTTTTAATGAAGTAATGCTATAAGATTTCTTAGAGCTTTTTTAGAGTTATCCCAAATGTGATGTGGCATTTAAAATTACCAATAGATCAAAAGTCAATAAATCACATTTTAAATTCAACGGTAATTTTAAAAGTCACATCACATTTGGGATGACTCTAAAAAACCTTAAAACGTTACTCTTAAGGAAAATTACCTTTTAACTCTCATGAACTATAGGGCATTGTCCATTTGCCCCCATGAATTGCCAAGTGTAATATTCGACCTCATCAAAATACTTAACCTTAGCCAATAGCCCCATTTTTTCTTTTTTGCCCTCCATTCTACAAAACAATATTTATATACCCAAAATACCCTCAAAGGTAAAATGGAGGCAAAATGAGGTTGTTAGCTAGGTTAGTAGTTTGATGGGGTCGGTATTATACTTGGCTTCATAAAGTAAATGGCCAACTCCTATAGTTCATGGGGGCTAAAGGTAGTTTTCCCTAATTTTTATGTAAGTATCTATGACTTGTAACTTCGTAGTTTTGGCTATGATTTTTTGCTACCAGAGTCGAGAAAGATGAGCTACCTATGCATTATGTTGAATATGTTTGGAACAGATTTAATGTTACAACTGAAAATTAGTCATGAATAACAGATATTGTTGTCATAGATAGGATTTGAATTTTCATTTTTATGTAAGCATCTATGACTTGTAACTTCGTAGTTTCAGTTATTATTTTATCGGAGCTTTTTACTCTATAATGTAAGAGTGTTTACGCTCGTGATCCTTCTTCAATGAGACTGAAATGAATTTTCCTTTCAAAAATAAAAATATAAAATAAGAATTTGTTTTTTTCTAAATAATAAGCCATTGAAAAATATTTAGATTAATAATAGATTATTTACAAAATAATAAGGCCTACAAAATAAAGATCTCCCAATTATTTCAAATTTTATTTTCTCTCTCTCTCTCTTTATTTATTTATTTTTCTCTTTTTCCAAGTCTCTCTCTCCACTCTTCAAATATAACAACCTAAAACATCAACCTGAAGTAATTCTTCTTCGTAATCTTCCATATGTATGTTTTTTATTTGAAAAAAAACTACAACTTCAATAATTAACTTTTTTTTCCTCTCTCCACTCTTCAACAATAATAACCTAAAAATTTAATCTCAAAGTAATTCTTATTCTTAACCTTTCAAAATGATTTTATTTATTTATTTAAAAATAATAATAGAAATCGCATTTACTAAGCGTAATATCAAACAAATCCTTAATAAAAATAATACAACCCTCTCCAAACAATTATAATTAAGTATTAATTGTATTTGTAGGTTTTTTTTTTTATTCAGTTTGTTCTTTGATGAAAATTGCAACTTCTGAATTAAGATAATAAATTGTTTTGATTTTTAGTGGGCTAATGGAAGATTATAATACATTTATTTGATTTTTGAAAAAAAGAGAATAGAAACTCTTCAAAACACTAAAGAGATAATTAAACACTGAACCTAAGAGGATTTATCTGATCGTAGTAAATGTTGAGTGCAATATTTTGTTTTATTAGGTACTTATAAAAAAAAGATTTTATTTATTTTTAAATTCATTATTTTTATGTTTGTTTGTCTAAAAGTTTATTTGTATTGAAATATAATAGGTATCACACCAATAAGATTTTATGTTTTAATTCATTTGATTTTTATTTTTTTTTGTTTTTGTTTTTTTTGTTATATACTTGAATTTTCTAGCAATTTGAAAGTGTTGAAAGAGATTTATTTGATTGCATTAAATATTAAGTGAGAAGATTTTGTTTTACTTTGTATTTTCTGAAATGATTAGAACTTTATGGGTTTTATTTATATTGAAATATATTAAGTATCACATCAAACAATATCGAGTTTATTAATTTTCTATTAATATTTTGATAATCGTAATTCAAGTTTTCTTTCTTGCTATTTTTTTTTCTTTTATACTTTTCATTGAGTACATGTTTGGTACATTTGAAAAGAAAAGTACATGTTTAATACTGTACTATTGTATAACATTTAATATATATTTTCATTAAAAGAGGCGTGATAGATTTTTGCACACAGCTATTTTAACTTATAATGAAAAGTAAGATGTGATGTGTTTAAGATAAATTATAATGAAAAATCCCTTGCATATAATACACATGTTATTAATTGCGTTAACTATATTATAATCCATGTATTCTTCTTGCTAATTTTTTTTTCTTTATACTATTAATTTTAAGTCATATATACCCAAGAACAAATATTTAATATATATTTTTTTAATTTAAAGAGGTGAGATATATTTTATACTTCTTTTTAACTTGTAATGAAAACTGATGTGTTTAAATTTTAATTTTTTCATCTATGTTTTCGTCATCTTTTTACCGTCACAAACAAATTGAATAATGAACTATAAATCAGAAACGCCATTCATGTTCTTAAGCAGTTTTGCCTCCACAATTATAACAATTTTTAATCATAAATATTGTGATTTTTCTAGATTACTGTAAACTTTTCTAAAAATAATGGTGTCCACAAATTACTGTCTGTTTAACTAGAAAAATAAGAGAAATAGAAAATCGAAATTGTAGTTAAGGTGGGTTACAATGTCACTTTTCTTAAGAAATTATTTGTTCTCATTAGAATTTATAATAGCAAATATTTCTTCAATATGCAATGGAGCCCATAAAACTTATATAGTTTAGTTGATTTTTGCATAAACAAAACTAAACCTAAACGCCCTCAAATTTTCTATTCTATCAAGAAACATAGACTTTAATTATTATTATTATTATTTAAAAATATATATATATATATATATATATGAGGTCTTTTCGAGGCAACATATGGTGATATAATTTTTCATCGTATTTAAAATTGGACTGTAGTAGGCTATTAATAATATTGAAAATAGTAGTTATTAATATATGTAAACCAATGGTCACAATGTATCAAAATCAACTGTTAATCCAATAGTCACTAACTGCTAATTCACTAATAATAAAATGCTAATTTAACATATACTTAATTGTGACCGTCAAATTTAATTTATAATTAACAACTATTTAATTATAACCGTCAGATCGCAATAGTTAGTAATGATCATTTAATCACAACCGTTATATCAAAGTTAATTTGATTTTACAGTTGACTTTACTAACGGTTTAGCAAATCTAAGCATTGAATTTACTTACGAAGCATCATATGGTCAAGATAAAGCCATTAAATCAAATGATCATAGCCATCCAAAAAATAAATGAGAATTAATTTTGATAATAACTCTAAGAATTAATAAAGAGAGAGAATTTATCTTTAATTTATAATAATAATAATTATATTATTATTGGACTCTAAGAAATTATTAAAGATGGGCTTTAAACTCATATGAGGTGAAATGTCAAAATATTCATTAATTTGAGGTTAAATTTACTTATTTTCATCAACTTAAACTTTTGGACAACTAATGATTTAACCATCTCCATATAATAACTTTTAAATGCATGCACCAAATTAAGAAAGATTAAAAGAAAAGAAAGCAACTATTTAATTAAAAAGATTAGGTTCATCAAATTTTAAGGATTAATTAATATATGTACTTATCCGTAATTAGTAGCAATTTGATCTACATGCTGATTTTTTGTTTAGTAAATCCAATAATAGGATTGTAAAGCATCATAGATCAAGATACGCTTTAAATCAAATGATCCTAGCCAAAAATTAATTATCAAATTTAAGTTCAGCTAACTAATGTGCTCCCTTAATTAATTCATAGCCAAGGAAATGTGTGGTTAGCAATAATATTGTTTATAGCCAACGACCTCTTTGTCTCAATGTCTCATTCTCTGTATAAATGGGAATTAATGTATTGATAATAACCTATCTAAGAATTGATAAAGAGAGAGAGTTTATCTCGATTTTTAATAATAATAATAATAATAATAATAATAATATTATTGGACTCTAAGAAAATTACGCAAAAGATGGGCTAAACGCATAAGGTGAAATGTCAAAATACGAGAATTTGAGGTGGATTATATAAGTTAGGTTGACATACGTGAAATGTTGGATTTCATTCTCCTAACCATCTTCATATATATCTTTTTTAAATTTACCATTGAATATGTAGGACTCATATGTAGACTTACAAATCTAATAATAAATTTGAATCTACTTGAAAAAAATATGGTTAAGAGATAGGTGTGACAGAATGAGGTCTAGCATTTTTCACTGACATGCTGCTATATATCATACGAAAACTCCTTATATTACTCAATTTTACTATCAGTTAAACATGGTCAATCCTCCAAGCTTGTAAAAGGGTACATACAAGCATTCATATCCGATTCAATAAATTTTAACTAAATTTTAATTAAATCATAATTAAAGATGCAAAAGAAAAGGTTATGTATCTTGAGTCTACCACCAGGGTTCACAGGAGAAATGTTAGGTTTTATTATTTTGACTATCTTTTTTTCAAATGGATTTAAATTCACTATTAGAATTATAGGTTTATATGTGAGTCCTACATATTTAATGGTAGATTTAAAAAGAATATGTACGGAAATAGTTGATAAATGGTTAGGAGAATGAGACTTAATGTGTCTCGGGTTGACGGGGTCAGACGCTCTTTACACAATTGGTCATGCCCATTTGACAAATTCAAATGCTGAATAGTCTGCTACATAGAAAAATGGACACTGGATATATGCCTTCTACCATGGCAAGTACTCGCAAACGTTGGCTCATTTAGTTGTTGCCCAATTGTTCTTCAATAATGGCAATTGATGGTGTGTGACTGTTACTTTATATTAGCCTCCAACATTCAACAACAATGGAGCATATTACTTACCAAATTTAGTGATGAGGTGATAGTACAATAACATATTAATGCTTTGATAATCAAAATTCAAATTTTATTCTTTTCTTCTTCTTTTTTTTTTAATACTTCTTTTCATTTTAAGCTACTCTGACAGGAACAAAGATGTTATCGTGTTTTAGGTTATATAAATTAAACTAAATTCAATGGTCTTATGTTTAATTAATCTGTGTATGATTGTGTCATTAAGTACATATTCAATACACTTAAAAAAAAAAAAATACATGTTCAATAATATACTAGTGTATAACTTTTAATATGGCTTTTTGTTAAAAGAGGCATGATAGATTTTTTCACATGAAAGGTAAGATATATGTAAATGCGTTTAAATTTTAAAAATAAATTATAAAAAAAATCCCATGTATAATGCGAGTTGTGTGCTAGTATTTATAACAGTTTAATAGAACAACAAATAATACAACGTACATATTTGATAACCCTTTTTTTTATTGAAAACTATTTTAATGTAATATAAATGTAAAAGTTCATTTGAATTTTTGTGAGTGATTCATTATGTCATGTGAAAATTTGGTACATTGTGATAGTTATGTGGAATTCTTATCAAGACCATAAATGCACAGCCAATTATATTCCTGGTAGCAAATTGATTTGCACACACATATCTCTCCACACATTAACTTTGCAACCACTTTTCCTAAAACTGGTAGACAGGTATGTGATTCACGACCCTAGTAATAAGTCATTCTTCGTACTAAATTAGATTCTTTAAAATTCTTAGGACATTAAGAATTCAACATTTAACTCCGACAGCAATAGCTATCATATTCATTCATATTTTAATATGGATAAGCTCATATGATAAAATTCAAATAATTTAATTTGAAAATAATATTTGAAATTTGAAGAAATATACTCGATAGGGATTAATGCTTGTAAAATATATTGAAGATGAGAGAAAGGAGAAAGAGAAGAGAGGGGAAGCCTAAAGAGAGTTTAGGGCTATATCTTTACTATATTAAATTGTGTTAAACAATATTATATGAGCTTTTATTTATAGAGTGACAATAAATAGTGAGAAAGAAACTCAAATAAACCCTAAAATACATAAAAAGGAAAAATAAACCAACAAAGAAAATAAAATAAGGAACATATAAAATATTATAACAAAGGAAATAATATATTCTAAAGATTCTAACATATTCTAACAATGCTTACCTTTGCTGCCTTGCATAAGCATGCTAAAAGTTCTTCACATTACAATGAATTTGCTTATTATACTATGAAACGGCAACAATTTTCGTCTTTCAACTTGCCTGAACTAGCAGCAAACTGGACAGGCCTCAAAAGATCGACTAGCTAGTTCAAACTGAACCCCTATGAAAACAAACTGTTCTTCTGTTGATGCTTCTCATGAAGCTATACAGTATTAAAGCCCCTACTCTAAATATAGAAAATTAGAGTATGTAGACACATGTTGTAAGAATTATAAGAATATATATCACTTACGTAACTGTGATCAAATTAAAACGCTCAAATCGTTTTTTAAAAAAAAATTGAATTTATAACAAAAAAAAAAAAAAAAAACAGAAAAAACTTGCTGGGTGTTATAGAATGAAAAAGAAAAAGGACAAAATGGAAAAATATTTCATTTTTTTTTATTGAAATAATTTTTTAATATGAAAATTTAAATATACAATCGATGACGTAATAATATAAGCTTATATCCTTTACACTTTTACATTTTTTTTTTTTTGACATGTCCACACAAGGGTAGGGAGAGGGAGGATTCGATCTTGTGACCTACACTTCATAAGGCGTGGTTCACAGCCGATTGAGCTACCTCTTGGAGACCACTTTTACATTTTTACTCATAAAGCTGAGCATGCTTAAGCCTTTTTTACTTATGTAGGTACATGACATGTGCCTAATTATGACAAAGTCAATTATACTTCTCAAATGATACAATTATCCTTCTCTAAATAAAATTATAAAGGGAAAAGTTCACATACCCTCCTCAAATTACCACCAAATTGACAATGTCTCCCTTAAACTTTCAATTGTGACAATGTCTCCTCCAAATTACTAAAAATTGTCAACGCTAGCGCTTTAGTAAAAAAAAAAAAAAAAAAAATTATTAAAACTTCTAGAAAAAAAAAAAACATAAAACTAAAAATAAAAAAATAAAAAAATTCAAAGGGTGGAAAATTAAAAAAAAAAAATTTGTATAAGAATAAAAATTTCAATTTACAATTTAAAAAAAAAATGATTTTTTTTATAACTTTTTAAATAAAAATTTCCCTTTTTTTAAAAAAATTAACAATTTTCGTGTAAGAAAATAAAAATTTTCGTTTTCTAAAAAAATTTCTTATAAATAAAAATTTCCGTTAAATTTTTTTTTTAAAATATATATATTTTAAAATCGTTCTTTTAAATTATAATTTTTCATTTAAAAAAAATTTATTTTTTGTTTTATTTATTTTATAGGGGTATTTTTGTCATATTAAGAAATATATAGGGTCATTTTTATCTTTTTGCTAGCCTTAGGGGAGACATTGTCACAATTAAAAGTTTAAGGAGGACATTGCGAATTGAGTGATAGTTTGAAGAGGAAATATAAACTTTACCCAATTATGAAATTACCCCTTAACCAATTCCACCCTTCATCCAATATAAATGGCAGGCAGAACTGGACTGCCAATTTGGAGTTGGAAAGGGTTGGAAATGGGGCCCACGACTTAAAGTCTTTTAGGCTATGGCTCATTCAAAAGTCCATCATAGTGATTAGCCCATGGGCCGAACTAATCCAAATTTCTTTTTGGGCTCATTGATAAAGGCCATGTCACATGGAAGCTGGAAAACAAATTTTGTACTTATATAAATTTTACAGTGCATTTGATCAGGTATTGCACTCGTTTCTAAATAATATTGTAGAAAACGTTTCTGTTTTGCAGTGCGTTTAAAATAAAAAAATAAAAAAGGTGAAAAATGAGGGAATGTTTGGTAAACTTTAAAGAAGTGTTTTGGTCCAATAAAAAAAAAAAAAGAAGTGTTTTGACTTAAAACAAATAATAAAACAAGTGTATTGGTTTGGTGGGTGTTGTATTCGAAAAATAAAAAAAGAGTTGAGAATTGGTGGTAAAGTTTTCAAGAGTGTTTTGCAAAAATTAAAAATTGAGAAATATTTTTAAAATATAAAAAAGTAAAATAGTTATTAAAAAAAAGTATTGTACCTTGGTGAAGTGTTGTCACAATGGTGCTAATTTGGCTGCCACTCCAGAGCCACGATAGACATGTGGCTATTGTGGGGTTGCCAGAATTGTTGGTAGCCATTGCAGCCACAATACCTCCTCAATTTTTAAAATATTATTTTAACCAAACATGCCCTCACATTTTCTTACCACAAACAAAAGGGTATATTTTTAAAAACACACGATATCACAATTTTAAATGTAGAACTATGATTTTAATAAAAGCTTAGTTGCATTTTTGAAATTTTTATTTTTATTATTTGCATTTTTGAAATTATTATTTTTTCAAATGCCAATTTTTGAAACCACTAAACTAAATGGGCACTTATTTTTTTTTTTTAATAATTAATGGGTACTTAATTTAGTAAAAAAGACAAACATACTATTCAAGGAGGAAAAATGATTATTTAGAGTTAAATGAGATAGATTTGTAAAAATAGTTTGACATTTACTAATGTTTATTTAAATAAGATCGCTACATTAAAAAAAAAAAATGTTTAGAGATTTTAAAATACATTAAATTTGTTAATTAACAATACTTTGATTTGAAACTTTCATGTGTATTATAATTCTATATCAACTTAATTGTGGATTTGTTTTTTCTTAAATAATTCATAAGCAACTAAAGTTTAATTCGTGTAAGAAAAAGGAGAAAATTAATAATCAATATATATATATATATATATAACTTTTTTAGTTTTCCCCCAAAAGCAAATAGTTATATATGCTTAATTAATCAATAAATAAATTTGAACTAAGTTTCTGAGAGAGCTTATAAATGAGTGATTTTATTCCGTTATTTAATACTAAATTTAGGTAAAAGAAAAAAAGGAGACTGATTATGAGAGATGAAGAGAGAGGCAAAAAAGAAGAAGTGATAGTTACCAGATGGATGGGCCTTAAATAAATAGATAGTACTAGCATTATGATGTGTCATGGCTTCATGTATCACAGCAGCATGCAAAGCCGTCCTACCAAGGGGACCCCCTTGCATTGGAGATTTGCATTTGTCTAAAATTTTGAACAACACACTTGCAAACATTCTCTCGGCAGCTATGTAAAGTGAAGTCTCACTAGCATCATTAATAGAATATGAAAATTTTGGGTCTTTACGAACCAACAATTTTACTACCTAAAGGTGATTATAACATAAAGCTTCATGAAAAGATGTGTCTTTCTCTTTGTTCGTCATCCTAAGCATTCCTTTTACTAGTTCAATCCCACCTTCAAGGTCTTGATCATCATGGAGAGTTTGGTCACAATATTTGATTAGAACTTCCACTATGTCATCATGCCTGTACATTGCCGCAATGTGCAATGGAGTTTCACCTTTGGCATAGACTTGCCTTAACAATGAGGGATACATTTCAAGAATTTCTTCCACAAAGTTGGCTATTGATTCTAATCCTCTACTAGGGGCTTTTTATTCCGCTCTTTCATTGAGGATTTTTGTTGATTCTGATCCTTCATTGAGAGTTGATTTTGATCCTGAATCGAGAACTGTGATGTAAATATGGAGGATTGTGTTTTCATTTGGAGTTTGTAGGAAGTCAAGAGACTGATTGGTGATAGATTTGAAGAAGTCGATATTTCCTTTTGTTGCAGCATTGTGGGAATCACAACTCACGCAAGTGATAGTCTCTATTTGCTCGAGTTGATTAGCATTAACAAATGCTTGAGATTCAAAGGAATTGGAAGGATCCATTCTTTTTATAGAGTATTATAAATTCTCTCCACACAAGTGATGGTTCGTCTACTAATAGTTTCTATGCCTCCTCGCCATATACTCTCTGTCCTGCACTTCACAAATACCATGAACTAAGCACAAGGTCATGTGGAAAGCAAATGGTAACTCAAGGAATTTTAAAAAGGAGAAGTGCATGGAAATTAACATTCATCCCCTTATAGACATTGCATAAATTGATCATATGAAAAATTAAAAATAATAATAATAATTCTTTGGGCGTCTATAGATAGGCTATAAGAAACCATAAGTTTTGTTCATATATATGACTTAATAACGTCTAATTTGTTTATCCAAATCAATTCCCCTTGGTCCAAATGGGTCCAAATGTTACAGGTGTAGCACATACTCCAAAAAGTATTGTCCGCTTACTCTAATGTAGGTTTGAAAATGTGGTTACGATTAATGATTTTTACTAAAACTGCTAATTACAACCGCTTAGGTGGTTAGTAAAATTGGATAATCACCTCCGCTAATTGCTTTTTTAAATGAAAAAAAAAAAAATCAAAACGGCATTGTTTCATGTGTGTGTGTGTGTGTATAGGTGGTTAGCGGTTTTTTCAAATTCTAAAACCGTAAAACCACCCTAGGCAGTTAGCAATTTTTTCTAACCGCCTTCAAAATCAGTTAGTGTAAGGGTGGTTGGCCTACCCGCTATTCCAACCCTACTCTAATGACAACTCGTGATGACAAAAAATATGCATATTAGTAAAGGTGTAGAAGTGGTTGCAGTTAGCAATTATTACCTTTAATCGCTAATCGCAACCGCTTTAAAGAGTTATCGAATTTTCATGATTGTAACTGTTCCACCTTAGGTGCAGTTATAAATAACCGTTAGTTAGTGGTTATTGAAATTCATAAGTGCACCGCATAGCCGCTTTTTAAAAAATGTGTCTTTTAGGCCTATTTTGGTGTTTCAGGCCTTCATTGAACCTTTAAGGCTTGTTATAGATAATTTTGGCATTTTATAAATAATTAGATGGCTTCAAAATGTAATCAAGCTTAAGAATATTATTATTATTATTATTGTGAATAAAGATCAATTTCATCAAACGCACTAAAATAGCATCGTTTTATATATGATTATTATTATTTTTATGTATAATATATAATAGGTATGAGGATAAGCTGTTAGTGATTATCAATCGCCCCACTCTAGGTGATTAGCAATTTTATTCAATTAGCTACAAAAATGATTATTGGGTTAGAGGTTATTAGGAGGTTGATCACCGCTTACTTGGATACCCCTGCTTATTAGGGTATTCACAATGGAAAAGCTAATTTTTTTTTTAATGTAAAATAGTTTATTAAAACTCAATTTATCTAGTTTAGCTAATGACTTTTTAAGGACCTCTTACATCCGATTAGTTATATTTTTATCTATATCATTTCATTTTTTTTTTATAATGATTGTATTTTTCTTAAATATTTTATTTTTCAACTTTTGAGAAAAAAGTGATGTGGAGAGATAAATAATAGGAGAAAATTTTGAAAAAAATGAGATGTGAAAGAAAAATAGTATGAGAAAATTTTGAAAAAAGCGAAAACAGGTAAGAGAAACAATAAAAAAATGTGGGAATAAAATTTTGGGAAAGATAGTGGGAGAAAAAAAGACGTGAAAAGAAAATTTAGGAAAATAGTTATATCAATAATGCCGCTACATATAACTTTTTTTTTAGCTTATTTAATAAAATATCTATTATACATTTTTTTTAGCTTCTCCAATGTAGATGGCATTTTATCAATTTAAGGAGTTATTTTAGATAAAAGTGTGATTTTGCTCCTCCATTATGAATGCTCTTTGGAGTCTTCTGATCGGTGCCAAACATTGACGTTTGACCCCCCTTAACTTATATTTGTTAAGCCTTTAGCATTGTTATATCTAACTTTTAGTTGTTTTTAGTGTTTTGTGGTGTGGGTCATTGCATCAACACATGGCTAGCAAAGGGCAAATTGACTTAAAGTGAAGTAATATCTGTTGCCCTAGTCGCCCTAGCTTCCATCGCTCTTTAGCCTTGCGCCGTGGGCTTATTTGCATTCGCAGCTATCACGCTGAATGCATGCATCATGCATTAACGCATGACTGCGTTCGAACGCAGCTCTTGTACTGGCGACATATCGTTTTGTATAAATAGGACCTTAGTCCATTTTACGAGAGTTGGATTTTGGTGAGTTTTTAAGAGCATTTGCCTGTTAAGCCTGCTCGCCTTTTACTTGTAACACTTTATTTATTTTAATATTAATGCTTTTAATTATGTTGTTTTGTTATCACATGGGAGGCTAAATCCTCAACTAAGGTTGAGATGTAGCCTCACCATGGATTTTATGCTTATTATTTACGCTAAGTTATTTATTTCCGTTATTACATTGTAGCTTTATCGTTTCTCACTTGGTTTGGTGACAAAACCAAGTGAGATTGTGCTGTAGTCGTTTATTCTTAGTTTTTCGTCCGATGGATACAGTCCATCATTCGGTTTATGCCCATTTATCCATAGTAGTTTGTGTCTTAACACATTCACTTTGGATCATTTGGGCCTTAAACCGTTTATAGTTTGTCTTTCGTTAAAGGGTCGGATTCTTTGAATCCTTCGATAGGCGCAATAGATTAAGTGTTATTTTTAATCGATAGACAGAGTATTTTAGCTTAGTGTTTTTAATTAGCATTCTTGAAATGTTGAGGTGAAATCCTTATCCTTAGTGTTTTATTTTGTTTACTTTTCTACATTAATTTAGTTTACATTTTCGTTATCACCAATCACCCACTCGGAGCTAGGTTAAAGTAACACTAACCTAGACTCAAAGTTAATTCGTTTAAACAATACACGGTTCTCTGTGGCTCGATCTTAGTACTTGTGCAACGCTATACGAACTATGGTTTGTGCAATTGCGAGTACCAAATTTGGTACGACCAAATTTTGGCGCCGTTACGGGGGAACCGTTTGAGTTGTTTGAACTTAACTTTTCTTTTAGATTAATGTTATTTTTCTACTAGTTTTATTTTCTGCAATTTCAATCGTTTCATAGTTTATTTTCGTGTTTTAGTTTATTTTTGTTAATTTTTAGCTTAGTGTTTGGTAGTTTTCGTTTCTGTTTATAGTTTCTGGAAAATCAGGCATTGATAGTGCGATCGATTGTACTTGCTGCGATCAAACGCACTTGAGCCTATTCCACTACAAACGCGTACCTACGAACACTTGTCATGTTTCTGCGTGCGAGCGCGCAACACTGACCAGAAAAGCAGTGTAGTGTATGTTCGAACGCACCCTAGTTGCGTTTGAACGCACTTGCACAGACTGCTACATTGTTGCTTGTATGCGATCGATCTTACTGCCTACGTTCGAACGCACCTCTACTTCCAACATCAACATACCTGAGGCAGTATGTTCAGTTTTTAATTTCCTTTTGTTTTAATTAATTTTTAGATTAATTTCAATTGTTTTAATTGCCTATTTTGAGTATTTTTTTTGCTGTGATTAGTTGTGTTTAGTTTAATTTTGTTGTTTATATAATTTACATGTGTTTTAGTTAGTAGTTTAGTTGGTTAATTTGTTAGTTGTTTAAATTGTCTTATATTGTTACTGTTTTAAATTTTCGTAGCTATTTTTGTTATCTGTTTCTAATATTGTTTCTGTCTTAACTGCATCTGTTTTTGTTGGTTTAAGTTGTTTAGTTTTTATTCACTAGTTGTTTATAGTTTCTTGTTAAGTAGTATATAGTAAGTTGCTGTTTTGTGTCCTGTTAATTTATGCATATATTTCTGTTTTTGTTGATTTCATAGTCCCTATTTTTGCTGTTTTGTATTCAATTACTTAGTTTATTACTTTCTTAGTTTAGTTTTATTTCTCACTTAGTGTGTGCATGGTCGGAGATCGTTGAACTTATAGTTAACACCATTAGATCCCGACTTAGAAAGGAATCTTAGGAGATCCCTTAGAGCACGTGCTGAGATGGGGGATAATCAGAGGAATGAGAATATGGAGGAGAACGAGAAGTACCAAGATGCAAGAGCTGGGAACGGGGAGCAAAGACGAGTGTACGAATTGGATTTCACTACGTCACTCCGGGAATTGTTCGCACCTACTGCGATTAGTTCCCATTCATGCATAGTGTTACCACCGACTAATGCAACTCATTATGATCTAAAGCCACACATGATTCAAATGTTACCATCCTTTTATGGCTTAGAACATGAAAACCCTTATTCCCATGTTAAGAAGTTTAGAAGTATAACTGCCATAACCAAGTTCCAAAATTTCTCCAAGGAATCTGTAAATCTTACACTTTTTCCTTTCTCCTTTCATGATAGAGCCACAGAGTGGTTAGATTCCATGGCACCTGGCTCTATTACGTCCAGGGAAGAATTGTTGAAGCAATTTTACAACAAGTTTTTTCCAATGTCTAGAGTAAATGGGGCAAGAAAGGAAATCAATTCCTTTTCTCAGGATGAGGATGAGAAATTCTCAGAATATTGGGCACGATTCAAGGATCTGTTGATGAAATGTCCCCCTCACGGTTATGAAAAATGGCGTCTGGTGTAATTCTTCTACAAAGGGCTGTCTCAACCCAACCGTAGTATGATTGAGTTGATGAATGGAGGGGCATTTCTAAACTTAACGGGAGATTTAGCCTATAAAGCGTTGAAGAAAATTGCCGCCAACTCACAAGACTGGGATTTTTCCAGTTGTTATGATAAATTTGCCCGAAACCCCAAGAAATGAGGCATCCTGGAGCTAAAAGGCGAGCAAGAGTTGACTCAAAGGATGGATGACATCGTCAAGTGACTGGATGCTTTGAGTGTGGGAAAACCTGTTTATGCTGTGAACACATTTCCAATTGATAGTTGTTTTGTCTTTGCTAGTCCATTGCACCAAGCACAAAATTGTCCATCGATGATAGTTTTTTCTGAGATGGAACAAGTGAACGCTTTCAATAATTTTCAAAAGCATTCAACTGGCCCATATTCTGAATCTTACAATCCAGGGTGGAGGAACCACCTTAATTTCTTCTGGAAGCAAAACCAGCCCACAAATCAATGAGGGTTTCCTCCTACTTACCAAAATCATGGACGCTCGACCTAGCCAGCGTCATCTTCTTATCAAGCCCCAACGTCATCGACACAGTCATTAGAAGAGATAATGAGAGAATTCATGAAGATGATTGCTCAATCCATCAGTGACGTTAGAAATTCCACAATGGTAAACACCTAGGCAATCTCCAAGTTGGAGATCCAAGTGGGACAGTTAGCAAATCACCTAGGTGAGAAGGACAAGGGAAAGCTCCCTAGCCAACTAGTGAACAATCCTAAGGCATGCACTATCAGAAATTCTTCAACTCAAGAGCATGCACATGCTATTGTTACACTGAGGTCAGGGAAACGAGTGGACAACCTTGTGGCTGATCTAGAGGAAATTGATGAAGCAGTGCCAGCAACAAACCTTGCCAGGCAAGAGGAGATGAAGAGTGACAGCAAGGAAAAGAAAGATGCTTAGCCATCTACAGTCACTCCTATTGAAAATGACCTTTCGAGGTCATTTGTCTCAAAAGGCCTATATCCAGAGAGATTGAGAGCGCCAAAGAAGAATGCGCAATTTGTTGAAATTTTAGAGGTGTTTAAGCAAGTTCAGATAAACATCCCATTCTTGGATGCAATTCAACAAGTGCTAGCATATGTGAAATTTTTGAAGGATTTGGTCACAATCAAGAAAAAAACCAATGTCCCGAAGAAGGCTTATCTGACTGAGCAAGTGAGCTCCATCCTTTAATGCAAGTTGCCAATTAAGTATAAGGACCCTGGGTGTTCCACCATTGCTTGCATGATTGGAATGAGTCAGATCAACAGGGCATTGTTAGATTTGGGGGCAAGTGTGAATCTCCTTCCTTATTCAGTGTATTTGAAGTTGGGATTGAGAGAGTTGAAGCCGATCACAGTGACGCTCTAGTTGGCAGATAAGTCATCGAAGAGACCACGGGGAATAATAAAGGATGTGTTGATAAAAATTGATAAATTTTATTTCCCTGTGGACTTCATAGTTATAGACATTGAGCCGGTGCATGATGTGGTGAATCAAATTCCAATGATTTTAGGGTGACCTTTCTTAGCTACGGCTAACGCCCTAATCAATTGTAAGATGGGAGTGATGAAGATCTCATTCGAAAATATGACAGTGGAACTCAACATTTTCAACATCAATAGCCAGTCACTTGAGTATGATGAGACCCGTCCTATGTGCTTCATTGAAGAAATCACTGATGACTTTGATTTGAAGGACCCAAAGATTGAGTGTTTTACTCAGGATTATGATGACCTGGATCTAGACATGTTGATTAGGCCAGATTTGCATGAGCCTAGCCTGGAGGACCCTGACACGGAGTGCTTTGCATCATCGGGAGGTCATTTTGATTTGAGTGAGCTACTACAAAGATGACGAGTCAATGTATGAGCTTAGTCTAGAGCACCCGGAGTTTGAATGTTTCGCTCAATTTGGAGGAAACATAGTGTAACACCCCCAGCCCATTAAGGCTAGGTTTGTCACCTTTCTTATTTTTTTATAAAATCTTTGCAAAGATCCATAAGATCTATCGTAGTACTTGATTTTTTTTTTTCAAAGAGTACGATAAATATATAAAACATTTATCAAGAGCTTTTATTATAAGCAAAATTAGAAAACATAAACTTTAATTGCGGAAGCTTATTTTATTACAATAACTAACTTAAAAAGACTGTGAAAATTTAATAGTTATCCCTGCCCCCATTCCGCCTCCTATTTCAAAGAAGCTCTCTACCCGAAAACAAGAAATAAAATCTGAATGAGCCCAAAGGGGCCCAAAGTAAGTAAAATCCACAACCATAAATAGTTTTACTCTGTTCTCGCCAAAACTGCTTTTCACAAATAAATAATATATCATCTAGTAATAATAATCGTTATAAATCATTTTGTAAAACATCGCCATAAATCATCATTGTAAAACATCGCCATAAATCATCATTGTAAAACGTCATTCATAAATCATCATTATAAATCATCTTTGTAAATCACCATAGTAAATCATTGATGCAAATATTTTGTCGCTTTCATTTTAAGGCCCATGTACACTATTACCCTTGTGCACGAGGGTTGCGGGTCCTTGTGACCATGGCATCAACTGTGGGCCTCACCCATGTCCCAATCCGTTAATTAACTCTTTTTCTTGGTGCACTCAATGGTTTGTTGATGGAATACCACCGCCAGATAGCCTTCTTCGGTTTTGTTTCCATCCGAGTATCGGCATTTAACTCCTCTCATTCTTTCTTTCTTGGGGCCAAAATACTCTCTATACATGTGCCTCATTTCATAAATATTCATAACGCTTCTCATACTTTCATTGTACTTCTTTTGATGCATCTTAGGGCAACATGTATGAGGGTTTTATTATAATTTTATAATCATCATTTTCACAAAGAAATTCATCTTTCTCAATCTTTCATGCATGCCACATAACTTTATAATATGTAAATAAAATATATAAACATTTACAACAGTACATAAATTGCATGACATGATAACTTTTAGAAGGGTAGTGAATGTACTTACCTTTAGACCATGGCTTAAGTTTCCACAAGAATCTAGCTCTAATCTGACTATCACCCACTACTTTATTTGAACTAATTCTTAAGACCGCTTTCTTCAAGTTCTTCCTTTCTTGGGCGCTTTGTCTCGCTTTCTCTTTCTTTTTTTCGTAAACACTTCGAAAGAAGAAAGACAGTAGAAAGCGGAAGAAGGAAGAATATAATAAGAAGAGAAGGGAGAGGAGTGGTGAAATTGTGAAGGAGAAGTTTCTATTTATAGGAAAATTTGAAGATGTTCATTTACAATTCTACCTCATTTTACTATTTCACCTACCCATACTATTACACCTACCCCTACTATTACACCTACCCATACTATTACACCTACCCATACACCTACCAACATTACTATTTCACCTACCCATACACCTACCAACATTACTATTTCATCTACCATTTACTATCACATTAATCAATAACTACCATTATCTAATTACCACCTCTATATAATACCCTAAACTCCTTAAAAGAAAATATTTGAATAATGTTATCAAATAAATATATCAAAAATAAGACTATTAAAATCAGCGCCACATACACATAGATTGTGGTAGGATAATTGAGCCAACAGGGAAGTTGTAACACCCCATCGTTAAGGCTAAGTTTGTCACCTTCTTCTTTTATAATAAAATCTTTGCAAAGATCCATAAGATCTATCGTAGTACTTGATTTTTCAAAAGTACGATAAATGTATAAAACATTTATCAAGAGCTTTATTACTAAATTAGAAAACATAAATTTTAATTAAGTAAGATTATTTTATCACAATAATCGACTTAAAAGACTATGAAAAATTTAATAGTTATCCTCGCTCATTCCGCCTCCTATTTCAGCAAGTTTTTACTTCGAAAACAAGAAATAAATCAATGAGCCCAAAGGGGGGCCCAAAGTAAGTAAAATCCACAACCATAAATAGTTTTACTCTTGTTCTCGCCAAAACTGTTTTAGAATAAATAATATATCATATAGTAATAATAATCGTCATAAATCATTCTTATAAAATATCGCCATAAATCACCATTGTAAAACGTCTCATAAATCATCATTATAAATCATCTTTGTAAATTATCATAGTAAATCATTGATGCAAATATTTTGTTGTTTTCTCATTTTAAGGCCTATGTACACTATTACCCCCTCAGGCACGAGGGTTGTGGTCCTTGTGACCATGGTAATCGAATCCGTGGCCTCACCATGCTTTAATCGGCCAATTAACTCTCTTACTTGGTGCACTCAACGGTCTGTTGATGGAATACCACCACGATAGCCTTCTTGGTTTCGCTTCTCCATCCGAGTATTTAATTTAACCTCTCTCAATCTTTCTTTCTTGGGACCAAAATTCTCCTCTATACATGTGCCATCATTTCATAATCATTCATAACATTTCTCATACTTTCATTGTACTTCTTTTGATGCATCTTAGGCAAATATGTATGAGGTTTTATTATTATTTTATAATCATCATGTTTCACAAAGAAATTCATCTTTCTCAATCTTCATGCATGCCACATAACTTTATAATATGTAAATAAAAATACATAAACATTTACAGGTACAAAAATTTCATAACATGATAACTTTAGAAGGGTAGTGAATGTACTTACCTTTAGACCATGGCTTAAGTTTCCACAAGAATCTAGCTCCAATCTGACTATTACCCACTACTTTATTTGAACTAATTTCTTAAGACCGCTTTCTTTCTCAAGTTCTTCCTTTCTTATGGCGCCTTGTCTCGCCTTTTCTTTCTTTTTTCGTAAACACTTCCGAAAGAAGAAAGACCGAGTAGAAAGCTTAAGAAGGAAGAATATAATAAGAAGAGAAGGAGAGGAGTGATGAATTTGTGAAGGGAGTTTCTATTTATAGGAAAATTTGAAGATGTTCATTTACAATTCTACCTCATTTTACTATTTCACCTACCCATACTATTACACCTACCCCTACTATTACACCTACCCATACACCTACCCATACTATTACACCTACCCATACACCTACCCATACTATTACACCCACCCATACACCTACCAACATTACTATTTCACCTACCTATACACCTACCAACATTACTATTTCATCTACCATTTACTATTACATTAATCAATAACTACCATTATCTAATTACCACCCTCCATAATACCCTAAACTCCTTAAAAGAAAATATTTGAATAATGTTATCAAATAAATATGTCGAGAATAAGACTATTAAAATCTGGGGCGCTACAGAAGTAGTTGAGCCAAGTTTGGAGGACGTTGAGCTTGAGAGTTTTGCTCAGCTGGGAGATGATCAGTACTTTGATGAAGTAGTTGAGCTACTTACATCTATTTTTGATCTCATATCTGAGTTACAGCTAGAGTGTGGAGAAACCATGGATTTAGTTTTCCCCACTGCTTATTCCTCTACATTTGAGCCACCTGATTTCATTGCCGAGAGCAAATGGTTTCCTCCCACTCATATGCGGCCAAGGTGGCCGAGATTGACCTTGGGAAGGAATGATTATTTTCCTCCCCCTTTTTGTGATCATCTGATGACAGGGTTAGCTGGATATTTATTTTTGTATATTGATTATCCCAGCTACAACCATCACCCATTTTACTCGGGCAAGCTAGTGCCTACCATTCTCAGTACTGCAATTGATGTGTCTACCTAATGTCATAGGTAGTATGGTCCTCATCACGAGTCTGGCTGAAGACGTTAAACTTAGCGATTGTGGGAGGCACCCCTCATTATGTTTCTTGTTTTAGCATTTGTGTCTACCGGTCAAATTTGGGAAAGCATTCTTTTATGCTATACCTAAATTGACCCGTCCTCTAGGTATTGTACATTTTGTCACATTGTGGGTAATGTGACATATTAAGTTTGGGGGTGGAGTAGATGTTTTTGTGTGTAAATATTTGTAATTATTTTGCTTTGTGTTTGTGAATATTTTTTGTTTTTGTGTAAAATATTAGTACATATGCTCAACGCATTTTGTGCGCTCGATCAGAGTCACGGGCATGCATTTGAACAAACGCAAGTGAGTTCAATGCAAAGGCCCCACATCACACACACACTCAAGACGCATGCTCGAACGCATCCTATACGCTCAAACGCAGAGCCCACTTTACACAAAGATTTCTTTGATCGGTCAAATTGTGTATATTTGACCCTTTAACTTATATTTGTTAGGCCTTTAGCCTTGTTAATTTGTAATATTTTTGGTGTTTTAGTGTTTTGAGTTGTGCAGGTCTTTACAACAAAAGTTGGCCACAATAGAGCAAAAAGACACTAAGTGAAGAATTGACCTCGCCAAGTGCTGCCGACCGATTTGGTGCTGCTCAACGCACTTTGCGGTCGAACGCAAAGACACGGTCGATCAGCCTCGTCAACCCACAGACGCGCTGGTGCCCTAGAGTCCATCGCTCAAAGATGCGCATAGCATGCGTTCTATGCGGTTTGAACGCACATTGTGCGATCGAACGCACAACTTCAAGAGTAATCGCTCGAACGACCTCCTGCTCAACGCACTCAGAGGACCCAAGGCTTTGGTCGAACACACAATTCATTTGGGGCGTTTTTTGGAGAGCATTTTGCCTGCTTGGCTTGTTCGCCTCTTTTTAGTTGTAAACTTTTCTTTTAATTTAATTTTAATGCATTATTTCAATTCATTTATGTTTTGTTGTTCAATGGTGGTTAAAAATCTTCAACTTAGGTTGAAGATGAAGCCTCACCCTTAGTTTAAATTTCGTGCTTTACATTTTATGCTTATTTTCCGTTATTCAATTCCGCATTCGCTATTTAATTTCGTGACAAATAATTGAATGGTTGTGTGTTGATGCATTGATAGTTGTCCGTGATGTGTTCCAAGCCGGGTGCACAACATGTGTTTGTTAGATTCAATATCCACCGTGATCCAAGGATACAAAGTGATGATTTTATCCATAATCAATACTGCTGTAGCTCCTTAACCAGAAACACATTATTCGGTTTGACTTGTGTCAATTACTACAATAGAGTGTGTTGAAGGGTTTAATGTTTAAAAAACGAAAAATGAGTGTTTAATGTATTTAGCTTATTCTTATTGGGTGAGGTTCATCTTTAACCTTAGTTATTTTTATCCCCGCAATTTCAGCTTAATTTTATTTCTCGCATTTCTTTATTGTTCAAATCAACTCTCTTTGGGACTAGGTTAAGATACGCTTAATTTAAGAGTTGTATTAGTTTTTATTTATAAAACGCCGCTTTTCTATGGTTCGACCTCGCATTTTCACGCCGACTTTATTGCCAATTCCATTCGTGACACTTACAGTAGTATTATTTTTGATACGATCAAATTTTACGCTGTCGGAAAATGCTTGTTTTGTTTAAAATTAAATATAATTTTTAGATTGATGTATTTTTCTACTAGTTTTTATTTTTATTTTTTGCATTGTACATTCGCTTATAGTTTGTTTTCGCTTTTAGTTCATTATTGTACAAATTTTTAGTTAAATTTTTAGTCCTTTTTTAGCTTGCTTAGCCTCGATATATCAGCGCCGATGCAAAGGCGGTCGAACGCAGTTGCTTAACGATCGCCGCTTATTCCGTGATCGTCAAGACGTCTCAAGTATGCAGCACCTCTCGCTCACATTATCGCTCATTACGCATCTCGCGGTAGCACGGACCTTTGACAAAGACGCAGCTCTTCGCGTCGAACGTGACTGCATTGGCTCGAACGCACTCGAGAAGAACCGCCACATTCTGTTGCCAGGCGAATCTAACGTGCTGCCTCAAGGCCGAGCGCACTCTCGCTTCCTCGTGATCAACATACCAAGAGATAGTTCTATTTTTAAATTCCTTTAATTTCCATAGATTGTTAGAATTATTTTGGTTGTTTAAACTACCTATTTTGAGTAATTTGAGTCTGTGATTAGTTGTGATTAGTTTATTTTTTCAGTCTTAGTTCTTTGCATGTGTTTTTGTTTGCTTAATTAGTTCTAGTTACTAGGTGTTTGAATTAGCTTGCTTTTCATTTGCTGTTTTTTATAATTTTAGCTAAATTTTGTTCTCTGCTTTACATCGTTCTGCTTTTACTGTGATCTGCTCATATTTGTTTCATTTAGTTTTTTTTATGATTATGATAAGCTAGTGTTCAATATGTTTTAGCTCTTTTGTCGCATCTTTTGCTATTTTGTTTGTTCTGTTTTCCTGTTAAGTTGTGCATACTTATATTCTTGCTTTTGCTATCTTACCTCTCCGGTTTTCATTGTTTTTTTTGTTGCACCTTTTAGCTTATTTTGTCAGTTTCTTCCTTAGTTCCTAGTTAGATTTAGTTGATTTATGCATGGTCGACGTTTCTTGAACTTAGAATTAACACCACTAGATCCCACCTAGAAAGGCACATTAGAGAGCACGCTGTTCGAAATGAGATGGGAGACAATCAAAGAGAGCCGCAGATGGAACAAAGATGAAGAAAATCGGAGGGATGAGGAAGAGGAGAGCGAGGAAAATGAAGATGCAAGAGATGGGAACGGGAGCACGTGACGTATGTATGAGTTGGATTTCACGACAAGATTACATGAACTTTTTGAACCCCATCGTAGCCAAGACTCCATTCTTGCATAGTGTTACCGCCAATCTAATGCCACTCATTATGATCTTAAGTTACATGTGATTCGGGATGTTACCATCTTTCTATGGTTTAGATCATGAAACCCATATTCCCACGCCAAGAAGTTCGTGAGCATAACCGCCACAACCAAATTTCAAAACTTCTCAGAGGAATCTACCAATCTTCGACTATTTCCTTTCTCCTTCATGACAGCCAATCAATGGCTCGATTCCTTAGCACCTGCTCCATTACATCCTCGGAAAGAACTATTGAAACAGTTCTACCATAGATTCTATCCAATGTCCGTAATAAATGATGCTAGAAAAGAAATCACTTCATTTTCTCGTGACGAGGATGAAAATTCACGAGTGTTGGACAAGATTCAAAGATATGTTAATGAAGTGTCCACCCCACGGGTATGAGAATGGCTTAGTTCAATTTTTCTACCAAGGTTTGTCTCAAACCAACCGTAGCATGATTGAACTAATGAATGGTGGGACATTCCCCGAATTTGACGGAGATTTGGCATACAAAGTTTTGGAGAAGATTGTCGCCAACACACAAATCTGGGATTTCTCCGCTTGTCGTGATAAATCCGCCTGAAAGGACAAGAAAGGAGGCATCCTAGAGCTAAATGTGAGCAGGAGTTGACTCAAAGGATGGATGCGATTATGAAAAGGTTGGACGAGATGAGTGTAGGAAAGCCTGTAAAAAGTCAGAAACACACTCACGAGAGAGTGCTCTGTCTGCATAGTCCTATGCACCAAGCACGTAATTGTCCATCAATGACAGCTTTTGAGATGGAACAAGTGAACGCCAATGCCAAAAAGCTGTCCAAAGGGGCCATATTCGAGACATATAACCTTGGTGGAGAAATCACCCCAATTTTCATGGAAACAGAATCAACCCAAAGACCAATCAAGGGGAGCACCACATTATCCCCGTGATTTTCTTCTTACCCAAATCAAGGATGCTCGGCTCACCCAACGCCATCATCTTATCAAGCCACCAACCAAGCCCTTTCATCAAACCGGGCCACTTGAAGATACCAAGGAGAGATTTTATGAAAATGATCGGTCAATCGATAAGTGACATAAGGCAATCTACTATGGTGAACACCTGGCGATCTCAAGTTGGAGATGCAGATGGGACAATTAGCAAATCACCGGGTGAGAGGGACAAAGGAAAACTCCCTAGCCAAGCAGTGAACAACCCTAAAGCATGTGGAAATTTGTCAAATCAAGAACATATGTAGGCGATTGTCACTCTGAGGTCAGGGAAGAGAGTGGACAATAAGGTGGTAAACCCAGAAGAAGCTGAGGAAGAAGAGCAGAAAGAAGAAGAAAAAGAGAAGGAAGAAAGGGGTGACAACCAAAAGGAAGCAGATGCTGAGCCATCTATTGTCACCCAAGAGATTAAGGAACCTCCTAAGGCGCTTGTGCCAAAAGCACCATACCCTGAAAGATTACAAGCGCCTAAGAATGGAGGGAGATTAGAGGACATTCTGGAGGTGTTCAAGCAAGTCCAAATAAACATTCCTTTTTTGGACGCCATCTAGCAAATCCCTTCCTATGCCAAGTTCTTAAAGGACTTAGTCACAGTTGAAGAGGAAAACGAATGTCCCTAAGAAGGCATTCATGACCGAAAGAGAAAGGTTATCCCACAAAGGCAAGTTACCCTAAAGTATAAGGACCATGGATGTCCTACAATCACTTGCATGATAGGAGTTAGTGATTGAAAAGGCACTATTGGATTTAGGAGTGTAAACTTGTTGCCCTACTCCTACTTGCAGTTAGGGCTAGGCGAAGCCCACAACCATGACACGCAACTTGCCCTCTGTGAAGGTTCCACGGGAATAGTTGAGGACGTTCTAATTAAGGTAGATAAGTTTTACTTCCCGTGGATTTCATTGTGTTGGACACAACCGTCCGGATGGTAGGGACCGAGATTCCTGTGATTCTAGGGCACTGCTTTTAGCTACGGCCAATGCCCTAATAAATTGTAGGTCGGGGTAATGAAGATTTCCTTTGGAAATATGACGGTGGAGCTAAATATTTTCACATCGAAGCAACCACTTGATTATGACCAGATGAATCAAGTATGCTTGATTGAGGAGATAATGGAGGATGTTGTAGAAGAATCAAGCATTGAGGACCCCCTGGAAGCATGCCTTGCTCAATTTGGTGAAGACTTGGACATGGATAAACTTATGGAGCAGGCAGATGCACTTTTGAAGACAACTCCTTCGGAGAACATTGAAAAGAAGGAGACAGTAGTACCTGATTCCCAAAAGAAGGAACTTAAGCCTTTACCGGATAATCTTAAGTATAAGTTCCTAGGACCAGCTGAGTCGTTGCCCGTCATCATAGCTTCCGATTTGATAGATGCTCATGAGGAGAAATTGATAGGAGTTTTGAGAGAACATAAGGAAGCTATAGGATGGACGATTGAGGACATCAAGGGAATCAGTCCCTCGTTGGTTATGCATAAGATACACTTGGAAGAAGATTCTAAACCATCGAGGGAACCACAAAGAAGACTCAACCCAAAGAATGCAAGAGGTTGTGAGAGCTGAAGTGATCAAGTTATTGGATGCTTCTGGGATCATCTATCCCATTTCTGATAGCAAATGGGTGAGCCCGATACATGTTGTGCCCAAGAAGGCTGGATTAACGGTAGTAACGAATAAGGACAACGAACTGGTACCAACTCGTATTCAGTCGGGTTGGAGAGTTTGTATAGACTACCGGAAGTTGAACGCTGCCACCAGGAAAGATCACTTTCCTCTTCCATTCATTGACCAGATGGTGGAGCGTTTAGCTGGGCACGAGTACTACTGCTTCCTAGATGGTTATTCAGGATATAACCAGATTCCAGTGGACCCCGAAGACCAAGAGAAGATGACTTTTACTTGTCCGTTTGGGACATTCGCCACCGTCAGATGCCGTTTTGTGTAATGCACTGCTACTTTTCGTGCATGATCCATCTTTTCCGACATGGTAGAGCGGATTATGGAGATTTTCATGGATGACTTCTCCGTCTTTGGGTCCTCTTTTCAGGAGTGTCTTGACCGTCTCACTTTGGTGTTAGTGAGATGTAAAGAGAAAAACCTTGTGCTTAACTGGGAAAAATGCCATTTTATGGTTAAGCAAGGTATTGTACTGGGGCATGTCATATCTCAGAGAGGCATTGAGGTTGACAAGGCAAAGGTAGATTTGATATCTAACCTTCCACCCCCACGTACTGTGAAGGAAATTCGTTCCTTCCTGGGCCATGCAGGGTTCTATAGGCGATTCATCAAGGATTTCAAAGAAGATCGCCAGACCCTTGTGTAAGTTGTTGGCCAAGGATACCCCGTTTGAATTCAATGAAGAATGTTTGGAAGCATTGGGCTCAAGAAGATTCGACGTCCACACGGTTATTAGACCACCCGGTTGGGGTGAACCTTTTGAGATCATGTGACGATCGATTATGCATTGAGCTGTTTTGGGGCAGCGATTGAGAAACTTCCCCATGTGATTTATTATGCGAGTAGGACTCTAAACGACGCACAACTCAATTACTCCACCACAGAAAAGGAGTTGTTGGCCGTCGTTTTTGCGCTAGACAAGTTTAGGTCCTATCTGTTAGGATCTAAAATCATTATCTTTTCTGATCACGCGGCATTGAAGTATCTTTTCTCCAAGAAAGATGCTAAATCCCGTTTGATTAGATGGATTCTGCTGTGCAAGAGTTCGATTTAGAAATCCGGGATTAAGGCTAGGTTTGTCACCTTTCTTCTTTTATATAATCTTTGCAAAGATCCATAAGGTCTATGTACTTGATTTTTCAAAGAGTACGATAAATGTATAAAACATTTATCAAGAGCTTTTATTATAAGAAATTAGAAAACATAAACTTTAATTATGGAAGATTATTTTATTACAATAACTAACTTAAAAGACTATGAAAATTTAATAGTTATCCTCCTATTCCGCCTCCTATTTCAGCAAGCTTTCTACCGAAAACAAGAATAAAATCGAATGAGCCCAAAGGGGCCCAGCAAGTAAAATCCACAACCATAAATAGTTTTACTCTTGTTCTCGCCAAAACTGCTTTCATAAATAAATAATATATCATCTAGTGTAAAACATCACATAAATCATCATTGTAAAACATCGTCATAAATCATCATTGTAAAACATCGTCATAAATCATCATTATAAATCATCTTTGTAAATCACCATAGTAAATCATTGATGCAATTATCTTGTCATTTTCATTTTAAGGCCCATGTACACTATTACCCTGCACGAGGGTTATGGGTCCTTGTGACCATGGCATCAACTGTGGGCCTCACCATGCCCACCGCCAATTAACTCTTTTCTTGGTGCACTCAATGATCTGTTGATGGAATACCACCTCTTATATAGCCTTCTTAGTGGTTTCGCTCCATCCGAGTATCGCATCAACTCCTCTCATTCTTTTTCTTTCTTGGGGCCAAAATATTCTATACATGTGCCCTCATTTCATAAACATTCATAACATTTCTCATACTTTCATTGTACTTCTTTTGATGCATCTTAGGGCAACATGTATGAGGGTTTTATTATCATTTTATAATCATCATGTTTCACAAAGAAATTCATCTTTCTCAATCTTTCATGCATGCCACATAACTTTATAATATGTAAATAAAAATATATAAACATTTACAATTGTACATAAATTGCATGACATGATAACTTTAGAAGGGGTAGTGAATGTACTTACCTTTAGACCAAGGCTTAAGTTTCCACAAGAATCTAGCTGCTCCAATTTGACTATCACCCACTACTTTATTTGAACTAATTTCTTAAGACCGCTTTCTTCTCAAGTTCTTCCTTTCTTGGCGCTTGTCTCTCCTTTTCTCTTTCTTTTCGTATAAACACTTCAAAGAAGAAAGACCGAGTAGAAAGCGGAAGAAGGAAGAATATAATAAGAAGAGAAGGGAGAGGAGTGATGAATTTGTGAAGGAGAAGCTCTATTTATAGGAAAATTTGAAGATTACTATTCTACCTCATTTACTATTCTACCCTTACTATTACTAACACCTACCCATACACCTACCTATACACCTACCCATACTATTACACCTACCCATACACCTACCAACATTACTATTTCACCTACCCATTACTATTTCACCTACCAACATTATTATTTCATCTACCATTTACTATCACATTAATCAATAACTACCATTATCTAATTACCACCTCCATAATACCATAAACTCCTTAAAGAAAATAATTGAATAATGTTATCAAATAAATATATCAAAATAAGACTATTAAAATGCGCTACAATCTTCCTCCTTATTGAATTTCGTCCGAAATTTAAAGTTTCAATTATAACTCATCCTTGAATTCAGATTCTATAATAGACATCATTATTCATCATAGCCTATATACCTTAAGAAAATAAGTTGTTTAACATAATCTCTTAGGTATTATCCAGATATTCTGTGCAATATGGTTGCACCTTTATACCTTTTGCATGCATGATCACATAATAAGAAATATAATTCTTCACTACGTTATCATATATACTACAACCATAAATAAACTTCTATCATAAACTTACAAATAGATGGGGTATTTGTTACATGCTTTCTTCCGCTCCCATGAAATCTCTTCTATTGAGTGATTATTCCATAAAACTTTCACCAATGAGATACTCTTGTTTCTAAGGACTTGATCCTTTCTATCTAAGATTCTCATCGGTGTCTCCTTATATGTCATATTGGGTTGAATCAAGAGACTCACATAATAATTATTGTTGTAGGAAAAATTTATCAATGTAAGATATTGATCTAGCTTCCTTTAAAATCCAAAACACACAATCACAACATGTCTTCCAAAGTTTGAATCGTCGTTCCATTTGCTCGCCTTTGAGGATGAAGTAGTGTGTTGAAAGTTAACCTTATATCCATTGCCTCTTATAAACTCCATCAAAAACTTGAGGTAAATTTTGCATCTTGATCCGACACAATGGATAGAACTCCATGTAGTTGTACGATTCCTAATATTTCGAGTTTTATGATAATCCTACTTATCCTCAATTATTATCGAAAGCTTATCTCCAAATATTTTCAGAAATTGTTCCTCAGCCTCATGTCTTAACTTTCTTAATAAGTCCTAAACATCCTAATAACAATTATCACCACTATTTCATATATCAAAATATCATCTTCTTATTTTGTAAGATCACAACAGCTTTCTTGATCTAAATTAATTGTTCTTATCAAAGAGTGTAGAAAAATCATCTCTCGCATATATTTCTTTAGTAACCCCATATTCCAAATCATATAGAAAAATATTAATAAAATGCATTTAATTAACTATCTACATTATCATCGTGAATCAAAAAAGTGAATAGCCTCAATGTTCTACAATTTATATCTCCCAAAATTTCATTACATCAATATACCTCAAAAGTAACATCATAAATCACTTCTCTAAATATACAATCATGTCCATTTTCTTGTCTCAAATCTTGTGTCGGTATCAAGATATTAGTGAAAACTTTTCACATTACATCTTTAATCATAACTCTTGCAAAAGAAATTCCTGCTGATCATTCCGGCCTGTCGAAAATACACTATTTTATAAAGGGTAAGATTCTCATTCACTATTGACGGACTCATGTGCGTCTTGATGAGTTGCAAAATGGATAATTGATAAAAAGATCTAGCGCATGGGTAAGTTTCTAAGCTAGAAGGCCCAAAACACTTAGATTATAAAATCTTTCTCAGAGGTTTCAACGCCAATAGAAGGAAGAGAAAGCAAAGTATTACTAAGTTTGCTACCATAAGGTGCATGGTGAACAACTCAAGACATGATATGTATGCGCCTTCTCCCTACCACTGCATACATACCAAGTGCTCTCTCTCTCTCTGTGTGGGGTTGCTGCCAAAAGAAAGCTATTAGTCGAAAGCATGATCAATGATAATCTTGCTTCCTCGTGACATGATCAACGATAATCTTGCTTCAATGGTTTAGTATAGAAAGTATAGAAGGTTGGGTTTCATGAATCAATTTGTGATGCTGCATTTCTATAAGTGAGAAGAAACTCAAACTCAAGAAAATCTGAGTTAGAGAATATTGCAGAAAACATGAAAAAAGATTTGATCGGCTATGCTCCAATAACGAAGAGGCATGAATTTATAGGACAGCTCGGGAGATGACAAGCGGCGTGCTGCGCGTTGGCATGATGATTCATTCGACCGTTCACGTGTGGATTTCAAAGTCATTGATTGAACAGTAAGTTTGACAACCGAGCGTTGCAAAAGTCAAGAGTGTTGTCAGCCGTCATTATGAGGGAAACAAGATCCGAAAATTTCGAAAACTTTTGACTCTAACCAATCGTCGCCCGAGGTCTTTTTGTCGTTTGTTGTTTACCGTAGCTTTAATTGAAGTGAAAATTTTCCTTTAAAAGCTAGAAATCTACTGCTTCGAGAAGCTTAGTGATCCGTCCTCCTTGCGACGCTCAGTCTCTCAGCACACTTGTTCCTGAAAAACTTCATCTCTCCCAACTCCTTTGTATTCTCAAATATTTTCCTTACCCTACGAATATGGTAACCTCATCTCCATCTGTAAATCTCGACTTAAACTTAGCTCCTACAGCCCAATCTAATGTTATGCCCAATTATGCGGCTTGACGTGCACGATGCCCACTCGAGTGCACGCTATATGCCCTAACCTATCACTCACTTTTGACAATCGTCCTATCACACTTCATGATTCATCTATTACATGATTCTACCGCCGTGGCAGCGAGCTAAAGGTTTCGTACTACCACGTGATCGGAAATTGTTGATTGATAAATACATCGACGCTTAATGATTCATTGGCGTTAGTATTCGTGGTCTGTTTCAACCTCCGATTTGGCACGACGTCTTCTTGTTGAAATGAAGAGATGAAGTCCTTGAGAAATCAAACTATGTATTACAACGATTGCTCAAATACTACAAGCAAAAGCACATGGAATTGAAGCAGAAAATACTCAATGAAAAGTTGGTATTATCATACGCTGACGACTTGGGACCAAAGATACAAGAAATGGAGAATGATACCAAATGCCTCCATCGACAGTACGAAAAACTCCAAGTTGATGTCCATAAATATCACACATCTCTCCGCCCAAGCTCTAGCCAGGTACTTTATTTGAACTAGTGCCCCCTTTAGATTACTCCACTATACGTACTATCTATGATTCTACTCATACTAAGCTTTCTTTGTGCAGAAGTAATCTCTTGGAATAGCACATCTGCTCACCCTTATGACCAGTCTCTTATGCAAACATTTTTTTTTTATTCGTATTAATGAACATTTTGGTCTGTAATATATAAGGAGTTTCATCTCCAAACATTCTCTTTATGATTTTGATTCATTCCATAATCGTAGTAGCTTCATGCATACTCTCTATTCATCATGTTAATCATACTGATAAATAACATTTCAACAAGGCATCAAAGTACACAATCATATATCTAAAAATGCCATGAACATATGTCCTTAATATCATGAGGAGTTTGCACTTCGAACATTTCATTCTATGGTCATTATGTACTTGTTCAGTACTCATAATATCTTATAATCGTTCTGTCATCGCAATGACTTCTTTTAAACAACAATCTGTTTAACACATCAACCATATCAATAGATTTCCTATCTTTAATGTGACCTTTAAGCATGTACCAACACATGATGCCATCCTTTAAAATACCTCAATATCATCACACATATATTTTGTAAGGAGATTTAGATCATATTACTATATATACCTTTGTTCAATTGTTTCCTCCATACTTCAAATTACCTCAAGGATAAGAATCAATCATTATCACTTAGTGAAAGAAAATTATATTAAGAGCCTTGGCATATAACAAAATGCTCATAATATCATATCTACTAATGCCTCAAAATTTAAATATATTCACAACCTTAGAACACCAATTCATCTTCAAAACTTGAAACGCTACCTCAATATAGTTTAGCTCAAGTATAGAAACTTATCACCTCAATTCTAGGAATCACCTCCAAGATATCATGAATTATACCTTAAAGTCTTCACAATCATCTCAAATTATCGAAATCCTTAAATCATAATTGAAATTATCAAAATATCTTATAGATCCTAGGGTATCCCTCATTTTGTTTATCCACACAATACTTAGGTATTCACTTCATGTCACTACGAAATCCTTATTCACCAATCCATATATTACAATCTAGATCACAGTATCATTATTGTTATCAATCAAACCTTAACCATGATAAAACTTATTTAAACTCTTATATCACCCATTTACTTACAAGAATCATTTCACAACTTACATCTATAGATCATTGTGTCACCAAGTCTTTTCATAACTCACTTCACAACCTAAAATCCACAAAATCACTTTGTCACCAGTCGATTACGCCAAATCATCTCACCACCTAACTTTATAATACGATTTTTTTTTTTCTAACACTCATAAGTAGTAATCTCTAAATCCTCTAGACATCTCAAAATATATTTTTACCGACTAATACTCCAAAAATTGTTGCTAATCCAAATAGGCAGGTACTATAGATAAAAATTGCCTATCATTCTTGAAATTTCATATTCATCATCAACCTAACCATAATATTAACATTCTCTATAATACTCACACTAACTTGATTGTAACCATTTATCATAACAAAAATTAACTATTAGAAAAATGTTCATGTATCATCTAATAAATACATACTCTACTTGGCCGGAATGTGGCTTCCCATTATCCCCAAATTTAATGATAAGTATATATATATTTTGAAAAGTCTGCAGAACCTTATAACCTTTGCTCTGATACCAAAATTGTAACACCCCCAGCCCATTAAGGCTAGGTTTGTCACCTTTCTTCTTTTTTTTATAAAATCTTTGCAAAGATCCATAAGATCTATCAGAGTACTTGATTTTTTTTTTCAAAGAGTACGATAAATATATAAAACATTTATCAAGAGCTTTTATTATAAGCAAAATTAGAAAACATAAACTTTAATTGCGGAAGCTTATTTTATTACAATAACTAACTTAAAAAGATTGTGAAAATTTAATAGTTATCCCTGCCCCCATTCCGGCCTCCTATTTCAGCAAGCTCTCTACCTGAAAACAAGAAATAAAACTGAATGAGCCCAAAGGGGGCCCAGCAAGTAAAATCCACAACCATAAATAGTTTTACTCCTTGTTCTCAGTTTTCGAAAACTGTTTTCACAAATAAATAATATATCATCTAGTAATAATAATCGTTATAAATCATTTTTGTAAAACATCGTCATAAATCATCATTGTAAAACATCGTCATAAATCATCATTATAAATCATCTTTGTAAATCACCATAGTAAATCATTGATGTAATTATCTTGTCATTTTCTCATTTTAAGGCCCATGTACACTATTACCCCTGTGCACGAGGGTTGCGGGTCCTTGTGACCATGGCACTAAACTGTGGCCTCAGCCATGCCCAACCGTCAATTAACTCTTTTTCTTGGTGCACTCAACGATCTGTTGATGGAATACCACCGTCGGTATAGCCTTCTTGTTGGTTTCGCCCATCCGAGTATCGCATCGAACTCCTCTCATTCTTTCTTTGGGGCCAAAATACCTCTATACATGTGCCCTCATTTCATAAACATTCATAACATTTCTCATACTTTCATTGTACTTCTTTTGATGCATCTTAGGGCAACATGTATGAGGGTTTTATTATAATTTTATAATCATCATTTTTCACAAAGAAGTTCATCTTTCTCAATCTTTCATGCATGCCACATAACTTTATAATATGTAAATAAAAATATATAAACATTTACAATTGTACATAAATTGCATGACATGATAACTTTAGAAGGGGTAGTGAATGTACTTACCTTTAGACCATGGCTTAAGTTTCCACAAGAATCTAGCTGCTCCAATCTGACTATCACCCACTACTTTATTTGAACTAATTTCTTAAGACCGCTTTCTCTCTCAAGTTCTTCCTTTCTTGCGGCGCCTTGTCTCGCCCTTTCTCTTTCTTTTTCGTGTAAACACTTCCGAAAGAAGAAAGACCGAGTAGAAAGCGGAAGAAGGAAGAATATAATAAGAAGAGAAGGGAGAGGAGTGATGAATTTGTGAAGGGAGAAGCTCTATTTATAGGAAAATTTGAAGATGTTCATTTACAATTCTACCCTCATTTTACTATTTCACCTACCCATACTATTACACCTACCCCTACTATTACACCTACCCTTACACCTACCTATACTATTACACCTACCCATACTATTACACCTACCCATACACCTACCAACATTACTATTTCACCTACCCATACACCTACCAACATTACTATTTCATCTACCATTTACTATCACATTAATCAATAACTACCATTATCTAATTACCACCTCCATAATACCTAAACTCCTTAAAAGAAAATATTTGAATAATGTTATCAAATAAATATATCAAAATAAGACTATTAAAATCAGGCGCAGAATGTGGTGGCGATGAAGAAGTATTTCATCACTCACAAGGTTGCCACTTACCACCCCATGCAGTGGGCGGGTTGAAGTGTCCAATCGAAATCAAACATATTTTGGAGAAGACTGAATCCTAGCGTAAAAGATTGGTCTTCCCGATTGAATGACGCTTTATGGGCGAGATAGGATGCATACAAGACACCGATTGGGATGTCACCCTATCGGTTGGTTTACGGAAAGCTTGTCCTCTTCCCGCTGAGTTGGAGCATAGAGCTTCTTGGGCCATCAAGCGCTAAACTTCAATTTTTTGAAGGGCTCAAAGGAAGCTACAACTCACGTAATTAGAGGAGCTAAGAATGATGCGATGACGAGTTCGTTGAAATACAAAGAACATATGAAGAAGGTTCACCGTAACATCTTGAGGAGATCTTTTGAACCAGTCGAAAGTCCTTCTTTACAATTCTCGGTTGCATCTTTTCCTCGGCAAGTTGAAATCACGATGGATGGGCCTTTCATTATTAGGACTGTATTTTCACATGGCGCCATCGAGATAGAGGACCCCGAATGGTAACACCTTTAAGGTGAATGGAGAGGTTAAAACCATTCTTGGCATTGAGGAGTCCAGACGTTGAGGACACTCTTATGGAGGATTGGATTGATGGAGATAACGAAGTCTGGGTCAAGACGTTAAACTTAGCGCTTGTGGGAGGCACCCTCATTATTTTTCCCTGTTGATTTTGTTTGTTTGTTTGTTTTGTTTTTCAGGTTGAGTGTTTGCCATCCAAGTTTGGGGAGCTTCTCTTCGACTTACCTCACTTACGACATCCCTCTGGTATTGTATTTGGGCACATTGGGGACATTGTGCCATTTTAGTGTAGGGTAGACACTATCTTTTTGCATATTTGTTGTTTTGTGTACAAATTTTTAAAACTTTTCTGTGTACATATTTGTTATTGATTGACATGACTTATCATAGCGTGGATTGCATATCATTGGTGTGTTTTAACTTTGATTAAACACCTCATATCTCAGAGAAATCCCAAAGGTCAAGTCATATGTTGAATTAGAGAGACTTCACATGTTTACTCCATTTTATTCACATGCACACGGCATAGGTTCTGTGGGGTATGAAATTTGATTTGAGAAGTGTTTTCTTGAGATTTGTGGGTTATTGTGTGTGAGGATAAACCTTGGTTTTTTGTTAAAAAAAAAATAATAATAATAATAATAATAATAATAAAATAAATAAATAATAAATCACAAGTTGAGATTTTCATTGAGTAACCGGAACTCTTGCCTCATTAAGCAAAGAGTGTTCACAGAAAAGATGAGAATTCTTAAACAAGTGATTGTATGGCTAGTTAGACTTTGTAGCTCTTTTGACTTGAGTTATTAAGCCCTTAGGGATGTTTCTACATCTAGTGCCCTAAAGCGTTTGGGAGTCACCGCCCAACACTCGTTACATAGGTCATTTAGAAGCTTAAGGGAGTCATTAGCATGCCTACTCAAAAAAAAAAAAAAAAAAAAATTTAAGCCTTGGTTCTTTTTAACACATTGCAGTCCTATGAGTTTCGAGAAGCACGTCTTTTGAAAAATTGAAACCCCATGAGCATATGGTCACTTTGCACCTTTTTGGAGCATGTTTTGTCTCGATTTTTCAGCTATGGTTTGATTGTTGTTTGGAGGCCTTAATGATATGGTTTGTTTGCTCACAATTGTTAAAATTGCTAATGATATATGAACCATATGCATGTGTAAAAGGCCTTGTCTCAAAAAACATTGTGTCATACAAATTGTTTGTGGGTGTCATTCTGAAAAACCCTCACGAGACTTTCACTCGTCCTCTAGGGAATTCCTAGAGGTTTAAAAGGCTTATTGCATATGCTCAATGCAATCTCTCTCCCAAAGCGGACCTATGTTTGTTTTGTTTTCGATTTTTTTTGCTAAGGGACTAGCAAAATGTAAGTTTGGGGTATTTGATCGGTCAAATTGTGTATATTTGACCCTTTAACTTATATTTGTTAGGCCTTTAGCCTTGTTAATTTCTAATATTTTTGGTGTTTTTAGTGTTTTGAGTTGTGCAGGTCTTTACAACAAAAGTTGGCCACAATAGAGCAAAAAAGACACTAAGTGAAGAATTGGACTTCGCCATGCTCGACCGCACTTGTGCTGCTCAACGCACTTGGCGGTCGAACGCAAAGACACGGCCGATCGTAGTCCCCACGTGTCAGACGCTGGGTGCCCTAGGAGTCCATCGCCAAAGATGCGCCGTTACGGTTCTATGCGGTCGACGCACATTGTGCGATCGAACGCACAACTCAAGAGTACGTTGAACGCACCTCCGCTCAACGCACTCGTAGGACCCAAGGCTTTTGGTCGAACACACAATTCATTTGGGGCGTTTTTTGGAGAGCATTTTGCCTGCTTGGCTTGCTCCGCCTTTTAGTTGTAAACTTTTCTTTTTAATTTAATTTTAATGCATTATTTCAATTCATTTATGTTTTGTTGTTCAATGGTGGCTAAAATCTTCAACTTAGGTTGAAGATGAAGCCTCACCCTTAGTTTAAATTTCGTGCTTTTACATTTTATGCTTATTTTCCGTTATTCAATTCCGCATTCGCTATTTAATTTCTGTGACAAATAATTGAATGGTTGTGTGTGTTGATGCATTGATAGTTGTCCGTGATGTGTTCAAGTCGGGTGCACAACATGTGTTTGGTTGTGATTCAATATCCACTGTGATCCAAGGATACAAAGGGATGATTTTATCCATAATCAATACTCGTTGTAGCTCCTTAACGGTAAACACATTATTCGGGTTTGACTTGTGTCAATTACCACAATAGAGTGTGTTGAAGGGTTTAATGTTTAAAAAACGGAAAATGAGTGTTTAATGTATTTAGCTTATTCTTATTGGGTGAGGTTCATCTTTAACCTTAGTTATTTTTATCCTGCAATTTCAGCTTTAATTTTATTTCGCATTTCTTTATTGTTCAAATCAACTCTCTTTGGGACTAGGTTAAGATACGCTTAATTTAAGAGTTGTATTAGTTTTTATTTACAAAACGCTTCTCGCGGGTTCGACCGTGATTTTCACGCAGACTTTATTGCACACGATTCATTAATTGCGTAGTATTATTTTTGATACGATCACACTTATAGAATGCGATCGACCGCATTTGGTGCGTCGATCGCATGCTTTTGGCTTTTCACGTGACCCTTTCATTTTCTCCCCATGCCGAACAGCCCTCCTTCTCCCTCAAATCCACCACCCAAACTCCCTAATATCCAAATCCCACCACCCAAACACCTTCCACCACCACCCACATGCACCTCCACCACCCTCCTCTCCCATTTTCTTCCCATTCCCCATTTTTTTCCTTCTCACCACAGAACCCAAACCTCCCCTAAAACCCCATTTTTCTTCATTTTTTTTTTTGTTCATTCAAGGGCACAAATCCACTCACGGATTGTGCTCCTTGAATCCTGTGTTGGATTTTATACTGTGCAAGAGGTTGGGTTGATTTTGAAAAGGGTTTTCAAACCCTTTATTTTCGGGTTGCACACTGTGTATTGATAAACGCCCAACAAACCTCCAAAGATGCCTAGAGGGCAAGGTTCATCTTCCCACCATCCGTCCCATGTCATTGTTGCTAGACCGCCTATTGAGAGTCGGAAGCTCATTTTGGAGAACACCTTTGCCATCAAAGAGGAGTTCTCCAACAATGAGGCTACAAGTTGGGCGGTCCAAGAGTTAAAGCGCCGGTTTGAAGAGGCTTTTCAAACCCGTTGTCTCCACTGCATACGAGTGTCTAGTCCGGACATTTTATGAGCATCTGAGGTACGAGTGTAGCCATTAGATGTCCTTTTTCTTCCATTGACGCATCGACGAGGTGACCATAGCCGACGTAGCGGCATTTTGAAATGCCCATGAGCCTCGAGTCGGACATACCTTGGATTGACTGCCCCTCCATGCTCACCATTGAGGACATCGTCTCTGACATGTGTCAGGGGCAGTATGCAAATAAGCACCGAATCAGCTAGCAAGGCAAGAAGATTCCTCAATCGTGGTTCATTGACATGGTGCTTTACAGAACGTGTGTCCTTTGGGACACAAGACACAGAGGAGGGACATGTTTCTTAGTGCCCTCTACTCGTTCCACAGAGGTTTTTGGTGCTCCATTCTTGAGATCATATGGAGACAGATTCAGAAATTTTGGGAAGGAGTACACCATCGAGTAGCGGAGCACACGAAGACCTAGGGTTTGCCTTTCCCATTTCTCATCACTCATATTCTTAGAAAGAAGGGGATCAAAGGCAATGTAGTGGACGGGCCCATCACTGAGAGCCCACACTTCGGGCGAATCCAGTGGAACCAGAGTTGTTCCCACATGCCCAGAGTTGTACGAGACCCAGAGATGATGGACATGGATGAGCCAAAGAAGCGAGAGACATCAGCACCCGAGCCAAAGCCACCCACCAATGGAGCCAAAGATAGAAGAAGAAGAAGAAGAAGAAGAAGATTATGAAGAAACAATCACGCTCAGAGCCTCGAATTTTATAGCTTTCCAGGACATCCCGGAGGACATGCGATTTAAGATTGCAAACATTCAGAGGGATGCTCGCCAGGACAGGCTCGAGACCCAGGCCATGCTCCGAGCCATCTTAGATAGGCTGCCGCTAGCCTCAAGATCTTTTGCACCACCAGCTCCACGACGTCTCTGTGATGTGTTGGTTATTTTTCCACCCCTTGCACTACATTTATATTTTCCATATCCACAAACGGTGGACAGTGCAAATTTAGAGTTTGGGGGTATTTATTTATGTATTTGTGCACATTTTGTCTTCAATTATGCATTTTATTTTAATTATGGTTTGTTTTCTTTTGTGTGCTTAATTTGATGAACATATGATCACTTTAATTAAGGAAATTTCAATTGTGTCACTTTCTTTGGCAACATGAGATATTACAGTTCAATTTGATTTTCACGAACACATTTGGCACGTAGTGTAGGATAAAATTCTGATTTTGGTAATGTTAGTTTTGTAAGCTTAAATGCAGTTGGGTAACCCATTGGATAGATAACCGTGGTTCATTTTAAATTAAAAAAAAAAATGAATGATGATCATTATGAGCTTTCCACCAAGTAACCGGATCTCTTGCCTTATTAAGCAATGAGTAGAAAAAGTGAGAAGTTAAGACGTGGTTAGCAAAGCTGTAGCCTTTTGTTAGTAGGTCTTTAGGGTGTTTTTACACCTAATGCCTTAAAACCATTTGGTTTGGGAGTCATTGACTTAACACTTGATACATGGGTCAATTAGAAAGCTTAATGAAGCTAAGCAATAAAAATAAATAAAATTGATGAACCTTGGTTATTGTGTGTCAAGCATGCATGACTAAGATTAATTTTGAAGTCCCATAATTATGTGCTAATTTCATCACTAGAATTGATTTTGTATCTCATAAAGCCATGTTAGTAGACTTGATTGATAATTCCTCAAAAATTGTGAAGATGATGTTTATTTGATTGCTTGCACTTGAATTAAAACCATGATTGTTATATTGTTGCATGATTGAGAATAAAATGTTTGCACAATGTTTGTGGGTATCATTCCTAAAAACCCTCACGAGACTTCACTCGTCCCTCTAGGGAACTCCTAGAGGTTTAAAAGGCTTGTTGCATACGCAATACAACCGCTTCTCCCATGAAAGCGACTTATGTTTTTATTGTGTTTTTTATTTTGTTTTGCTAAAGGACTAGCAAAATGTAAGTTTGGGGGTATTTGATTGGTATCAAACATTGACGTTTGACCCCCCTTAACTTATATTTGTTAAGCCTTTAGTACTGTTAATATCTAACGTTTTTAGTTGTTTTTAGTGTTTTGTGGTGTGTAGGTCATTGCATCAACACATGGCTAGCAAAGGCAAATTGACTTTGCTCAACCGCACTTGGTGCATTTGAACACACTTACGGTCAAACGCAAGGAGCACGTTCGAGCGCACTCCACGTAGGCCCGTATCTCGCACAGTTGCCCTAGCTTCCATCGCTTCCAGCCTTGTGCGCGTGGGCGGTTATTTGAGTTCGAACGTAGCTATCACGGTCTAACGCATGAGCATGACCTGAGTTCAATGCGTCATGACTTGGCAAAGACATCGATTTTGTATAAATAGGACCCTTAGTCCATTTTTACGAGTTCGATTTTTGGGTGAGTTTTAAGAGCATTTGCCTTTTTAAGCGCCTTTTTACTTGTAACACTTTATTTTATTTTAATATTAATGCTTTTAATTATTTATTTATTTTGCTTTTTCACATGGGAGGCTAAATCCTCAACTAAGGTTGAGGATGTAGCCTCACCATGGATTTTATGCTTATCATTTACGCTTAAGTTGTTTATTTCGTTATTACATTATTTATCTTTTATTTTCTCACTTGGTTTGGTGACAAAACCAAGTGAGATTGTGCCGTAGTCGCTTTATTCTTAGTTTTTGTCCGATGGATACATTCATCATTCTTTACGCCATTTATCCATAGTAGTTTGTGTCTTAACACATTCACTTTGGATCCTTTGGCCTTAAACCGCTTATGGTTTGTCTTCGTCAAAAGGGACGGATTATTTGAATCCTTCGATAGGCAATAGATTAAGTGTTATTTTAATAATACGGAGTATTTTAGCTTAGCGTTTTAATTAGCATTCTTGAAATGGTGAGGTGAAATCTTAGCCTTAGTGTTTTATTTTGTTTACTTTTCTACATTAATTTAATTTACATTTTCGTTGTCACCAATCACCCACTCGGAGCTAGGTTAAAGTAACACTAACCTAAACTCAAAGTTAATTCGTTTAAAAAATACACGGTCTCTATGGTTCGATCTCGGTATTTGCGCAATGCTATACAAACTGCGGTTCGTGCAATTGCGAGTACCAAATTTGGTACGACCATCTTCTTTGGCATACTTGAATGAAAAATATAACCGAAAAGAACATGATAATATAAAAAGCGTAACACCACCACCAATCTAAATCAAGCATCAAACTCACATAATGAATTCTTTTGCGAAATTTTAACATCTAAATGGCAACAACCAAATGAGAGAAAAAGCTCAAACATTGAGGCTTGTTTGGGAAGACAATTCTTCCCAATTCTTCTCAACATTTTTCTATTTTTTTAGTTGATTTGACACCACTAACACTCAACTCAACTCAAATTTTTTTGACTTTATTTAAAAAGTTTCAACTAAACCAATAAAAAAATTAAATAAAAATTGTAAAATCAAAAAAATTAAAAAATATATATATTTAGGGGTGGTGGCTGGACCACCCTAAAATCAATTGGAGCCACCCCTTTTAGTTTAGAGGGTGGCTGACCCACCCTCTGGGGTTGATCGGCAACCCTAAGTACTTTTTAGGGGTAGCGTATTATTGTTATTATTTTTTTGTTTTTTGTAATATATATTTTTATTTTGTAATTATATTTTTTATTATTATATTTTGTATTCTTTAAACAAGCCAAACATAATCTCAACTCTTTTTTCTCTTCGATATCCGTAATTTTAAATTCAGTTCAATAGAATTAAAAAAAAAAAAGGGAAAAATATAAAAAAGCCCCTCAAACTACCAACCATTTATAATTTAGCCCCCTAATGTTAAAAAAGTAATAAAGTAGCCCCCAAAACTACTAAAATCCAATAAAAATGTCACTTATTTTTTTATATTCTTGTAACACCCTTATTCTTTTAACAAATAGAATATTAAAATAATTGTAAAAGACCCAACAAAAAAAAAATAATGGGCAAATATTTATTTATTCCAAAATCTTTTTTTTTTTTTATGTATTTATTAGCCCATTATTTTTTTGTATTTTTTAAAAGTTGTTTAGTTTTTTTTACAATTATTTTAATATTTTATTTGTTAAAAGAATAGGGGTATTATAGGAATATAAAAAAATAAGTGACCTTTTTGTTACATTTTGGTAGTTTAGGGGGCTACTTTATTACTTTTTGAACATTAGGGGGCTAAATTATAAACAGTTGGTAGTTTATGGGGCTGTTTTATACTTTTCCCAAAAAAAAATCACAAATCCAAAAGAGCAATTGAGTAAAAATGTTGAGATATGGCGAAATTACCGAGTTGAATCCATAGTGAAAATGGCGGTGATGACATAGTCGTAAGTGGCGGCTTCTATTGAGAAAGTAACTTCAGGTCGATATGTCTAGATTGAGCAACTATGTGAGAGAGAGGAGTGAAATGGGGAGATGAAGATGAAAGAAAAATGAAGAAATGATCACCGGAGAAAGAACCAAAAAAAAAATGCGGGTGAGATGGTTATGAGTGTGGAGTAAGGCAACATTGTTGCCAAATATATATACAGGCAAAATGCTGTAACAAGTTGAAGATAAGATTGAATTTCGCACTAGTTTCAGAGAGTTACCTCGGTATATAAGTTGAGCTCGAAGGAAAAGGGAGAAAGTAAAAGAAGGATAAGATGACGGTGGTGTAGGAAAATATTATCTACAACGTGGTAGGTGCCACATGCAATAATTAAATTTGAATCATCTATTACTTTCTTTCACGTACACCTGGCCCCAAACTCCTTTTGTCTTTTCTTTCCGCGTGTTTCACATTTCCCCTCCCCCCTAATCGTTCATTGTGCTAAGAAAATAAATAATTGTAACAAATGTTCATGTATAAAATATAGGAAAGCCAAAGCAAAAAAAAAAAAAAAAATAGAACACAAAACTTCAAGATCGAAGCAAAGTCGGTAACTACTTGAGGATAAAATTGAATTTCGCACTAGTTTGAGAGAGTTTTACCTCGGTAAATAATTTGAGCAGGTATGAACAAACCGAAAGAAATTAGAGGGAAAAGTTAAAGAAAGGAAAAGATGTAAAACAAAGACAAAAAAAAAAAGTGGTGTGCGACAAGATTATCTACAGCGTGTTACGTGACACGTGTAATAATTTATATCATTTGCTACTTTCTTTCAGACCTTATCCCAATTAAACTCCTTCGGCTGGAGACCTAACCACCACATATTGTTTTTCTTTCCACTCGTTTCATGTACACTTATTGATGACAGGAAAGCAAAAGCAAAAAAAAGTGTCCTAATAACATGTTGAAAATATTAAAATATTAAAATATTAAAATATAAAATATGTAAAATATAGGAAGGCAAAAACAAGAGAAAGAGAAGACACAACTTTAGATCAGAGTGATCCATGATTAGAGACCGGCGACTAAAAAGTGATATATGGAACTACATCTTGTTTGTATTGACTACTTGTTTGATAATACAACAAAAATAACTATGTAAATGTACACTATAAGAAAATGTAAATTACATGATAATGATCAGATTTTGGCTTTATTGCATTATATTCTGATATCATATGATAAGGAAAATATATAATTTTGATATCAGAAAAAGGCTTAAAACTGCCACTAAGCATGTGTACAACACACAAGCCAAATCTTTAGCATTACTTAATTACCAAATGGCCTTTAAGTACGACTCAGCTCGTTACACAAATTTATTAAATTTTAGAAGCACATGGAAGAAGATAGCAATGAAGGTTAAGCCAATAATACAGATGGAATTGGCAAGATCAGAGGAAGGTACTAACACAACATATGTGCCCGTGAGAAATGCCAACCCCATTTTTACCATGGCCCCCAAAATGAACCAGAAAGCCAGAAAGAGAAGATTATCGCAATGCTCTTTGTCGGAATTCTTGTCTAAAAGAAATGGCATTAATAGGTGGATAAAGACAACAGAACTTGACAATAAGAACGAATGCTTTGAAAGCAAGATTTTTTCTTAAAAGTGCAGAACCTGGGTGTGAGCCTAGCTTCTTTACCCACAAATCCTCCGGGCATAGTAATACATTCTGCAAAGATTACAGTTGTAATGAGTGTAGCCACTACCAAATGAGCTTCAAATGCTTTTTGCAATGTTGATCTCCTCTCTTCGTCTTCCTTGTCCACTGGTTTGGTTGTGTCATCTTTGTAGATTATTACTCGTCGAGGTGCTAAATAGCCCAGTTGATCCACATATTTATTCCACTGTGTAATATTTATATCCGATCCGTATAATTAGGGATTAATATATATAGCTCGTAATTGAAAAAGAACATGTATATTAGTTTTTATTTCAGAAGGGGATTTAATATGGATTTTTTATTAATTAGGGCGAATTTTCTATTGATCATTAATTTTCTATGGAATTTTATTTACATCATGTTCAGTACTATTTCTGAGCATGCTTAATTAAAGTCATGTCAACTTTTGTTCGTACATGACACATATGCCTTATGACACAGTCAATTATACTTCTTTAATGACATAATTATCCATTTCTAAATAATATTATGAACTTACCGCATAACAATTCTACCTTTCATCCAATACAAATCACATACTGAACTGGACAACAAATTTTGAACTATCATTCAAAAAGGTAACACTGTTATGGTTAGCGATTTTAATGGTAGGTAAGGACGGCTAATAACTGCTAATTTATCCTATCGAGACGAATACAGTTAAGATAAAATAGCCACAACCATAACTTCTTCTACGCCCTTTAAATTCACTACGTTTTAATGGTTAATTTTAACAATGCATTGGATATAGTTGAAATAAAAATTGTAAATATCCAAATTATCGTTCGGGTTAGAGTCCAAGCTCTTTATCTTTTATTTTCTTGTCATGCTTATATAGAAAAATCTAGGAAAACTAGGCCAAACTGCAACGACACAGTTTAGTTTTACTTAAAACACAAGTTAGATGTCCCCACCTCAAGACCCGAAAAAATGATAAATAAATAAACATGTAATATATATATTTTTAGATGCAAGATAAAATATGTGTTACCTTTTCGAATGACATTACTCTATCAAATAAAACCATTTCCACCATTGTGAGGTTATGTTTGCTGAAGGCCATTGTGTCGACTCGAGGGTGGCGAACAAATTTCTCTACTGATTTCAAAGTGTAAACAGAACAGTAATGAAGAGGTGCATCTCCATCGGCATTCTTCTCATTCAAGAGGTTGCTAAGAGATGCATTTTCCATGATAATTTTGATGATATGCTCTAAATGTTCGCTGCCTCCTTTCATGGCAAAATGGAGTACATTCCAACCTCTTTCATCAACCAACTCGCAACAATCTAGACAACTTGATACAATGCGAGACATTGCGAAAACATTACCACGTTGGGCTGCGATATGAAGAGGTGTCCTACCCTTTGTATCTTTCATGTATGCTATTTCTGTCTTTGTACAACAACATTGTTGCTAAGTCTGAATGGCCCAAGTATGCAACCAGGTGAAGTGGAGTCCAACCGTTCTTGTCGACTTTTCTACTTATACCTTCAATTTTTTCTAGAATTCTTCTGGTCAGAACTAAAATAATTTAAATATGTTAAATGTAATGATTTTCTAAATGACACAAACATGACTTGTCAGGAGATTGAAAAGGTTGTCCTACTTTATGATGACAATTGAATCTCAATGGGACCGGGATCCCCTCGAATTTGAGGGGGTCCTCAAATTGCATCTAGACCGTTGGATGTTGATCCGATGGTCCACAACAATCCATTAAAAAAATAATGATAAATTATTACTTCTATTTTAAAAAAAACAAAATATTAATAAAAATATTTTAAAGTTTTTTGGGTGGTGGCCAGCCACCCAAAAAACTTTGAAGTATTTTTAAAGTTCTTTATTAATTTTATTTTTATTTTTAAAAAATAAAAGTAATAGTTTATTATTATTTTTTTAGTGGATTGTTTTGGATCGTCCAGATGCATAATTTGAGGGCTTCGAATTCCCTAAGGAATGAGGATCCCGGTCCATCTCAATTTAATTTATTATTAATATTTAGGAAAAAATAAATTTTATCCCCCAAATGATGATATTTTAGATTTAACGAATAAGAGTGAAATAATATGAAATAACAACGAAAAAGAAATCACCATTTATTTTTCACATTTATCATCTCCTAAGCAAACGAGCAAATCCTTATTACGAAAAAAAAAATTGTTATAAAAATAATATGGTTAGAAACTTATAAGATTGTTGAATTGTCATAACATAGATATCAAGTGTCCTTATATATATTACATGAATTTATTATTTTTGGTCCACTACATAATCTTTAATAAAATTATAATAAACTTTAAAGAATTAATGTTGTTATGAATGCATTCATGCATTTAGTGGATGACCATTTAGTTTCACCTCATGGAGTTCTACACATTTATGTAATCTTTTAGAATTCCTATAACCTTCATGTATACATTGATATAGCCAATTGATTCATGTACCACTCTTTTCATATTCCTTAACCTCTCATTATTCTATGCCTATAAAAGGAAGCATTGGCTAGTATGTAAAACACACAATAAGAGAGAAATATCATATATAGTTCTTGAAGAACTAGTTTCACATATTGCATTCGCTTTATCTTATCTTGTTATTTTCTTTGATTTTACAACACGTTATCAGCACGAAGCTCTAGCCAATTGTTGTATTCTTTTGATCTTCAACATCAAAAGCCATCTGTGAGGCATGGGTCATATTGATGAAATGATTAATTTCAAGATGATTGGTGAAGATTTGTGTTTAGCAGACAGTTGTACAACGCATACAATTCTTAAAGATAAGAAATATTTTCAATATTTGATATTAAACAAAGTTAGTGTCAATACAATATCAGGTTCATCAAACCTAATTGAAGGCTCTGGAAGAGCGAATATCATATTGCCAAGAGGAACAAAATTATGTATTGATGATGCTTTGTATTCTTCTAAATCTAGAAGAAATTTAATCAGTTTTAAGGATATTTGTCTAAATGGTTATCATGTTGAAACCACTAATGAAGGCAATGACGAATATCTTTATATTACTTTAATAATTTGGGGCCAGAAACTTATATTAGAAAAACTACCTGCTTTCTCTTCCGGGTTGTATTATACAACAATAAGAACAATTGAATCACATGTTGTAATGCACCAGAAGTGCTCTAATCCAAAGATGTTTATGCTTTGGCATGATCGTCTTGGATATCCGGGAACAATTATGATGCGTCGAATAATTGAGAACTCTCATGGGCATCCCTTAAAGAACCAGAAGATTTTTTTACCAAGTGATTATCCTTGTGCAGCATGTTCTCAAGGTAAACTTCTTGTTAAATCATCCCCTTCTAAGGTAATTGTTGAATCTTCATCATTTTTACAAAGAATTCAAGGGGATATATGTGGGTCAATTCATCCTCCATGTGGGCCATTTAGATATTTCATGGTTTTAATAGATGCATCAACTAGGTAGTCACATGTTTGCTTGCTTTCTACTCGTAATATTGCATTTGCTAAACTTCTTGCTCAAATTATTAGATTACGAGCACAATTTCCTGATTATCTAATTCAATCTATTCGGATGGATAATGCAGGTGAATTCACATCTCAAGCATTTTATGATTATTGCATGTCAATTGGAATTAATGTTGAACATCATGTTGCTCATACTCATACTCTAAATGGTTTAGCTGAGTCGTTTATTCAGTTAATTGCTCGACCTTTGCTTATGAAAACAAAATTACCTGTTTCTGCTTGAGGACATGCAATATTACATGCTGCATCATTAGTTTGGATCAGACCAACAACTTATCAAAAATATTTCCCTTTACAACTTGCATTTGGTCAGCCACCAAACATTTCTCATTTTCGTATTTTTTGTTGTGCTGTGTATGTTCCAATTGCGCCACCTCAACCTCAACGCACTAAGATGGGACCTCAACGTAGACTTGAAATTTATGTTGGTTTTGATTCTCCTTCTATCATTAGATATCTTGAGCCTTTAACTGGTGATATTTTTAAAGCACGTTTTGAAGATTGTCATTTTGATGAAAACCTATTCCCATCACTAGGGAAAGAAAAGTCGTTGCCAGAAGCACGACAAGAAATCACTTGGAATAATTTGACGTTATCTCATTTTGATCCTCGTACAAATGAATGTGAACTAGAAGTTCAGAGGATTATTCATTTGCGAGCATTACAAATCAATTGCCGGATGCATTTCTTGATAACAAGAAAATAGTTAAATCACATTCCACGCTAATACTCCGTGAAGATAGAAGTCCTCAGGACAATCAATTAATACAAAGACAAATGAGTCTAAGGCACGCTCAAGCGTGGAAGACCTAATTGGTGCAAAGGATAAGATTCCTCGGAAGAGAAAAGCACAAGGAAATGAAATGACTCAAGAGGCTTTACCCACAAAAGCAACAAAATTGATCCATCCAAACTTTTGTACAAAATTCTCTGAAAATAAATCAAGAGGAACCTCTTGAAGAGAAATCTCAAAGAGTTACCCTCAAGAGGAACAGTAAAAAATAATGAGATCTCAATAAATTATGTAAGTACAGGAGAAATATTGGATAGAAACAAAATTGTTGTCGACAACATATTTTCATTTAAAGTTGCAATTGACATTACGAAGTAATGATGATATTGAACAAAAACCGTCAAGAATGTCGACGAGAAATGATTGGCCAATGTGGAAGGAAGCACCAGTGCACTGAACTCACTAGCTAAACGTGAAGTATTTGGACCAGAGTCCAAACACCAAAGGTGTATCACTTGGATACAAGTGGGTATTTGTACGGAAACGTAATGAAAAAAATGAAATTGTGAGATATAAAGCAAGACTTGTTGCACAAGGTTTCCTGCAGAAACCTGGTATTGATTATGAAGAAACATATTCCCCTGTAGTGGATGCAATTACATTTAGATTTTTGATTAGCTTGGTAGTTACAGAAAGTTTGGATATGCGTTTAATGGATGTGGTTACAACATATTTATATGGATCACTTGATAATGATATATATATGAAAATCCCTGAAGGATACAAAATGCCTGAAGCATATAATTCCAAATCCCGAAGTATTTATTCTATCAAGCTACAAAGATCTTTATATGGATTAAAACAATCTGGACGCATGTGGTACAATCGTCTTAGTGAATATCTATTGAAAGAAGGATTTGAGAATAATCCAATTTGTCCATGCATTTTCATTAAGAAATCAGAATCTGGATTTGCTATCATTGAAGTTTATGTAGATGATTTAAATCTTGTTGGAACTCCAGAAGAGCTCATAAAAACTGCCACTTACTTAAAAAGTGAGTTTGAAATGAAAGATCTTGGAAAGACAAAATTTTGTCTTGGCTTACAAATTGAACATTTTCCAAATGGAATTTTCGTCATTAGTCAACAACATACGTAAAAAGTTTTGAAGCACTTTTACATGGAGAATGCTCATCCTTTGAGCACTCCAATGGTTGTTCGATCACTTGATGTGAAAAAAGACCCATTTTTCTCAAGAAGATGATGAAGAAATTCTTGGTCCTGAAGTACCATATCTTAGTGCAATTGGTGCTCTGATGTATCTTGCAAATTGCACACGGCCTGATATTGCATTTTCAGTTAATTTACTATCAAGATATAGTTCTGCACCAACTCGGAGGCATTGGAATGGGGTCAAACATGTTCTACGTTATCTTCGTGGAACAACTGACATGGGATTATTTTATTCAAAAGGTTCAAATTCACAATTAGTTGGATATGCAGATGCAGGTTTTCTTTCTGATCCACATAAAGGTAGATCTCAAACAGGATATCTATTTACATGTGGAAGTACTGCTATTTCATGGAGATCTGTCAAGCAAACACTTGTTGCTACTTCTTCAAATCATTCAGAGATTATTGCAATTCATGAAGCAAGTTGGGAATGCATATGGCTAAGATCATTAATTCAATACATTCGAGAAAAGTGTGGTTTGTCCACAATCAAAGATAGCACAATATTATATGAAGATAATGTCGCTTGTATCACATGATCGGATGAGGATATATTAAAGGTGATAGAACCAAACACATTTCACCAAGTTCTTTTACACACATGAGCTCCGTAAGAGTGGTAAATTGATGTCAAGCATTTATCAAGGATAATTTGTCGATTTATTTACCAAAGCATTACTGCAACATTTAAGAAATTGGTGAATAACATTGGAATGCGCCACTCAAGGATATTTCATCATAAACAATTGAAGCTCTTCATGCTAATGAGGGAGTAAAATGATTATGTTGATTGTACTCTTTTCCTTCGCTAAGGTTTTTCCCATTGGGTTTTCCTTTGCAAGGTTTTAATGAGGCAATCTAAAGCATACGAAGGCATACAAGAATATTGTACTCTTTTCCTTCGCCATGTGTTTTTTCCCACGGGTTTTCCTTGGCAAGGTTTTAACGAGGCATATTCTTAGTGTATGGTCATCCAAGGGGGAGTGTTATGAATGCATTCATGCATTTAGTGGATGACCATTTAGTTCCACCTCATGGAATTCTACACATTTATGTAATCTTTTAGAATTCCTATAACCTTCATGTATACATTGATGTAGCCAATTGATTCATGTACCACCTTTTCATATTCCCTTTTCATATTCCTTAACCTCCCATTATTCTATGCCTATAAAAGGAAGCATTGGCTAGTATGTAAAACACACAATAAGAGAGAAATATCATACATAGTTCTTGAAGAACTAGTTTCACATATTGCATTCTCTTTATCTTATCTTGTTATTTTCTTTGATTTTACAACAAAATTACTCATTATTAAATTATCTGTGCAAGTACAACATTGAGAAAATAAATATCTCACATTATGGCGAATGCAAGTCATACCAAAGGCCCCACATGCATTGGTGAGTTGCATTTGTCTAAAATTTCAAACAACACATCTTTAAACCTTTTCTTGGCAGCAATGTAAAATGGAGTCTCACTAGCATCATTAGTAGAATATGAAAAATTTGGATCTTCTTTGATCAACAATTCTACCACCTTAAGATGATTATAACGTACAGCTTCGTGCAAAGCCGTGTCTCTGTCTTTGTTCGTCATCCCGAGCATTTCCTTTACTGGTTCAATCCCATCTTCAAGGTTTTGATAGAGAGTTTGGAAACAATATTTGATTAAAACTTCCACT